>QUSF01000021.1:5116738-5451432 GCA_003676055.1 Chloebia gouldiae
CCTCCTCATCCTCACTGACCACACCTGGGGCTGTGATTTCTTAACTTGCCTAAGGCTTTTTAGATCTCATCCTGACCACCAACATTACAATTTATTTTATTTGCAAGGACACTCAGTGATCAGGAGCCCTGCTCTTGAAGCAGTCAGTGCATGTTTTGGAGCTGTTTGGACATTAGGAGTGTCATGGCAATTATCAGGAGCTAGCAGCTTTTGTCCCAGGGGCAGTGTGTTTGGACACTCAAACACTGCACCTTTCAGTTTGAGCCATCCCTTCATCTGAGCCCATTTCTGGGCTCAGGCTTCTCCACTTTGGAAGTGGAGTGTCATGACTGAGTTCTGCAGGCAAAGCTTAAAACATTCTTAAGATATTGGTCTCAGAACTAACATTCAGGCCTTGCCAAGCAGATCCTCTCTTACAATTTTCATCTGTCTTCAATTTGGGATCAAACTTTGCTTGCTGGGCAGGGCCTATCCTGAGTCTACTCTTCCATTGGTTTTTCAGGGCTGTATTTTGCCTACACCACGGGGTTGCCTGAACCAGGGGTGTGAGCAGGCACAGTCTCATATAAATGACCTAGAAGTGAGCAGGGATAAAAGGGAAAGGAGAGGACCATCTCTCCTCTGCCTTCCTATACACACAAAAAAACCAACAAAACTCATACTTAAGGCAGTGCCAGGGGTGTGGGAAGCAATTATTTTCCTGCTAATACAGTTCAGGAGAAAACTACTACTTTGAGCAAGCAAGGAGGAAGCAGGGGAGGATTTGTGACTCAGCACAGGGCCTGAGTCAGATCACTTCTGGGAACCAGTGGTAGAGCTGATGCACCATCCCCAGCCACAAGCAAGGTCTATCCACAAATCACATTTATTTCTGACGATGCACTGAGAGACTGCCACTACAGTTCTATTTCCAAAGCACAAGCAATATAACCAGTAATATTCCCCAAAGTGGATATTTATCACTTAATAAATGTAGACATTGGCTAAGAAAATGGAAAAATATTAAATATTCATAAATATGAAAGGTTTTATAGGAATTTAAAAGGAAGCCTGGAAAACAACAGATAGTTTTAGCACAAAAAGGTCCACAGTCATGGCAAGATATCTTAGATAAGTATATCTACAATGATTTGTGAGAAAAAGCACATCTTCACTAGTGTTGCAAATGGAAATCATATCACACAGTTCATTTAAGGACAGCTGTACAATAGCAGCTTAGGGAGGTAGTCTTTTTCTGTCTTGCTGGATTCTCAAAATGTTAGTGGCAGATTGGTAGATAATGTAAATTCTGTGGGTGTAGCCCAGCATTCTTGGGGCTGCAGATGTCATTTATATTTCAAGAATAAGAGGGAAAGTCTTGGAATAGTAAGGAAAGACACAGCACAGGACAGAAAATTAGTTGATGTGAAAAGAAATAGGAAAGAAAAATTTCAAGTTGCAGGGTGACTACTTTTGAGTAGGCAATGCCTTTTAAACATATACAAGCAGTCAATTCAAAACTGCGTGCTGTAAAAAATAGAAAAAAAGAAAGTTTTGGCACTTGCTCATGATGTTCTCCTTCCTGCCTTTTCAAACCATGCCTTCATTGACTTCTCACACTGAAATAGTCACACACAAGGGGATTTGTGCAAATGGGCATGTGGATGTGAACACAATTGTTTTATGTTTGCCAGGTCTTGCAATACCACCCTTGCCTCATCCTTCGAGGCAAGAAAGGATCAGCAGAACAAAACCAAAAGCCACAACAAAACCCAGCTCTTCTTTCTGGATCTTTTTCTCTTGGGAATCAGCTCAGCTTGAGCATCCTCTGCCTGCCAGAGTGAGCTGACTTAGGCAGACAATGCAGCTTGTCCTGAGCATGGTGGCCACACAGCCCAGCTTGAGGAGGATGCTTGGATAAATGTACACATGGCTTGGGCTCCTCGACACTCTGCTGGAAGAGACCTCCAGCACCCCTCATAATAGCATCCCTCTCTCCTCCTGGGGGCCATTTTTTTTTTTAGTAGTCTTTTGTTCAAAGTATATAAGTGTCCACTTTCTTAAAAAGTTGCTTGGTGAGTAAAAAGACTTTCTTCATCTTTCCAATTCCAACATAAGAGGTAGTTCCTGCAAGTCCAGCCTTACTCTCTAACCATTTGATTTTAGCTCAGTTCAGCTGAGGATGAGATCCTGAGCTGAGGCAAGATCTTCAGACTTTAAATGTAAAAAAATCAAACCCAAAAATGGTGTGGTGTCCCTCCCATGCAGCTACCTGAATACAGAGTAAGAGCATGGAGAGAAAAGAAGCAACTAAGTGCCTACAGAAAATTCCACATTACAGAAAAAAAAAAAAAAGGCTATCTTGAACAAAACCAAAATGAAGTTCAGTGCACAAACTCCGAAGCTATTTTGAACAAAGACCACCAAGCGCTGCCAAGTAGTCTTACACCGAGTGGGGAGGTTGAGGTCAAATACTCTCTGCCAGACAGAGTCTTCTAAAGATGGATTAAATTTAAGGCAGGTAAAGGGCCTTCAGGAGCCCTGGCAGTTCCTAGGCCAGCAAGGATCAGCTGTCACTATTTCCCAGGAAATAGCTTGGATTTTCTGCGGACAGGATGATCATGGACTGAGAAAACCATTCATGGGGTCACTCTAAAGGTTTTATCTGTTCTTAACCACTGTGAAGGACCACAGATAGGAAGAATTTTCCTTGGCTCCTCTTCCTACAGAGCTATCCAAACCCAAAGACAATCTGGCCTAAAGACTGCCACAGTTCTCAGTGAAATGACCCATCACATTTCTATTTTTTTCAATTTCTTCATATGCAATATTTTTCCCTGTGACAGGGAAAAATATTTACAGGGGGAAATTTTCGTCTAGTCCCACGCCACTGGATTCAATCAGAAAACTTGGATGGGAATATGTCAACATGATGTACTGTCATCAGTCTGGACAGGTGAACATAAAAAAAAAAAACCCAAGCCAAGAGTTAAACAACCTCTGAACTGAGATAATTATGGAAAAGCCTTGTTTCAGGATGTGAAGTGTCAAGTGCTGTTGTATGCAACTCTGAAAAATGTCCTCAGACCTGTCCTAAGGAAATAGTTTTGCAAACAAGGAACTTTGAAGACCTGGAAGTGCCTCATGGTAGCAGAAATGGGCTCAAAGCAATTTGGTCTCAATCATTTGAGTGGAAGATTAATGACTTTTGGGTTACAAAGACCTTTATAAAATTGTTAACATTTCTACAGTCTATTGACAGAATTCCTCAGGTAAGTAGATATTAGTCTCCTTTCTCTATTATAAAAAATAAAGAGTATTTTATTTGTTTGATGTCTTTCTCCATATGTTCTAACTCATCACTTGTGAACAGATTCAGAAAAGGCAAAAGCTTAAAAGTTAACAAATGTTAACAGGGATTCTGTAAATGTAGAAGTCCAGCCAGGGATGATAAGATGACATTTTTTTAGTACATGAAGAAAAATATATTAATGAAAGAAAAATATATTAATGAAAGAAATTTATCTTCTTGCAGGTTAAATGCTCCAGCAAACAACATGTGGCTTACTATAAGCTTTGTGAAGTTTGAACTTCCCATGATCGAAGGATTACAACAAAATATTGGATAAAATCTAAAACTTTGTCTTTAGATGACTGTGTAGAAGTACAGCACTGTATGTGACAAATAATAGGTTGTATAGCCCTGGAGAGGAAAGGTGACCCAACCTCTCAACTTGGGATAGTGCTTAATGAGCACAGACGGGACTGAGCTCTGGAGAGACAGAGTGTGGCATTTTCAAATTACTGTCATGGAGGGTTTCGAGGAGAATTTTGAGAATCTAATAATAGAAACTACCTGATCAGGTAATTAAAGAGCTGATGCAAACCTCACAATGTGTGCCCATTGCTGTGCCACTGTCTTGATGCACATGTGGGATTTGTTTTTCCTTCCTAAACAACTGGAAAGAAAAAGACATGGCCAGACAAATCTGAGCAACTCTGACTCAGTTTTAAGAACAAAGTGTGGATTTAGGGACTTACCAATTCAGTGATTAATCAGTCCCATCTCAGAATACCTAAAACTCCAGCCTTCTTTCTTTTTCCGCATTAGTAAGACTGTTGCTTTTGATTTTTATAAACCTGATTCGATTTAAAACTCTTCTTGCACACATCAGATAATAAAATACTTTGGGGGGGAACAAAATGCTTTCTGACATAATAAGCAAAACATCCTTTAGCTCACTAGGCAGCTCCAGTATGTTTGGACAGAAAAATTAATGGTTGCCACTTTCACAAAGTTGTATTTTTCAGAAGAAAGAATGGTTCTTTATTGGTATTTGCTTTCTTTGAAAATCTCTTTACAACTTTCACAGTTCAAAGGCTTCTGGTACAGATTGTGTGTATGTTGCTAGAATGCACTGGAATTAAACATTTATTTTTCTAAAATTCCTTTTACATATAATAAGCTGTCAAGGGGGAATCATAAGTCTCTCCTGCTGCAATCTGATCAGCTACATAAAGATCTTAACAGACACAGAAATCTACAAATATAAATCTGAGAGCAATCTGACTTCCTCCGAAGTAAACTTTTGAAATGAAATAATCTCAGCACTGGAATATGAAAAGCAAATGTGGGCTAAAGTCATGAGTTTTAATTTTCACCTATATTGTGAGGGGAAGGGTGAGACTGAATGCTAAATTCTTTCACTGGGTGCTGTTCTTATTAAAAACCAAAACTGTTAGATTTAGAACAGGCCTTTGTAAAACCTGTGTGTATTCATACCTGGATCTATTGGTTTGACTTCTGATGACCAAGACATCAAACCGGCTTAAAAGGAACTTTACCCTTTGGTAATTTTCAGTACAAATAAAAGCCAAGGTACAGAAACAACCTTCAAAAAAAAAAATTGCCAACTGTAGAAAAGTCCTGAACAACTTATTTCAGGAAAAAAAAAACCAAACAATCACTAAAGCAATCACCAAACACAACAACCAATTAAAAAAAAAAAAAAAAGAGAGAAATGGCAGGCAGGCTGCTAGCTTAATATGTGAGCAATAATAGAAAAGAACAATCCCCATCAGATTATACTTCTAAGATGTATAGCATTTGATATGCTCCAGTTCTCACACCACTGCTTTAGCCCTCTGCAAGGAGGATGTGTGGTTGAAAGATGACATGCCTGAAGAAAGTTTAGAGAAGATGTTTTGTAATCCTGTAAAGAAATTTAATTTCTATAGCCATTTCCACTGCTAAAGAAAACAACATCTAGTAAGGCTTATGGAAAGAAGTGACAAAAATAGAATTTTTATAATTTCTTCTATTTCTTTTATCCCGTGAGCTACATTCTGTCAAAAATGCTTCTGATGTAAAACTGTTGAGCAGCTTTAGCAGTACAGAAATTGAAAAAAATATTCTTTGCAGAGGGTTAGCAGATGTTTTCTGAATTGTGATTGATGTGGAAGGGCAAACCAGCAGAAGATAATCTAAAACTGAAAAAAATAAGAGGCATAGCTACTCAACTCATAAAAAATAGTTGCAACAAATGGGCAAAACACATATGGGATAAGTTATTGTTACATGTGTTAAACAGGAATTGGATCTGCTTCTGGAAAAAAAGGGGAGATTAAGAAAGATATCTGATCTCCTTCCCTTTCCTTGGCACAAGGAAAACTTAGATAAAATGTTAAGAGACTGGGCAGTTTAGGTGGGCTGTCATTTCCATACTTCCCCATGATCAGAACAGCAAATCTGTTCCATCAGTGAACATCTTAAGCACTGAAAAGTTTATTAGTTGTTCATACCAGCCAACATACCTGTGCTCTCATCTAGCACAGTAACAGCAAGCAGACATAACTAAGAAGGCAGTACCTAATTTCAGAGAAATCTATATTAAAAAAGGAAGGTTCTCCCATAGATTTATGTAGACATTGAATCTTAAAAATTTTATTTCCTCATCTTTGCCTGTACTTAATTCATGGGTTTTTTTCCTCTACTATAGCACTTGAACAAGGATTTTATTATTATAAATTCAGACTATCACTGAAAAAAACCCCAACATATTGGAAGGCTTAAAATACATTCACTGGTTAAGGGCACTGTCTGACTGATCTGCTGCTCTGAGCTTTGCTCATATTTTAATAATGTTTTGTGAAAATCACAACAAGGACCACAGGCATCCAACAAGGCTTTTGGAAGGCTTGGACAGACAGAAGTAATTCAAATTATGCCAGAGTGGTGGAACATCCATGTACCATCTTGTGTCCTGAGCAAAACCTATGAATCCTCCTGTGTCTCACTTTTGAGTTGACTGCTACCCAGTGTGTGTGACAGTCACATGCTTGGGACAGGATGAGAAAGAGAAAGTTAAAAAGTCTCATCAGGGCAGAAACACATTAATAGACACACAGTAACTAGAGAAAATGAACAGAGGACTTCAAATCATTGCTTACAAGATCTTCAATTAATAAGCAATGCAAAATTCAGCCAACTGAAATCAAAGTATGCAATGGCATTTGTTGTAAGCTTGGGATGTCACCAGATGCAGCAGAGGTGTCACCTGGGAGAGAACATAAGAAAAACCCAAAAAAGATCATGCCCTTACTACTTTGATGTGGAACAGCCACATTTTCCCTCTCCAGCGTGGTGACAGCAGCAGCCAGAAATTACAAGTGAGCAACTGGGAACCCAACGTGTTCCTGTTTGTACCAGTTAGCTACAACCTGTACAGATACAATGCAAACTGTTCTGAGGAGACAGCAGATGGCATTCTTAGATTTTTAGATGCTTCAGGACAAGCATTTTGGTGGCGTGGGCTCTCTTTCAGACCTGTGCCCTACACCCAATCTGAATAACTTTGGGCATTGCTTGAAGAATGAAAAATGGTACTGGAAATGTCTGATCCATGCAGAGCCTTTCTGGAAATTCTCTTACTAAGCCAAGAGAGATATTTTTACTATGTGCCTGTCTATTTGATGTCAGCATGGGGTTTGTTTTCTTCATTTGGAAGGGACTGCCTACACCCTGATGTGGTCTCATATTATGATATTGGGATTTTTTTTTGTTGTGAAGACATGCTGAATAATCATGCCAGCATGCACAGTAACTCGTAGGATAAAGGCTCAGGCAGTTATTGGGTAGATTTGTAGTCAGTGTTATTTTTATAAGAGCTACATAAGCAAGATCAAATAAATATTTCCCTGTTTCCATTGGCATTCCTTAAATATGAGAGAAATCTTTATGAGAGCAAAAACATGCCTCTGTGAGTAATCAGCCTTAGCAAGATGAACCCCTCTTTGCTACTGCTACACAGACTTAACTTCTTCTGCCATAAATGACATCATTCTGCAGGCTGTACCTCTCAGGGAAGCAGGCTTTGATTCCTGATTTCATAATCCCTACTCACAAGGATGATCCTTACCTAAGGGAGATGGTATGCTGGAATCAAATCGCTCCCTTGAGTAACGGTGACCTAAGTAAATAAAGGACTTGCAAGCATGTGTAGAGCTTGCATTTAACTATGAAGAAACAAGCCTAATGAGGACATTTAGTTCAGACTGTTCTATCCTTCCTAATCCACTCCCTCCCCATTTGTAATGAAAGCAAAACAAATTGGCCACTTGAGATTAAAAACAGCAAGGCAAGGACATGGGAAAGGTGGTGCAACTTGTCCTCTCATGGTGCTGTGTGTGCTGGAGAGATGGCACAGAGGGTTAAGAAACCTTGTCCAAGAATGAAGGAGAACTTCAGGGATCTGCCTGAGAGCACGTTTGCTACAGCTTCTGGACCTCAAGAGAAAAGGAAAGCTTTTTTTGCAAAACCCGACATTATTTAATGTAACAGCAGCAAAATTTAAGGCAGAACTAATATTTGGAGGCCAAATTTTGCCTAAATGTATATGAAGTAATTCCCTGTGTTGTCAAGGACCTTTATCTTGTAGGTTTGGTGGCAGTAAACTGCTAAGTGTATTGTTTCCTCCTTATACAGCTTACGGTATTCTTTAGTTCCTCCACAAAAACCTTTCACACTTGGAGAGCTCTGATCCGGCCACTTCTCCTACCTCCTCCCACTGAAGGCAAGCCACAACCCTGCACTGGTGTTCAGGTCAGCATAACCTCAGGAGGGCAGATTTAAGTCCCTTGTTCCACTTGTGACAGTGAATAAATGCAAATCATGTGCAAGATGCACCTATCAACTGTACATTGCCAGAAGCATATACATTTTAAAAGAAAGGGGGCTTCCTTACTGCCAGTTAGCATTTCCTTAAGACTTAATACCTGTTATTCAACATATGGAAACAGCCAAAGGCTCAACATTTCTTTGCCTTATTCCAAAAACACATGGTTATCAAAAGAGATGTCCTTTTGGATTCCTTGAATTCTCTGTGTTTGTTACCTCGATTACATTATTTCCTCATCTCTATGTTGATTTTCTTTCACAGAACAGAAAGTAATGAGAAATTATATTTGAAAAATTTCATTGGACACTGAAAAAAAAAAATCCTGAATGCAAACCAGATAATTGCATTGAACATGCTTTGTTTCAACAGCTGCAAAATGGAATCATTGCAATGGGTTGAGCTGTGCTGTCTCAGTGGCTGGGAAGGAGGAGGGCAATCCCAGGCCACACAGCCAAGTGCCTGGGATGGACTAGGGTGAATGTCACCACTGCACATTGAGATACAGAGAGAGAGAGAGCTGACAACATCAAGGGCTGCTCTAGGTCCTGCTGTCACCCTCCAGCAAAGTGGTTTGGCAAGCCCCAGTTGGAATCATGCTACAGATGAGAATAGTGTGTTTTCCCTGGGAAAGAACACTTGAGGGTAGTTAAACATCACCATTTTGATCTCCCTGCTTTAGACAGCCCAGGCAGAATGGAAGGTTCCAGAGGCACAGAGCACAGGAGCTGGGCTCTCCACATGGTACTCGATCCTTCCTAACTGGCCCAGCCTTCTACACACACCAAGCTGAGGGGCTCCAAGGAAGTTTCAACTACAAACAGGTTCAATTTGGCTTCTAGGATAATTCAAGTGTACAAGGATTGTGCAAGATAGAAAATGTTGAACCTGTTCCCCCTGTTAAGTACACTACCTCTAAATCAGGTGCAGTGCAAGACCAAGTCTGTGCTACAGTATCAGGTTCTAGCTCTTCTTACAGGCAACAAGAATCAAACACCCATTTTACTATAAATCATTCAACAGCAAATTCCAAGTCCTGGAATCAAAGATGAGATAGAACAGTTGCATAGTTTTACATTAGAAAGATGACCATGGTGGTTCTGACATCTCTCTGCTGTCTTAAACTCTGTAAGTTACTCTGTATTTTGCTGCAAACATACTCCCATTTTTTTTTTTCAGGAGAAGTTATCACAGAATTATGAGCCCATACAGACAGAATTCCCCTGTGATTTCAAATTATTAGATTAGAACATATCCCTTGAAAAGGGGGAGAAAAAATATTCTATTCTTGGTGTTAAGACTAGTCATTATTGGAAAATACAGAGTATAACCTCAATATCTTGTAAGCATTTGAAAGCTTTTTCTTTTACTTCTCCACAAAAACCTGATTGTAATTTAGCAAATGCAATATATTTAAGCAGTCCCACACACAAAAACACCTGGACAGGAAAAAATCCAGTCCTATCACACCTTGATTTCCTTGCTTCATCTACATGCAATAATATGGCAAATTAACAAAAAAGACAATTGGGTGACTTTGCCAACCCAGCATCTCTCAAATGAGCAAAACCTTTCCTCGTGCATTACTCTCCCCATGGAGCCCTCAGGGTGTATTCTATTTCTCATCTTCATTGCTATATGTGGTGAATGTGGCATCAAATATATAGACCTGGACGGCTCAGCTCTATCAGGAACATTGCAAGGAAAGGCAGAGTATTTCCCTACCTGTTACAAAGTCCAAATAAATATTTTGATTAATGCCAGAGAGCTTGGGATAAAGATAGAAGATGACTGTGGCAATGAGGAAACACTGCAATAAATATGGGGTAGAGAACACTGCTGAGATTGAAAAAGCATTATACATTTTAATAGAACATTTCAGGGCAAATTACTAATTGCAATAAGAAGACCAAAATCTAAAAATGTCTAAATTTTTCATCCACCTTGTCTGAAGGTGCCCAATTTTCTCATAAACTCAGAGTAATCATGGATTTAAAAATAAGCATCATTTTGAAAAAGTATGTGTTCTAGTTAATTATTTAAATACATGGAAAAGTAGTCATCTCTAGGCATTTACACATGAAAATTCTGGTCTTATTTGATTTCAGCTCAAAAATGTACTCTGCCAGTTACATGCTGCTGTGTCACTAACAGAAGGACATTGCATTGTCATGGGGAGGGTGTGGTTTAGGTCCTTTCCCTCATGCCTTCTCTTTCCCCATTATACAATTGCTGCACCTCCAGCAGACCATGTAAGTGATAGAGAGGTGCCTACACTGCCTTTGAGTAACTCCTGCTACAAGACTCTAGTGAAGCTTGAACACATCACAGACTTATCTTTCTGTGGTTTGAAATTAAAAAAAAAAAAAAGACACTATGGCAAGTTTTTGTTCTTTTGTTCCAGTGGAACAGTTAAGTTTTTTCTCTAGCTTCATTAAGAGTAGCAGGGTCTTCTACCCACATAAATCTGTTCTGTCAGCAGAGGTCCTTGCACACAAATATGCAGCATGGCAGCTACTCAAACCATATGACTTCCAAATTGTCTAGGAGAGCTTATCAATTAAGTCTGGCAAATATCAGATAGACAATAATCAGTAGCAAAAATGCACCTACATTAAGATGAAGTACAACATAAAGAGAATTAACAGAATGTATGAGGTGGTATAATTGAGCAGCATGAATAAAGGTGATAGAAATGGAATTTAATAAGTTAAAAGAGCATGAGCTAGCATGCGTAGGAGTAACTCATTGCCCTTTCCAATAGTCAGGAGTGATTTTCTTTTTTAATTGGATCATGTTTCTTCATTGCCCAATTGGATGTTTCTTTTTGCCCTCCTGAAGCACAAAATGTTTAAAACAAGTTTTAAAATATGTAATAACATAAAATGGAGAGGGAAGAGTAATCAACAGAAAACTCATAGCACAAAAGGGCTGACTTGATCTGTCCCTAGAAAGCTTTACAATACTTTGCACTCCTGCCAAAGGAGATACTGGGTAAGTTTCCAAGACACTAAAGTGATTAAGTTTAGGTAGACATGCTGATTTTGCACTTGTCTACTTATGTCCATCAAGGGAATTGTTTTCCTTCTCTCTTCTTTCTCAAACTACTATATTGATCTTAATGCCACACATCAAGAGAGGTGCTCTAAAACACATGTGAAGTTTTCTGTACAGGGAGACAGCTTTGGTATTCCAGCAGTAAAGTTCTTTCAGCAACCAAAATAAAATGTGCGCTGCAAGAACTGTGTTAATTTGACAGTAACAGAATAGTTGGACAGTGAAATCTGGCCTGTGTATCAACGCTATCAAGTTCTTAGAACTCATTTTCAAAAGTGACTTTATTACGAGGAAACCTAAATAATCCACGTGCTTTGCAAAATAATCACCATTCATCTACACATTAATACCAGGCTAGAAGGACTGAGTGAGGACTAATTTTCCAGAAGCAGTTGAACTTAAAAAAAAGTTGTGGGGAAAAAAGAGTTTGCTTAATCAGCTCAAACTCTATTTGGTACACAAAGCAATGGCCAGCATTGGGATGACAGCTGTGAGAAGTATCTAATCTACTGCTCTGCCATACACTTCACACATAAGAACTGTACCTCTCACTCCAAAAAAGGTTTCCTGGAAAAGAACTCAAATTATTTTAAAAAATAATCTAACATAAAAAAACCCTCAAACCAAACCCAGCTGATCCCTGTGGAGTTTCTTGGAAATGTGTAAATACTTAACACTATTTTTTAAAGTTGTACTGGGAACCCAAAGACTTTAAATTCGGTGCCTTTGAAGGCTTCTCCCATGATGGTACAGTTGCTTTTTGTAACATGGATTAAAAATGTCTTGTCTTATCTTTTGAACAAAATGTCTGCTTTCTTCCTTATGACAAGTGGTCTTGTGAATGCCCACATAACCACAAAGCATAAAAGTGTCATCTGTTCTCTTAAAGATTATGAAATATTGATGTACCCACAACCGTCATCCAGATGTAGTCTTCAGGCTTTGTTGAATTCATGATCTCAAACACTTTTGATTTTAGGAGGCACTAACATAATGTGGGGCCTTGGACAGTTTGATCCTAACAAAGATTGTCAAAGGTACCTTTTTGCTTGTCTGCCCATGGGTGAGCCAGCTTTTCTTGCACATGAACCACTTACTGCAAAGACAGTCCCCCATTTCTTGGTTGAGATATTTACTGGCAAGAGACAGGCAAGTCCCAGAAATTAAGCATGCATGGAACTTGGAAAAAAGGGACTGTGAGCTCTTAATATCCTCTATCCATCGATCTGAAGCTGTTGGATTGTTGTGTTGACCGAAATGTCTAGCACTGGTAGCCAAAAGGAGACATAAATAATTAGAAGCCATTTCTGCAAGTGTTAAGTCTTGAACTTTTGTTTCCAGCTCTCAATCTGCAAAATGCAGACACTAGTATTTACTTCAGAGGGTAATTAATACGTCTTTCCCCTCCCTCAAATCAAACTAATGTGGAAACTCTCTATATGCTAAGACAAGTCTTTAAATGCATGAACCTGAATACAAAACATGTCCCTCTTAAATTGGATTATTTCCTATGGATTGAGCCAGAGACAAAAAAAATCCATGTAAACTCCTTGTGACTCAGAAAAAAATTATTCCATGCTGCAAGCCAGTCTCTCCACCTCAGACAAACTATTTCCCAAGACCAATTCTAATGAGTTTAAGATTTGCATGCAAAAATTCACCATGTGTTTCAAAAATTTGTTTTATAGGAATCACTGTGCTTTACACGCTTTTTTCCAAATAGTGGTAGTTAGATCTGGACCTCAAGCCAAGGAGCAGATGTTGGAATTTCCATGCAGAAGGTGGCTGCCAGTGACCCAGAGGATCCCCCTCTTACTAAAGAGCTGCTGCTTCCATACAGAGTCTGTTAAGTGAGAAGGAATTGCAGTGTATGCTACATTCATGTAATTTTAGGACAAATCTGTGCAGGTTTTTTTCCTTACAGGGGGAAAGCCTTCTGCATTTTGGAAGGGCAGGGAAGCAAAAAAAGCATTTCTTTATAAATGGCAAAACACTGCAATGTTGGTAACTCACCCATTGGTGTTTATGATGCCTCAGGGACAGGACTTGAATGGGACCTGAGACTTCTAAACCTCTGCACTAAACTTATGTAAGAATGTAATTCTGTAATGTGCTATTTATGGTTAGCTTAGGCAATCTTATCTAAAAGGCCTCATGAGAAAAGTTATGCTCTAATACATATGGATGCGATAACATCTATTCTAGGCTAATCAACAGGCATCTGTACAACTAAAAAATGCCCAGTCAAGATTAAAGCTGCATTAGCTGCAGATTTAAGTAGGCTCTTTAAAGCCACACTGGCCCCCAAGAAGTCTTGTTTAACCAATATGTCCCTAATCAGAACTAGAAAGATTAATAGAAGCTATCTTGTCAGATGAAGTTGATGGTTTGCTTGCTTCACACTGCACTAGCATTTTGCTGTCTAGACCAAGTGTTTTTTAGTCTGCACCAGGCTCCTTGGCTCTGTTCTGGTACAAATTAAATACTCCTTGATGAGAAAACTCACAAATGTACTGTTAGTCTATATTGGGATCAAGATTGGATATGAACCTTTTCAGGCTTGGTTCCCTCAGCTTCCTCAAGTCTTCCAAGAGCACCAAGCACACAGCCAAGCTCAGTCTGTATATATATCAGAACAACTGATATCACAGAGTTTATGACTACTCAATTCAAGGTTTTTTGCATGACTAAGGCTAGAAGTACTTTAAGATAACAGTCTAGCAAGATCCTCAAATAAAAATAAACAAAGTGCTCCCTACAGCTATTCTGGAGAAGATTAACTCCTTTTCTGCTCCCAACATCTCCCTTTGCTATAATCATGGAAACCAATGACAGTTTTCATCTACCTCTCTCTCTCTCCATAAGGTAAACCAGTCCCATCCATAACAAACTCTCAAGCAAAATGATATAATTTTCCCACATCGTCATGTCCATATTCCACCTCCACAATGGAACTACCAGACTTGGTTACTCATAGCTTCATTGTAAACAAGAACAGGGATGAAAGACTATCAAAGGCTGCTTGAGGACTTTCTCAGAGGCATTACAAATAATTTAAGCAAATCAGACTGAGAAGGTATGTCATTGTTCTGTATTCTGCTGCTTCTAAATTGTTCCCAGTTCTCTTGATTTGAACATCACACACAGAGAAGAAAATGCAATTTTAATGAAAAGGTTCCCCTCCCTCCAAAATCAACATACATGACCATACAGAATTTCCATCAAAGTCAAGAATTTATAATACCAAACTTCACCATTTAAAGGATTTCATGCTTGAAATCACAAATCTCCTGGATCTTCTTCCCCTTTCATTATTTTAAAAGGTTGCACAATCAGACTGACATACCATGAGACTTCCATTCCTTTTCAGCTCTGCTTTGGTCATCCTTTGATTAATATCACGCTTTTCACAAATACATACATTTGAAAAAAGTCTTCCCCCACACACCAAAAATAACCTATATCGTGCTCCATCTTCAAAATTGTTACAAAAAAAACCTGCTGCATGCCACACCACAGACATAGGTGAAAAGAAAACAATGGCATTACTTACTAGGAACTCCAGACACCAGCCGTAGTGGACGTAGTACTCGGAAAGCCCGCAGTGCTTTAACATCAAATCCGGCACCTTTTCCTCCTATTGAATTCCCCCCATCTGCTTTGGTTGCTTGTTCTAAAATTGCACTAAAAAGCCTGCAAAAAGAAAGAGGAAACAATCTGTAGGCAGACAAGCAAGGCTTGGGCTAAACAGGAACAGAGATCGTCACCATCATATCACCCAAACTATCTCACAGACCTGTGAAGGGTGTCATACCTCTCTCTCGACATTCCCATATGGTGGAGGAGAGACAGACTCTTCCCATATGCACCAGCCTATTGGTGATGTCTATACCATTTGCAAAACACTTGTTTCTGAAGCAAAAACATAACAAAAAGCTCCTTCACGTTCCTCCATGGCCCCTTGCAGCCAGTTATGGGCTACCAACATTTGCCGTCTTTATTAACCAATAATCCACCATGAGGGAGAAAATCATTACCCTTAATTAAGTCAATCTTTAATTATCTGCCACCAGTTTTACAAAGAATTAAGATTCACCAGTGGCACTGCAGGTAGAACTTTGTGTAAACGGGAGGACCCTTAAAGGGGCAAGTTTTTAGATAGAGTGTATGCTCACACTGTGTGCTTGTGGATCCATTTGTAAATCCCCTGATGCACTGGCTAAGGAGAGTGCAAAACTGTAGGAGTCTCATTATTAGAATGTTTTATTATACCAGCCTTAATGTTTTATCTTGGCTAATAGGAGTAGATGCTTTAAGGAGAAGATGTCTCACTCAGAATGCATTTTAAAAGGCAGAGCAAGAAAGAAAAGGCAATGTTCTTCTGTAAAAAACCTGAAGCCTTGCCCTATCTGTTAATAAGAACTTGATTTAATAAATTAGCTTTCAGGAAGCAGCTTCCATTTTTCTGGTAAAACATTAGTACATTTGGGGGAGAACAGATTCCTCATGAATTTGCTAATGATATTGCTTTCAGCCATGAAGTCCTCAGCCTGAGCCCAGCCAAATTCAGTAGAGGTTAAGAGCTGTTCCATCCTAAATGGATGTTTGACACTCTGTAAATAAAGCTTGCTGGGAGTGGCAGAGACCCCTTGGTCTGTCAGGTTCCATGGAGGTACCACAGACAACTTGAAAGAAACTTCCTGGGATGACAGAACCAGTCCAGATGGAGAGGTCTGGATACAGCAGTGGTTTCTCTCACAGACTTTGCAGTCTGTGGTGCCCCTGCCAGGATTTCATCCATATCCTGACTGGCACATTCCACAGAGAGTTCCCACACCATGGGTCAAGCAGACACTGAGTTGGCTGATGGCTTAACAAGCAGCTCCAATGCCTGCAGCCTGAAGATAAATCATACTGGATATTAAAATTAAGATTAATTTACTGAAACATCTAAATCAACAGATTCCCCCAGCACTAAATCCACACAAAAACGTGGATTAGGGGACTGCAAATGCAACATTCCTTTCTTAAGCAGGTTTTTGTTAGTCTTCTTGGTCTTTTTAAAATTCATATTGAGAGTCTTATAAAACTTGTCAGCTGTGACTGAGGAACTCCTAAATGGATCTATTCAAAGCCTCAACTTCAAGCACTGCAGAAAGATTTAACAGCTAGGTAACGAGCATGGGAAAAACTGTGTGTGAGGAGGTTGGATGCTGAGTTTGTAGGTGTTGCAGAAGCAGGATACTGAGAAGAAAAAAACAGAGCCTATGAGAAATACTGCATTGACTACAGGTATCACAGAGAGAGACAAACAAGGGTTGATGCAAAGAATGTGAATTATTGGAATGTATGTATTTCTTGAGCTTTATACACAAATTATATAGTTGCAATTATCTGCTGGTCTTCATAATAGAAACACTGTAGGTCAAATTTGGCCTAATATATTTTCAGTAAGTGACTGATTAAGCTTTAGCAATATGCTCTATTTCACATTCAAACATTTCTATCTTTCTAGTCCACAGAAATCCTATATAGGTGATGAGTGACATACTTATACAATAGTCCCAGTCTCCTAAGATCCTCTAAAGGAAAAAGAATCTACTGCAAAAAGGCTTCTAATACTGTTTTTGAGCTCCCAGACTAGGAATCTCAAGGAACTCTGAGTCAGCAATTGTGCAAAACTGGGAGTCCATTTTCCTGATCCCCATTTTCACTGTCCCCATGTTTTCCCAAAGAGCAGCTCTTAGCACTGGGCACCAAGGCTGTTTCTGCTGCCACTTGCACAGTGAACAAACCAGACTGCTCTAGCATTCTGCTGCCCAAGCAATGTCCTAAATTAGTTCAGGAGGAGCAGAAACACAACCAGTAGGACAGCTCACTCCTCTGGAGATAGAGCCTGCATTCCCAGACTAGTGCAGCTCCACTGCAGGCCAGCTGGCCTTATTTTTGTGCTCCAGCACTGGCATGCTAAATGTGCTCTTTTGAGGTACCTACAGTCATCTGCTTTTGCACTTCAGGAATAATTTGCAGTAATTCCTGCTGCTCCTCATTAAAAAAACCTACATTTAAATTTGAATTGCATTACTCCTGTTAATTGTGCTTTAATGCATTTACTCTGTGCTTTATATTTCCCCTACACTAATCCTACTTTTTTCTAATGCATTACAACTTCTTATTTCTCTCTTCTATTTCACTCTCTTTGCCTTCTGTACTGGGGTCTAGACTGTGCCCAGTGTGATCTACTGAATCTCTACTCCACTCTTCAAGTTTATAATATACCTTTTTAATTTTTCTTTGTCCTCAAGCTCCCTCAATCAGTGTATGGGCAGACATCCATGATGTACAGCCACCTAATGCTCTTGGTTTGTGCAGGTAATTGTTTTCTGAGACTAAAACAGCCAGATGAATGTTAAACTACTGATACAAAAGATGAAGCCAGAGCACTTGTATCTTAAGTAGGAAATCCTTCTCATTGATGAAAACCTTTTGGGAAAGTTTTCAGTAGGTATAGTGGAGAGAGGTGCAGTTCTTTATCAGTAGGTGAGTTAGCATGCTCCAAGCATAGGGTGAGAGAACTGTGCTGACAGAGAAATAAGAGCTTGGGTGGTACAAAAAAGGCAAGAGGGCTAATCTATTGTGGCCACTGAAAATCTCACCATTAAACTTCCTCTCCTCCAAAAACCAGACATCAACTTTATTTACTTCCACCTAACTGCTTTCTGCCAGCATAAATTCATGCCCCATTTTCATTTGGATATCATACTTTCCACTGATGAAGCACAATTAACATCATCTTTATATCTGAATTTCATTTGCGACATGACTAAATTATAAATTTATCTGACAGACATGAACTATAAGAGCAGAAAACCAAATTTTTATCACACGCATGTGTGGATATGCTCCATGCTTTGTTTGGAATTATTTACATTTACCTGTGAAGTAAGAAGCTGGCTTCATTTTTTTTTTTCTTGTAGTTTTCTATTTTCCTTTTGACATTTGATATATCAAAAGGGTTTTCACTTTGCTAGATGACCCCAACAGCATCATGATAAGGCTGTAACCTTCTCTTCATCTCTTCCTCTGTGGGGAGTACGCTGTGATTTTTATAGCATAAAAAAAAGAACTTGTCAAGGGCCTCCAAAATATAGGAAGAAAACAGAGGCCTTGGTATTTCTAAGGCAAAAAATTAGTAGAAAAGCATGGCTGAAAAAAATCCTCTTAGGTATAAAAAAAAGTAAAACACAAAGGTTTTTTTTTCACAGTATTTTACAGTTCACCTGTGATTTGTGAGTGTGAAAATGTTTGGATCTTCCCTCTAGAAACTCCCCACAGTTCTTCAGTAAGACAGAAACTGTGACCACATTTTCCATTCTGCTCTGACTTCAGATTTTGTCCAAATATCTTCACTGCTTACCTTCCCAAGTTAGACTATAATACTTCCTTCAAATTACAACACCTTTTTCTCTGGCAGTAGTTACAGGTCCTTGGAGAACTGTGCTTGGCAGACAAACCACAGCCAGGAAAGACAGATATTTTTCCATCACAATATTGTCAAGCTGGTCTTCTCTCAAAAGAAATTTCATAATATTAAGGGATATCACTGTGATATCTGACAGTTTTAGTGTTTTCCTAAAGAGGAATAGCAAAAATGAAGGAAGTGAGAGACAATTTGCCTAACCATCAGTGCTTGTGGGTTGTGCCTCATTGAGTGGCTTAGGGGTCTGGTTTCTACTATTAATTAATAACGTTGGTAGAGCCTCTGATTAATACCCTCACACAGAAATTCTTCAAAGCAGCATTTAAAGTGCTGCTATAGCAAGGTCAGAGGCTATTTAAAGAGAAGGCAGATTCAAACTCTAAAAGACATAGCTGATGAATAAACAGGTCTCCCACACTTCAAGACTGATGAGCTGCTACAAGCCTACAGTCTAAAATGTATCCTCTCACCAGAAAACAAAGAAGCTGTGCTCAGTGCTCCCCTCTGTTGCTGTTGCACATTCCTAGAATCACTGACTCTAAAATCCCTTTGGATTCCAGGGGACCTATCTTCAGAAGGCAGGGGAAAGTATACAGGCACATTGTTATAAACATTTTTACAGGAATTGTGACTCCTCTCTAAAATTTATACCTGCTCCTACACATGTCCATTTTCCTCTTACTCTACTGACTAGTTCATTTCAAGGTAAAGGAAGCCAGATGTGCTATTATCTATTGAACTTATTGGTGAACTGAGTACAGGTGGATTTGAAAAATCTAAAATCTGTCTTTTTTTTTTTTCCTTTAACTTATAACAGTACTTGAAGAAGTGCTTCCCACCTAGCCAATGTTTTGAAAATCTTTGAAAATTAGAGATGATTGGTAAGGCAGAGCAAGCACAAATGGCAATTACCACAGTCACACCATCCTTTGTCCCACACACCAAATCTCTCTGCCCTACTGTTCAAATTACTCAGCTTTCTCCAATAGCTCCATCAATAGGTAGAAAAAGGCACCACAAGGAAATGTTGTTATCAGCACTTGCTTTCTTCCTCCTCCCTCTCTCTCTTCCAAATTTATTTTAAACTTTTCCATGTGGCTTCCTTCCTGGCAAAATATTCAAATATACTGAAGTTTAAATATAATGTCACTGAGGGATTTCAGACTGCCTCTAGGAAAAGAAGACAGGGCAGGAGAGGAACAGATAGTATCACCAAGTAGATTTTGCAGAGGGGCTGTGGAGAGGAAAAGCAGTGCACCAGCCTAGGCTGTGGTACTGTATGAGTGAGTTTAAACAGATAAACATCAAAGGAACCCATCTGGCCTTGAAGTGGAATCTGTCACTTGAGATTGTTGCTATTTAACAGAGACCTTGGGGTCTTGGCCATGTTTATTATACTTATGTAATTCTTCCCCAGCTACATTTTTTGTTCCCCATCTAGTGACTAAGAGCTGCTGGAGGCAAAAGCAGACAGAGGAGCTGAGAGCTGCAGCTTGTGTCATTGGCAAGGGAATTAATTTCAGCCTGAATATCATCTTGCTGATTAACTGCCCTCAAAGGAAAATTGAAAAGGACTGTACTTAAACTAGATATAATCCTGTTCTGTAATTTCTGGAGTCCTGCTCTCTCACATCCAATGGAAAAAGAGGAGGCAATGTGTCCTCTCTTTAAAATGCCTCTTTCTCATAAAAATTAAAAGGGAATAATCACATTCACAGGAATTTTGTTCTTCAATCTATCTACCACTTAGGCAGCAATTTCCAAAGAGGTGAGATATCTGAGGGCATTCAAAGGCAGAACCAATGATGGAATTGGACATCAATACCAGGGGAGGGGTGGGGATTTTCCAGTTTTCAGGTACTGACAAGCTAAGGGATCCTCTGTCTGTGGGTAGGAAAAAAGGAAAAGCACAATGGGCATTGTTGTAAGGAGAAGCTTTATGCCCACATGGAGGCAGAGAGGTCTTGAGACTAAGAATAGGCTTCAGCCTGTTCTCCCTCCCCCTCCCTGGGAATTCTCCTTCCACCCACTCTTATCCATGGTGATGGGAAGTGGGAGGTATTGGGAAGCACACAGCAGTTTGCTGATTAAATATTTTGGGGCCAGCACAAAGATGGTCAGGAAGGCAGATTGGTTTGGGGCAGAAATTATGAGGGGGTTTTGATGACTAGGAGTGTCCCTTTTGATGTTTTCCCTAGGAGTTCATGCAGGGTTTCCTTGGTAAAGGGGTGAAAAGACTGCAAGTTTTTGTGGGCGATGAAACTCTCTAACAATGGAGTGGTGGGAGGATGGGGCAAATTATTCAGGCAAAGAAATACTTGTTCCCTTTGTATTCAGAGGTAGTTTATCCTTCACCTCTTCCCTTCAACAACCACCATTCCAATCCCTTGCTTAACTCTGACCCTTAAGCAGAAAAAGCAGATAATGTATTATTTTGTTTTTATTCAAATATATTAAACGCCAAACTTAAAAAAGATGGAGAGGAATAAGAGAATTAGAAAGGTTGTAGCTCAAAGTGGCAATTTAATCTACAATAGTAAAACTACTCTTCAAAAAGGTTAAAAGATTAAAAGGGTCAACATTAAAAGTGTTGAAATCACCAGCTGAGCAGTGCAATTGAACTCAAGATCTTATTTTTGTTTGTAAGTAGGAAAACCTGTGATTTAAATTTTTCTTCCATCTTCCAGAATGAGAAACATCAGCAAAAGTTCACAAGATGGCAGAATTTATCTGTCATCAAACTCCTAATCTTAATTAAGGGATTACCTAGATATTATTATTTTATTTAATTCATATAGATTTAATAATAAATGCATTTTCTTGCAGTTAAGCACATTCAGGCAATTGACTTGATCTAATAGCTTTGAGCTGCTTTCTCTCTTTACCTCTGGCTCCCAAAGAGCATTTTAATTTCCCTGTCTCGCAAACCATTAAAACAGTGTTTGCCAGAGGAACAGAATGGACACCAATGTCTAACATCACCCATGTGTAACAAAGCATTGACCCACTCTCATGGTCCCAAAGGTAGCCACTATCCCCATGTGGACAGTGCCTTGAAAAACAAACTGGTGGTACTCACCCTACTACCACAATTATAAAATCTAGTAAATTCCAGCCATTGCGGAGGTAAGCGTTGGGGTGAAAGAGAAGTCCGTATGCTATTACTTTTAAAAATGCTTCCACTGTAAAAATTATGAGAAAGAGATATTCCACTCGTTCCTGGGGAAGACAAGAGAACAAGAGAGACACTGGTTAGTGCGAGTGCCAAATCACGAATTAGGAAGTTTTCTTTTGTCCTAGTCCAGCCCTGCAGCCTCCAGCTCACTCCCTGCCACCAGGGTACACCTCCCACTCTCAGAGGGCTTTGCTCCTCAGCCTTGCATGGCCTGCAGTCACTCTGACAGTACAAGAGGCAGTAAATTTTAGTTACATTCTGAAATTTGCTGCCCTTTTCTTGGCAGGGACTGACCCCTGAAGCGGCCTGTGCAAAGCAGGAAGGGAGAGGGTCGGCAGGAGGTTGCCAGCACTCAGGGCAAATATTGTCAGCTGTCAAAAATGGACTGCATCCTGCCCTCTTTCTGCCTCTGCATGCAACACTGTGGAGAGAGATGGGGAAAATTAAGATGAGCCCACCTGAGACTGATGTGTATGTCAAACTTAGCCTTCTTTGGGATTCCCTTTTCTGCTGCTGGGAAATAAGTAGGCTGAATATTGGTGATAAGTGATTCACAGATCAGGCTGACTAATGCTAGAGGCTTTTAGTCATTCTGTCAGAATTGTACCTATCCCTGCAAAATGCAGGCTGCAATTAAGCACATCCAAACAAAGGCACTTCCAGTTACAGTAGAGCCTGATTTAGGACGAGAAAGCAGGCTTTTGGAGTCACTACACAGGCTCACCATCTCTCATCCTCAGGGCTTTTAGCCCCAGTGTGGAATAAGGATAGCAGTATTGCAGAAATGGTAGGGATCTCTACCTAAGTAGGAGGAAAACTGCAGCATTAGGTAATCACTACACAAGTGATGCGTGGCAAGCTGAGTGGGAGATAAGTACATGAAAACTAGATGACAGCAAAAGGAGACCAAGTCCCTACAAGGTTAAACTACAAAGTCATCAGAAGTTCACACTAAAGAAAAAAAATCTGAGAGAAATAGACATTAAAACATCCTAGGCATTCGTGACATATCTTAAAGGATATCTAGCACAACAGACAGATCACTATTTTTCTTTTCTGCTCCAAATTGCAACTGCCCTGTTCCTCTGTCCAGCTGAATGCATGTATGACATTTTCATATTATACAGCAACATAGAATGAACAGCATTACAAAAAATTAGTTCCATCATTTGGCAGCTGCCCCTTCAAATATCTTCCATCCTGTTCCAGGTAATTAACAACTCACTAGAAGCCTGCAGATCAAAAAAAAAAAAGGCAAAAAGAAAAGCAGCAATTGCCTGTTCATCGTCATGTTTACATTAATGTGATATTTTAAAAGACTGAGAAACTCCATCTGACAGTAGCAGGCACATATATGTTTGTGCTTTAAAATATTGCTGGTTTGCCTCAGACAATGCTTTCCCAATGCCTGCAGTATCCCCCAGTGCTTAGTACAAGGAATGCTGAAAAAAAGAAATAGTGTCATTCTGCAGTTATCTGATCCAGTAGTAAAGCTTTTGAACACACCCACAGCAGAGGATTTGTCTGTCATTGTCCCAGATGGAGACACAGCAGCACACCAAGGGTTTCCCTTCCCTTGAACTCAGAAAAGGGAACAACAGCATACAATATTATGTTCCCAGCTCTACAAATAGTAAGTGCTTGCAACCAGGAGTCCAGCCAGGGGCTTGAGCACAGGAAAGAACTCCATGATGGGACTGACATAGTGGCCCTTCTCTTTCCACTACAGCTGAGAACTGAACGAGTACTGATACACAAAACACAGCCAAGCAGACCCAAATGATCCATCTCCACGCACACATTTGTAAAGTAGGACCAGCTATTGTGGAATCTCGTGAACAAAACTGAAAAGAAATGCAAAATGACCCCGTGATGGGAAGTCCACGTGGTCTTCCCAAGTGCCCTGCACCTTTGTGCTGCCACATGGCTCTACCAAAATGGCCCGAGGCCCAAGCCCACAGACTGGTCATGGGGGCTCTGCCTCATGGAGCAAGGCCCATGTCTGACAGGACAAGGTAAAGCCTGTGTAGAGATTAAAGAAAGATGAAAATGGGCTCTGAGCGGGAGGAACCTGCCCTAAACTGAGGATGGAGTAGGGAGTGCTGTGTCTGAGATGGACATGGCCTCACTAGTGCCAGATGAATACCTTTGAGAATAGAAACAAAGATTTTTCTTATGGCAACCCAACCCAACAATTAGCCTTTCTCACTCCCTGTTTCAACCAGGGGCTTTGCACAGTTGTGGGCAAGCTCTTTTTCCCCCTCTCACAAAGAGCCAAACTACTCCTCACCCTGCCTTTGAGGCTGCAATGCACACTCAGTCCATCTCCCTCCATAAACACATGTGGGCTCATGACAAAATGTTGCAGGCCCTAAAACCTCTTTTAGTAGCCACAGCTGAGATGGTACAAGGGGATGTGGAGAAGCCCACACGCTCATTAGACAGCTCCAGGGCCCATTAGAAGCAGGTGGGCAGAGCAGGTGAAGTGGAAGGCTTAAGGCTGATCCCCTGCCCAGCAATTTAACAGCAGACACTGTCACTGGCCCCCAGGGACAAAGGCTGCTGCCAGCTCTGTCTGGCTTTGTGCTGCACAGCCACAGCACTGTGCAGGTCTGCCTGGCCAGCACAGCCTTTCCACTCCATGAATTTCACTGAAATACCTCTGCTAGTGCCAGCAAAAGGAGTCCGTGAAAGAAAAGACTTGGGAAAATTGTGGAACAACTTACTTTTTTTTTTTTTTTAATTACTACTTTAAAAATATTTAGTGTTGTACAGAGCCGAAAATATATCAACAACTAACATGCTCCATTTGGCTGGGTTTAGGAGCCTCATACCTTTTCTGTCTCTAAAGATGCCTATGGGATACAGACACTTTTTGTTATTGTAATAAATGCTGCTTGTTGAACCATGTTATGGGGTAATAATAGGCCAAAGTATTGCACAGACACGCATGCATATGCATCTATACATTCATATATACATATATGCAACTACAAGCTCTTTGAATAAATTCCTTATAGTTCTTCAGCTAAGGTGGAAAAATTCATAAAAAAATAAAATTCTATAAAAGGTTCTGAAATTAACATAAGATACAGAATGTTGAGCTGAGGATAGATTTTATGATCCTCTGCGCTTAAATTAATGATTTCAGGGTGTAAAACTGAAGGAAAAATACTGCTGAGATTAAACAGTGCAGCTGCTCCAAGACCATTTCAGAAAGCCACTCCTGCTCAGACTCAAGAAGCATTTGAAAAGCCCACTAAATAATTTGTGTCCCCTTTTCTTCCTATACCATAAAACTAAAGAGCCTTTATGAAGAGAGCATAACTCAGTAATGACATAACACAACTGAGTTCCCCAGAATGTGGATTGCAGTCCCCATTCTAATACCACCTTGCCCAGAGAGGGCAGAGATGTGACTCAGCCACTCCCTGCCTCAGGTCAGAAGTGACAGGACTGTCTTTCACCCTCAGCAGCCACAGAACAACGAATATAACTCGGCTAAATTGGCATCTGCACTTTTAAGTGCTCATTTGAAGCTTTGTTCTCACAGATGAGGTAGACCACGGCCCAGTGTTTCAATCTCCCAAGGGACACAGCACTGCAAGGCAGCCATCATCCCAACTCCTCTGAGAAGCTAATTTGGTACAATTTTCGAAGATGCCAAGCTAGAAAAATATTGGTATTTCTCTCAGAGAGAGTTCCCTGCTGACGGGGAGGGAGGGAGCTGAGCACTACCTTTGTGGGACTGAAAGGAGATAGCAACATCATTGCCCCTTGGAACACCAATCCAAACCACAGCATCAAAAGAGAGGGAACTTTGGAGCTGCAAGAAAGAAGGAACAGTATTTTTTATTTGTCTCTTGGAAATGGGAACTATGGTCATGTGGTTGAGGCACATGAAGCATACTGCAGGCTGCAGAATTACAAAGCAGGAGCTTCCTCCTCGGACAACAGGAACATAAATATTTTGAAAACAAAAGGAGAAACATCAACAAAATATGACTTGAAGAAGAGAAAAGATAAAAGTTTTAGAAAGTGAACAGTCCCTGTAGCACACATCTTCTGGGGCTGGCTATACTCCTGCTTGACTTTGGGGTTTTTTTGTAGATCTAGGACATGAGCATCAGCTACCCTAGCTGATAGATTAGCCAGCACTAACACTGCCAAGAAGCAACCTGTACATCATCTCATTCATAACAAAGAAACAAATATTAACTTACTGTTAAGGCCCTAAGATATATTACCCAAAGAGGATTACTCTACTATGTATGAAACCCCTCTAATCCCATGTGTCTTCCACAGAAGTCATAGGTTTGGTTTTGTTTATAATTTTTAAACTGTAGCTAATGTCATCTTGGGTTCATAAAAGGAGCCTGAAAACAGGAAATCCAAGGAAATTACTCTAGGGTGTCATAAGGCTTTTCTCCTGTCAGAAAGTGAGTAGACCAGTGCTGTTTCTGAGAAATGGTCATCAGAATGATTCACTGTATCTTTATCCCAGCTCTCTAAATGCCATCCATCCATCCAGCAGCACAGCTTGATTATAACATTTTCATTGCAAGAAAGATTAAATCACAATGTGGTTCTTGCATTTCATGCACACCAGTCGAAAGAGCTTACAATCTAAAATATGGTCACTAAATGTTTTCTCAGACTTTGCTGTCTCTCTGTCCTTGCACTCTGACCAGCTTGCTACAAACCATGTTTCAAAAACTACAGTTTATGTGTTTGAAATAATGAGTCACAAGCACTGTGCAGTTAGAACCTTTATGGGGCTGCCTGTTTGACCTCAGCTACATCTGAGCCTGCATTATTATTCCCTAAAGCTCCCTTAAACATAAGAGAATACATCTCTTCAGTAATGCAAATATCCAGATATCCAAGGAAAACAGCAGTATTTTAAGGGCCTCTGTCATATAGGATGTTTTGGCAATGCTTGTGTAAATAGGCTCTGAAAGATATGAATCAGAGTGGAAGCACTCAGACCTTCCCCTAGTAGGGAAAACAATCTTTTCTGATGGTCAGTAAGGAGACTGAGCTGCCATGCTGGGAAAGATGGCCCAGAGACTCCCTGAAAAAAGGTTTAATGATTCTTGGATTACAGGGTATCATCACATCTGGAATATGGATATCCTCACTGTGTGAATATGCTGACTTGGAGACTCCTGCTAACATGAATAACTGTGACCTTCGGTGAGGAAGAGCCACATGTGTGTGCTGTGTATTCAACAGAGAAGTTGTTAAGACAGGTTTGTTGACAATTAGTTACTTCTGAGTATACTTAGTTACTCAGAAGACATTTTCAGCTAAGTATGCATGAAAATATACAAGGGAATATACGTATAAATATATATGAGGGAATAACAGTTAAAGGACAGAACATGTTTGGATTTATTTATTGGTTTTTTTTTCAATTTCTCCTTAAAACTACTGTCACTGCAGAAACAAGTGGTCATATCCATTTAATAGAGAGAAAGGGATGATAAGATGTCATACTGCTGAACATAACTCTGTTTGCTGCTATTTCTGGTCCTAAAATGCAGCATCCCTTCTACACATTCCCCAAAAAGAATATCCCCAAAATTAGAGCAGAAGAACACTATCTGATTTTACCTGACAAAACAAGCCCAAAGAAGAAAGTGGGTGACTACTACTGAACTAAAGATTAACCCACCATTTTGGTGACAGAAACAGAAGTCAGGAGGGCTTCTGAAAGGTTTGATTTTCAAATATGATCAGCACTGCCTTCTCTGCACTCCAGCCAAAGACTCAAATGAGCAGAAATTCCAACCAAGCACTGCAGAAATACCAGCTTTTAATTGACCCCTGGTAAATGGGAATTCGCTCACATCTGGCTTTAAGGTGTCCAACACAAGAATAAGTGAAAGACAGAATTCTCACTAATCTGAAAGAAGCAATTATAAAACAGAATATAGTGCAAGCCAGGCTTTGGTACTTTATGATAATTCACAACGTGCCCACGATGTATTTAAAGAACTTCCCCTGAAATGAATAGAAGAGAGAACATAAATAGTTTTAAATTATTACAGGCCTCATACACATGCCCTATATTCAGGGGTTCCTTGGCAAATCAATGAATACTTCATGCAGAACTCTTTTGCACAATTTAGTCTATAAGGTGCTAGTTTTTCTTAGAGAACTTTGGCAAGGATCAAGTTGAATTTATTTACAGGTTTAGTGGAACTGTGCTGTGTGTCAGAGTCCAATTGTAATGCAGAGCTGAGGTAGAAGGGGGTTGTCCTGGTTTAGGAAGAAACTTCCAAAGGGGTCCCTCTAGAAAGAAGATTCAAGCAGTCCCTCCCCCACCTGGTTTGGGAAAAGATTTCCTTGGAGAAAAGTGGAAAACCCTGTGTATTTAACAAGCAAATTATTCACAAGCATAAAAAATGAATATTAAACAATAAAACCTCTTGCTGTTCTGAAGAGATGGCAAATTCAGAAAGTCCTTTTCGTGGACTTTTTGCCCATTTCTTTTCTCCCCTTTCACTCTCAGAATCATTCTTAAAGGTGCAGAACTTAATATCCAGCATAAACAGAACAGACAGCTGGGGATACAAGCATCATAAAGTCACCCTAGGACAGGGGTCAATCCCCTGTGCTTGTTACCTAGGGCAAACACACTTTCCATTTCAGTCAGTGAGCTCATGCTCACTCAAACCAGAACACAGATGATGAATGCCACTGCTCTTCTGATTTATCATCCTTTCACCTACATTTTTCACTAACAATGTGTGGGAAAACAAGCCCAAGTAATAATAATGTAACTATTGGGAGCCTAAATTTTAGAAAGGGGCGGCATGCCAATAACATTTGGATGGCAATACAATAGGAATATTGTTTTAAAACCTTTATACTAGAGAAGGTTTGAACACCTTGATTAATTTTGAAGACAGTCCTGCTTGGAGATAGAATTTGAACTAGAAAACCTACAAAAATCCCCATTCAACCCATATTTTTTTCTGAGACTCTAAATGCATGTTTTGTAACTCTAAATGTGCCTCTAGCCCTCAGAGTAATCTAACAGACTTGATATTTCATTTCCCTTGTACACCAATACTTTCCAGTGGGATACGTCATTCTTCATAATAGAGGTGGTCAAGCATGCACCTTTCTGGGTACACATTCAAACTTAAAACTTGAACTCTGGGGCCAATTAGACAATGTCTAACCCTTATAAAATATTTATTTTCTGTCTTTGTCTAGCGATAGCAGAAATCTCTTAGGCATTGTTGCTCAAGATTAATTTTTTTTTTGACTGAAATAGAACAATAGGATCCGGTTTATATATGAGTCAAATCCTGAGGATATGTTCCTTATAGGTTCAGATTTCCTTGGCATGACCAAGAACTGAAGCAATACAAACAGGCCATGAACAAATATTCCAAACTGAACAGCTCTAAAGAGGCAAAGAAGGTTGTATCCTATTTTTTTTTTTGTTTTGGTCCACTACTCTGATTAAACTGAAATGAACTGTCACTTTATATTTTGATCAGACCAATAAGAGATTACCCTTCTAGGAGGAAGCAAAATCAGGGAAGGCAGCATAAAGTTTATGACAGACAGCCTCATTTAGGGTCTCTGCATAGAAATTAAAAGCTGGCAAGGTATTGTTACCATGCCCAGGAATTGAATTCACCCCGAGAAGAAGCTTTTACTCGTTTCCTTTCTGCATTTTTGAGGCAGCCCCGTGTCTTCTCCCAAGGTTAACACAGCCATTAGAAACACCCCCATTATTTTTTAATCTACCAACCACTGGTCAAGACCAGGGTACCAGAAACATCCATTTAAATCAGAGCAGCCCCAATACAACAGCTGTATCTAGTAGATCATCACAAGGCATATGTGTCTCATCCAGCTCCAAAAATGACTCAGATAAGTGAGAAACTGGCTACTCACCATGCTCAGGTGTCTGCACTCAATCACGTATACAGTGAAATACACAAGTCCAGCAGCCACAGAGCATTCAGTGTCCCACTTAATTAATTTTTAAAATAATTGTTAACCTTAAAAAAACATGCTAGTGTTAAATATTGAGTGTTTTGTTGCCAGACAGAACTCTGTGTGTGTGTGTATTTATCTCCACTTAAGGAGGGATTCTAGAGAGCTATCTAATTAAATAATGATTCATTAGGACAGTTTCTAAAAGGTCTTCTCCAGAGTGCATCATCTAAGCACGATACACCAGCACACTTGCTTTTGGAAACAGCCTACATGACCTCAGCAACAACAGCTCTAATGATTTTCATGTTTTGCACTACCCATGATCCCAGCCCTCATCACGATATCATTTTAATCTGACCATCATTACACAGTCAGTGCTTTCAGGACATCCTTTTTCAATGAGCCCCTAAAATTCTTAGTGGTAGGCATGAAGGTTAACAAAGGTGAAACCCAACCATCTGACTGCTAAAAAGAAGTGACCTATTGTAAATGTAGGGGAACCTGGTGGGAAGAAATGATGATGTTTGACTCCAGTTCAGAAGGCTGAATGATTTCTTTATTATAACTATACTAAAATACATTAGTATATTATTTAAAGGAAATACTAAAACTACATACTTACTACTTCTAACTACTATATCTAACTCACAGCTTGTCACCCTCTCTTGATAGTCCAGCCACAGGTGGATTGGATTGGCCATCAGGCTCAAACAATCCTCACCAGAATCCAATCAGGCAATCACCCCAGGTAACAATTCTACAAACACATTCCACATAAAAAAAAACAAGGAGCAGAAATAGAAATTGTTTTCTCTTTCTTTCCTCTGTGCTCCTCTATGAAAAATCATGAGAGAGAAGAACGTGCCTGCCACACATTCACATGTAACCTTGCCCCCATGAGATTTATTAGTTTCTAATAATTGATGTGATTTCAGAAGCTGATGATTTAACTGCTTGCAATCAACTTTATGTCAGCTATGATTTGTCTGTCCTATAAACTTAGATATGCCACATGAACAGGCACACTGGGAAACATTCATGGTTGTATTCAGACATCTTTCCAAAAAGATGACCAAAAATTTGGCTCCAAATTGAAGGACTGAATTGCCAACAGAGCTCAACATGGGGATAGTGAGTTCCTTTGAAAATATACCTATAATGAGACTTCCTATGTGCCAAGGATTTTTACAATCCCTTCATGGCTAAGAGGTGTGGAAGAGTTATATTCCATACCCTTAACTTAATGAAGAATAATTTCTCTCAGAAAGTTGGGGTTTATTTTGTTGTTTTTGTTTGTTTGTTGCTTTGGTTATGTTTTTGTTTTGTTTTGGTGGGGTTGCTTTGCTTTAGTGGTTTTTTTTGTTTGTTTATTTGATATTTTTTGCTTTTTTTGCTTTTTGGGGAACCCAAACTTGCACCCCCCATGTGCTGAGCTGCCAGAAGGGTTGGTGCTGCCTCTTCCCCAGGAGCCCTTGACACAGAGAACATTTCCAGAAGGGAGCAGCAGCCAAAGGAAGGAGGATTTGGGCAGCTCTCCTAGGAAGAGATCTCAGCAAACACGGGCTCCTCAATAAACCATGGACACACCCAGCAATATTTAGACCCTCTGTGGATCATGCTTGACCACTGAGCTAAAAGACAGAGCTGCAAGACAGCCCCTGCAAAAATCTGGCCCTGGCCCACTGTTTTTAGACTTTTCTCTCTGCCTGACCACCCAGAACACCTCACCACATCCCACTTTTGAAACATCTCTGTCAAATGCATTTGAATCCCATCACTCTTGCACATTTTGGGATGCTCTAATTTATGTTTTTAATCTACTACAATTCTTTCATAATTGTTTGTGCGGTGATGCCTGACAGGGAATGCTTTATAAATAAATTGAATTCATGACTATTTATAACCTCTCCCTCTTTAATTTTCTCAGCAAATAAATTGGTCCCACAGCTCAGTCTTCTAGGGTTGGGGTTTCTCTGTACCCATTCATACAAACACACAACGTGCATATATGAAAGGAAGAGAGAAAGGGACAGAGAGTGTGTGCACATGTGTGTGACTTTTCTTTCCATGAGTAACTTCAGAGCCTATTTAACATTCTGTTCACAGTGCTCAAGGCAGACAGGAAAAACACAACCTAAGGGGATGAAAAAATGAAAAGTCCTTGCAGCTTCTTCATCTCAGGCTCCATCCTTCCTTTTGTGGGACAAAGGTTTCCATGTTTTGTTTACTACCCCTGAATAAATTTCTCTTTGGTTTTTTGCTGCTTGAGCAGACAGGACACATGAAATTAGGCAGATATAAGGACCTCTGACAACCAGCACATAAAACTCATTTTATTTCCTTAATGGAAGGCTAATTGGTAATTAAAAACATGACTGTGACCTGTGCAGTACCCAGAGAATAGAAATTGATTTCATTTTAAACAGATAAAGCTCACAGGGCTGCAGCTCTGCAGAGCAGCAAGACTTTCTGGGTAAGGAGAAGTGAAAGAAGTGCTTTAGTTTTTAGCAGGTTTTGCTAATTTAGGCAAACAAAAAACAACAACAACAACAAAAAAAACACAAAGAATTTTGCCAGTTCTTCAGTCCCTTGGTTGACTCCCAAGAGCCACTCTGCTGAACCTCACTGCAGCTGCTACTGATGTTGAAATAGACCCGGGGACAAGAAGCTGGAAAATGGAATTCAGATTCTTGCCTGGCCTCCTCCAGTCAAACCAGGGCAGGAATTTTCATTTCTTGTAAGACAAGCATGTGCCTCATCCTCTTGGGTGTGTGTATTGTAGGGATAAAGAGAAACTAATACTCTTACTGGATGCCACAGGACACTCCACCAGTCCCACGGAGCTCATGGCAGTGCTGGGGTGGCTGCAGAGTAACACGAGGTTGTGCCATTAAAAAATATTTGGATTTGCTTCAAACAAGTCAAACACACAGATCTGGGACTATTAAAACATTTTTGTTCAATAAAAATGTTTAAACACGAGGCTCTGCTATTTCTGCACTTTCTGAAACTCTCTGAGAATGTCCCTTTACAGACAAGGGGAATATTGCATTTAGAATACTTCCAACTTTCTAATATTCAACAAAACCAAGTTTTGAAATACTGGAATTTTTCAGACAATACCTCTATTTCCACTGGCCTGACTGGCAAACCAGCAGGAATGAAAATGGAGAAAAAAAAGAGAAACAGCTATGAAATGGGTTAATACATGTTAATGCATTTAATTTGTTAAAAATAAGGAAGAAGGATTTCTAATTATGTTCAGACACTAATCAAGAATGAAGATTGCACCCATACCATTTTTTTTGCAATTGAAAAATTTGTAAATAAATGTGGTGAGCTCTAATTATCATGCCAGAAGAGAGGAAAGGCATCCCACGTACCTGTATTTTCTTTTACTATGATAAATTCTTAAGACAATATTTATTCTCATGCAGATAAACTTAAAATAAAAACTAAGAAAAATATTAGAGTCTGGACAATGTGAGGTCAAGAATTTTATTAATATTCTATAATGTTCATTAATTAAACTTAGCTTGATTAGCTTCTGGCTGGTTTGCAAAAAAGGTGTATTCTTCCTATATTCCTTGGCTGCAGGGGCAGCTCTGTCTCCTGCAGGCATTGCAGGCTGTGGGATCTCTGTCTAAAGGGAAAATTAGATTTCAGCTGGCCTGTCTGAAAAAGAAATAAAATAGACCTAAATCCCACCCACAAACAGAATTCCTTTTTATCATTTAAGTCAAATTCTTATGGCACCCATCACTCAGGGGGAGCAATCCCAGTGGAAACAGCTCCAAGAACTCAGCCAGATTTCCTCTACATCAGAGTGCTGCTCAGGGTTGGCAAGCATCCTGCCAAATGGACTTGAATTTCAAAGATTTTGTGTTCACTTGATGAAAATAAGATGTTACACTCTGTGTTTTCACTCTCTCTGTTCCCAAGGCTCCCTCTCTCTTCAATCAGCCTCAGGCTCAGAACAAACAGGGTTCATATTGATCTGTCTGAAAATTATTTTTAATGCTATTAATGTTATAGGCTGCTGTAATGGATGTCTTCCAAGTTTTTCATCCTGACTATTGTTCTGACCAACCAGCAACCCACTAAACACACAACTTGCCTTGCTGCTGGCCAAGACCCAGCTCCTAGCATAGGAAAAAAAAAGCCCTAAAAACCATAAATTTGACAAACGCAATGAAATTTCTCATGAAACAAAGCCCTGATTTTGAAAAAAAGATTTTAAATTAAGTCTTTCTATTGATGTGATTTCCACCAATTTCTAGAAGGTCTGTACAAACAAGAACTGAGAAAAACAGAGGACAGTAAACTTTGGCTTAGTAACACCAAAAATACTCTACACTATCACAAAATCGAATTGCACAGACTTGTGGGATTTTAGCATTTTCTTTTAGTTGTCTACAAACTGTGCTAAGGCAGTGTGCTAATGTTTGAGTTCAGTTGGGAAACTAATTAAAAACTATAATTAAATGGAATAAGCTGCTATTATTTATGAAACATTGAAAAGGGTGTTAAAAGAACAAACATAGACATGGAAAAGATAATGCTGATATTGCTCCTTCATTCTGTTCTGACTGTCTTTGATATTGTTAGTAATGGACAGATGGAAGGGGAGCCAGTTTTGCAGGTAGTAAGCATTGCTCAGTCCTCAGTTTATCCTTATCCTTTGACAGCCTGCAAGAACAAACACAGCAACCTAAAATTCATTCATAGAATATTTTATGAATGAAAAAGGAGACTATGATTCAATTTTGACAAACATTTTTGTGTTCTGCTGAAGTCATTTTAGTCAGCTGGTCTAAACTGAAATTTTCCAAAATACTTTCTTCCCTCCTAAAAATTTCTTCCTTATGGAATCCATCAGGATTCATGAAGATGTAGAAAACCATTCATAGGATAGCATGCAACAAGGACATGTCTTAAGCCCCTGAGCATGACTCCACAAGCTACTTTCCACAACTTATATTCCAAACAGCTCTGTCACATGCATGTCCCCTGTTTCACTCTCCTATGCTGTTTCATCCTGCTTTATTTCAAACTCAATTTGTTTTCACAAGGAGATTAAAAAAAACATAAGCAATGAGGACTATGAAACCACCAGCCTATGGCAAATGCCATAAAATAAAATAATTAAGGGAAATTCTTTAATTTTAATTAGCTTCCATTCTGCAATCATTCCCTTCATGAAAAGCTCAATTATCAAGAGCCAGTGCTTTAACATTCACTGCACTATATTATAGTTAGCTGGGCTGTTGCACAGAAATGGGAACTGACAGTGAAATCTCTTGTACAACTTGCCAGATATGAAACTAATAGGGCTGAATTATCCCACAAGTCTTCTGGAGCTGCCTGAAAGGATGAGATTGCCAGACTGAAAGGATAAGTTTGTCTCATCATGTAAGTGCTTTGCATCTTCAGAGAAGGCTGCAGGGGTTATATGGTCAATCACATACTGAATGTGACTCAATGTCATGCTATTGCAAAACAAAAAAGGCAAACACCACACTAGGATGTGTAAACAAACATACGAGCCACAAGATGCAAGAAAAATTCCTTCTGCTCCACGCAGTGGGGGTGAAAGCTTGGCTGAAGTTCTGTGAATGAAAGGATGCATGGATGGACTGGGGATGATCCAAGAGAGATTAACAGGGATCTCCTGAAGGGTACAAAAACTACCTGAGAGGAAAAGCTGTGGTGAGACCGTTCAGCACAGAGAAGGTAAATCAAGACAAGGTTCTAGACTACTGCAGCGAGGTGGGGAATAATTAATTTGCCCACTTTCACTTTGGATACCACAGGGAGTAATGGCTTTACACTGGCATAAAGAAGGTTCAGGGTGGATGTCAACGATTTCCCATCCCGTTTCCTTAGGATGCCAGTAATGGTGAGAAGGCTGTGACAGAGCACACTGGCTGGGAAATTACAGACTTTAAAATCCCTAGAGGTTAAATTCTCCTCTGGGATAGGATGATTAAATGACCTACCAGGGTATCTTCTAGCCCTAACTTTTGTATTCCTCAGGCTCTAATAGATGCCCATGGCCTCAAGGTCCAGCCAGATTTGTCTCATCAGGGAGGCAGCTGTCTGTAGGGTTTGAACAGAAAGACTTCAGGGGACAGTACTTCTCTATTCACGAGTGACAAACCTTTCAAAATGTTTCTGACACCCATGCAGCTAAGGCAGATCAAGGCAAGAAATCTATTAGTCATTTGGGATTTCAAGGAACGCTTCCATGTGTCATCATTTTAAAAAGGAGCTCAGTATTTCTCTTGGGGGAAACAGAATTCAGGCTTCTCCTCAGGGCTCATCAGTTTGGAAATGTCACTGCAATTGTGGTGGGATGGAGCAAGTTTTTCTGGTCTTGTGTAGCAGTTTCAGGGTTTTCAACGATTACGCTGCAGAGCCCAAGTGCAGAGGAGGGATTTTCCCCTCCCTGGGAGGACTCTCAAACACCATCATCCTGCCTGATTCTCATCTAGGCTGGTGATATTTATAACAAGAGTTTCTCTTCCTCGGTGGATCTGGTTCTGAAGGACATTCAGGAACACCACCTTGTGAATGTTTAGTCTTCTTTTTATCTCTTTTGCCCCTGCAGCAGAAATCTATGAGATTTGCTGAGCATATTTATAGTGAATCCTAGACTTAGAGAAATGTGGGGATTAGTGGATTGCTAAACTCCTCCTGTCTCTGGAGCAATGCTGGAGTTTCCTTATTACAAGCAAGAGAGAAAGAGTCAGAATTTGGCTTAGGCCACTGAACCTACTGATTTCCATAGATCAGAGAAGTCTTCAAAGCAGCAATAATATCAGCTTGAATAAATACAGTCTCCTTCATCCAAAGGTTGCAATAAGACTCCACAGACAGTAATGAATGAATTAAAATATAAATCATACCCTATGGGCAAAAGAGAAGCTGTCTGTCTTTCACAGCTGGGAAAATTGAGAAACACATAGGATGAAGGTATTTGAAGGTTTGAGGTCTTCCAATTTGTAAGTACCCATTTTAGGACAATGACAGCCTGAATTTACTCCTTTTTTTTTTTTTCCAGAGACACCAAGTGGTTTGTTGACTAATTGGAGTGATGATGCCTCTAGGGATAGGAGCTTGGCACAGTGACTTGACTGATTTAACCAGCTAACAAGCTAATAGCAATTTACAGAAGACAAACCTCTGACAAGCATGAAAAGACCCTGTCTAAATGTTTAGAAATACAATTAATTCCTGGTGGATGAAAACTGAGATGTTGCCATCTCTGCCCCTCTTTGTTGCTTAGACTCCACCTCCTGCCTTATGCTTCTGCCATCTCTCTAACCTCGTCCCTGTGACACCAGGACCTCACAAATGCAACTGCAATGCCAATGGGGACCAGAAACACCAAAATTCTCTCTCAGCAGGAAATTGTCTGAACAAGAAGTTAGCAAAAACTGTTCAGCAGCCTTTTGTTGCAGCATTTTTTCAGGAAGATATGGTATATCACAGCATGATAAATGCTTTGCCTTGCAGCTGGTAGGAACTTTCACTTGCTAAAAGCTCAGTTTGAGCTGTCAAACCCAAAGTTGATTGCTGAGTGGGGTACAGAGGCTGCCTTGCACAGTAGGGACAGGCTGCACTCACCAGAGAGGGAGTTGCAATACTTACCTGCACAACACAATTCTCCTGTGCTCTATTAACCCTAATTTGGACCAGTTGACAGAGTCCCAGTGAAGTTGAGTTACACCCTGTGTACCAAAATGCTGCCATCCTTTCTCTTCTCTGCAGAACCAAAACTTCCCTCACAAAATTGGGATTCAGTTCGAGTAAAACAGTACCTGACAGGATGAACTCTCCAGGACTGTGACAGAGTAATGCAGAATGCCTCTCTTTAAAACACAGAATAAAAACAAATTCTTTAAAGAGATGTTGCACCTAGTGAGTGCACAACAAGAGGTACATCTCTAGGTGTCTCTTGTAAAACAAGCACAGTACAGCTCACTGTAACAGAACTCCTCCTTTAAGGCAACCAAAAGAATTCATTCTTGTGGGTGGACTGATGAAAATGGAGATTCCAGATCAAATTCTGAACAGGACATAAGTAAAAAGAGAGAATATTGACTTTCTATTGAGAGTAAGCATTCTTGCCTCCTGCAAACTCACCACACTCCTTAGGAAATCCCTGCTGGCACACTTTGGGCAAGGTGGTGCTGCTCTAGAGCATTGCAGTGTGAGCAAGGAAACCCTTCCCAAGGAGGGAGATCAGGGCTCTAATAACCAGAAAGACTGATGGAGCCCCAGAAGGAGGGATGTGGTGTTATTCCAGCCTCAGCTGTGCCCACAATACCCTTCCCTTCACCAGGACTCCTACTTTGTGCTCTCCCAAGAGGAACTTTACAGCCCTCTAAAATAATTTTTATGGGTCTGCATTTTATCAGGCGGTAATTTCTGAGAGAAATATTGCAGCTTTAGCAGTTATTCTTAACAATTTAAGAATATGCTGGTGTTTAGGTACAAAAGAACCCAAGAATAACAGGTATTATGAATTTTTGATTTTCACTCTTTGAAATTCAGGCCATTTAGGAGGAAAAAAAGAAATGCTGCCATGTATGCAAGCCTGTGAGCATCAATATATTTTAATGGATACATTTCTCTCTTATATCTAGCTTCTGAGTTTTCCTACCTCTGAGCAAGACCTGAAAATGCACTGCATCATCTGTATTGCTCTGTAACCCAAAACCCCAAGTTTCCTTAGGAAACTTTCCTTTCTGAACAATTTCACATGATGTGACATTAACACCCCAACAGTTACCCTTTCATGAATTAGAAGAACCACTCTTTGTTTTGACTAATTTCTGCTAGATAAATAAGGTCTTCCTTGATTAGAGACATTCCCATGTTCTGCACTTTTTTTTTGACTGGTGAGGCTTTCTTTACTTTGTACCCTGAGCTCTTCAGTGGCTTTGCTTCATTTAAAATCTGTATCTCTGCTCAGCATGCCTGCATTCCTGTGGAGAGTTACTTAATCCCTCTGTATACTCCCAATCTGCCTGCAAGGAAAACACAGAGCATTCCCAGATCTTTAAATGGAGGCAACACAAAAAAATCTCCCTTCTTTTATTAATGGAAAAGAATTCCTGTACTATTTTAAAAAGAAGAAAACAAAAATCAACCAAGCCCTGTCTTTTTTTTTTTTGTTTTATCCTTTTTTCCTGCTTTACTCAATTATAGCTGATTAACTGCCATGACATATGAGTCATACAGGATCTAGGACACAGGATGTGTTCAGAGTTGCTTAATCATGTTCTAATATCTAACATGTACACTTGTTTACTAGGTAAGAGAGCTGTGCATGATATTTACATTGTGCCCTGTTAACTTGGGATGTTAAAACCAGAATGGACAGAGAACGATAAACAAAAATGATACAGGCAAATAAAGAGGGAGAAAGAAAAGATAAACCAAAGCACGATGAGAAAGAGACTTCCAGGGCATGGGAAAAAAGAATTCACATTCCTTTTTTTTTTTTTCTGTTGGGCCACTTGTAGGTCTTCTCTCAATTATATCAATCTAAGCTCAAGGTACCTTTCTTTTCTTGGTGAATGTCCAATTTCACCCTAAAAGCAGCCAACCGTTCCATACCTCAAATTGTCCTCATAACTACCTAACTCTGAAATGCCCCTAAAACTCCTTCAGTATATAAGGAAAGCCATCTGTGCACCAAATAATGACTTTTGCTGCCTATTTTGAAGTGTTGACATCTGCCTCTAATCACTTAGGGAAAGGGAAAGGACATCCTATATCCAACAAATAATTTTTTTTCCTCTCCCTCTCTCATTACAGCATTTATCTCTCAGTCAGTACATCAGACAGCCTTCAAAAGAGCATGCAGAAAGAAGCCAAGCTGTCTATAGTGGAAGCCAAGGATCACAGCACCATGTTCATTTCTCCAAGAATAGTGGAGAAAACAATTTAGCCCAAGGATTTCCCTCTAAAGAGCGATTATCCTTTTTTTATGGGTAAAAACAATAACTAAAAAAGATTACTTGGCTGTGAAGTTTACCCAGGAATAACATAGACAAGATCAAAGAAAGGAACAGAAATAAGATGTGCTCAATATAAGCAAGGATATTTGAACTCGGAATACTTAAGAAAGGTAAGGAATGTGCAAAATTTAAAAAAAAATTGTATTTGGCCAGCATGTCCTGGAGACACTTGACAGTTGAACATAGATTTGAAAGGCCTGAAGGAAGTTTACCACAGGGACTGAGTGAAGGCAGCTTTGCAGGAGAGAGGACAATGGCATTCTGCAAGGCACCCAGGACAGACGCCTGTTTTAGAGAGAAGGTTTGCTGTCTCCAGGGATCCTCATTGTGGATACAAGACAACATGGAGCACTGCAGCAAGCACAGTCACAGAAATAGAGCTTAACTTGGAAACTGTTTTACAAATTAATTGCTTGTTACTTCGACTCTCCTTTGTTTTTCTTCCTCACACTTGATGGCTTTTGTCTCTTGTCCTCCTACCTGTGACTTCTCCCATTTTCATCCCACTTTATCACCCCTATTTAGATACATGTTTTTTTTACTTCTGTCACACTCTGACAGAGTTCCCAAGCTCCTGATAAAACACTGCAAGGACCTTATAGTAATGATGTTTTTAATCCCTAGGCTAGTTTTTTTTTTTTTAATGGAAGCTTAAAAATGTGTTCTTTGGGAGTCAGCAAAAGCTTACAATGAGGCATGAGAAGTCCAAACAAGACAGCACCAGAAGCTGCTGCTTGCAGGGCGCTCTGGGCAAGACTGATCAATTCTGCAGGGATCCCTCATGTCTAATCTCTTTCTCTAGGCTTCATTTCTGTTTTTCCTCTTTTTTTACCCTTAGTCACTCTGCAGGTTTCTTGTTAAGCAGCGTCTGAACTAAAATTCCCCTTCCAACAGCACAAATACCTCAGTGACGTGGCAGAAAAGCTAAAACACAGAGTGATTAAGACATCACTTCAATTTATTGCCTGATTTAAGTTATCAAGGCCCCAACACTGCACCCAGTTCTCTCTGAAAACAAATCTGAAGGGCACAAAACCCATACCTCAGCTCTGCAATGCTTGTTCAGAAATGTTGCCACTTTATTACATCACAAGTGATCATAAAAACAGCGTCTCCAAAACCAAAATACAAGCGTCTTATGAAAACTGTTTAGGTGAACAACACAATCTGTGTTGTTCACCAATCTGCTAAAGTAAAAAAGATTTAAGCCTACTGATTTACAACATTGGAAAAGAATTAATCTGACTCATACAATTACTAAAGGACATTTTTCTCCATAACCCAGTAGGCAACTTCATTTTTCATCCTTGAACAGTATTTCCAACTTTTTTCTCTGCCTGGTTAACAAATAGCCTTTTTAGCCTTGTTGCTTTTTAACAGTTATTTTAACTGTTATCGAAAACAAAAAAAAAAAAACTCCAAAAAGCTAAAGGCAAAAATAACCCTAACATTAAACAACCAGAATATCTCTCAGGATATTTGCTGTATGGGGCAGATTATTGAGGGAAGACACTGAAATCCCCTCAGCCTGATCCCTGAAGGGAAAGAGGAACTCTGCTGCCTGGAAGCTGAAAGACAAGACTCAGGAACAAGAGTGACAAAGGCAGTGGAAACACTGAAAAGATGCAGAAATTAAGGAATGCTAATTACCTTTGGTATGCTTTTGGAAATACAGATTCAACCTAGACAACATGGGTCTTCAAGAGCACTGGAGAGGGTCTTTTTACAAGAGCATGTAGTGACAGGACAAGGGGCCATGGCTTTAAACTGAAAGAGGACAGGCTTAGATCAGTTATTTGAAGAAATTCTTTCCTGTGTGGGTGGTGAGGCATGGGTTTCCTACAGAAACTGTGAATGCCCCATCCTTGGAAGTGTTCAAGTACAGGCTGGATGGGGCTCTGAACAGCCCAGTCTTGTAGAAGGTTTTCCTGCCCATGGTGGGGAGGTTTAAACTAGATGATCTTTAATGTCCCTTACAACCAAGCCATTCCATGATTCTATAACATTTTTTTTTTTTTTAGCCAATGGGGTTCCTTACTAAACACTTTTGTTTGGATATGTCAACATCACCTGAATTAACATATTTGTCTGTATGAAGTTATATGCCAGCAGGAGTTTGCTGGTTTGCATGGATGTTAGCAGCAGTGTCATTAAAAACTCTGCATTGACACCCAGTCACCAAGGAGAGAGAGCCTTCCTTTTTTTTTTTTTTTTTTTTAGCCAATTCTTACCAATTTGCAGAAGAGACATCAAATTCTAGTTCTCTAATTGACCTCCTGAACCAAAACATTCAGATCTTCCGTAACCTCTCAGATTTCTCAAGCTACAATAAGAAGGAGAGAGGGGAAATTTCTTTCTTCTACCACAAGCAAAGGCTGAGCAGGCACAGTGATGGTTTACATGGGCCATTCAGCAGCACTGAATTAGGGCAACTCCTCTGTCTACTGCAGAAAATGGCAAAGTGCTCAGAAACAGGTGACTGTCTTCTCACATGTGGTCTTCTCTGGCCAACAAACACCCTGGCTGGCTTCAAGCTCAGATATTGGCAAGTTAATTATTCCCAGCCCATTAATTATTGCTGCTGTTCCTATTATTTTCTACTCATCATCTCTCCTGTACCGATTCACTGACTGCCTTGGAGAAAGAAATGTATCTGTGGGTAATGATTTCACTGCTTTTCCTCCTCTGCCTGCCTCTCCGTCGCTCTTTTATATTGAATAATCATTTATGTGGTAGTTTAATTAGCTAATTATGAACATGTTTGGGTATTTTAAGGAGGAAGAATAATTGTTTACTTGTTAGTAATTAAGTGGGTTCCATTTGATTTTGGTGTTGGGAAATTTACAAATATTATTTTTCTGCGTGGCACTACCAAATATTAAAAATGTAATTATTTGCTTATATCTTGGTACACTGAAAGGAGAAGTAAATTTCCATGACTGTAGGCTTTGGGCTTCTGGTAGATTATTATTAGTATAACCAATCTGGATTTACTTATGAGGATGCAGAAAGAGCAGTCAAGAAAGGAGACCAGTTATGGATAGAAAGACCCGCTGCATTTCAGACGCCTTGCACAATACCCAATTCACCTGTCTGCCATCAAAGCCAGCACAAACATCTTCCAATTCCCTCCTGTCCCTAAATAGGTGTGGGCAAAAGGAAGCATCTCAGTGGGTCACCCATGGTCCTTGTGGTCTTCTCGCAGCAGCTGTTTGAGAGCCCACATTCCTCTCATGCACCCCAGGGCTGCTCTCTGCCCAATTCTCCTGACACTAACAAACAAGACAGGCTGCCAGCAAATACCAGCAGGCCTGGGTGGAAGGAATGAGCAGGAGCAGTGCAGACAGACACACCGAGACTCTCTCTTCCAGCAGGATCCCGAGAGAGATCATCTGCTGAAAGAGCTCATCTGCTGAAGCTCTGCTCTGCCACAAACAGCAAGCAATCAGATTTATATAATCCCAGGAAAGTTTTAGAATGCACAGGCTATGAAGCAGGTCTAAAGAAACTCATGCAAGCCTGGTCATGGTGTACCTTGAATACTGGTAATAATTTCCCAGGATCAGGTCCCACCTGTGGCACTCATCCCTCCCTTCCAGTGTGGGACAGCATGGTAGGAGATGAATTCAGAAACAACGTAGTGTGAAGACTTTGTTCTCCTCACTGCACTCAGTTTGAGGAACATACATTACTCAGCCATTCCAGCTTAACTGAGTATGGTTTTAAGACCTCCATGTGGCAGTTTCAGGGGCAGCTAAGACATTTTACTCTTTGGTAATGCAAAGTAAGGAACAAAACGTGCAGTGCACTCTCTCAGGGTGAGAGAAACAACACGTTCCTGCCAGTCTCCTTTATGTGACAGCATCTAGAAAGGAGAGATGCCTTTAGGATATCTACACTTCAGTTCCCCCCTAAAGGCTGACTTTATTAAAAAAAAAACAACCCAGAACAGCTCCTACAGTTTTCAGCAGCACTGCACCCAGCATGATTAATGGATAACAAGGGTAAACAAACCAACCTGCCTTGTAATGTGTCCCCTGTTCTGTTCCTTTTCAAGTAAATTTTAGGGTAAATCATAAATCAGCTCTTCCACACTCCATTTTGCACTTTCTTGTATACTGCTGGTTGCTCTTTTCAAATGACTTTTTTTCTAAGAACTCTGAATCTGTTTCAAACCAGGACATACTATAACAAACAGAACTTAAACACACAAATCCTGAATTTGCCTTAAAAGGGCCTAATAAGAACAGCAGAACTGTGTTTATAGATGTTTTTCTTTGATTTATAATTTCTGAGGCTTTACTACATGCTTTCAAAGTGCAAAAACTATGCAGGCTAGAATGTTAATGTTTTTAAAACCAAAGCTGAAAGAAATATAACTGCAGAGGACTGGGCTATCACAAAGTGATCAACTACTGTGAAACTCAAGGTAAAATCACAGGATTTAGCAAGACATGCACATTAGACTAAATATGCAAGCAACATCCATTGCAGCACTCCAGAATCCATCCACACCCAATTCCTATTTACAAAGGTCACAAAAAGTAAATCCATCTTACAGTGTGAACTGAAGGTCACTGGAGATGGGTCCAGCTGCACCAGGAGGGGACGAAGTCAAGGACCTGGGCTAAATATAACCTGCCATCAGCTTCATCCCGCCTTAGCCTTGAAGCCATTGTCAGAACATTCTGGGGAATTTCAAGTGTCTCAGTGTCATGTGAGAAGAAAGTTGCTCTCAGGTATTCATATCACCACAATTCACAGCTTCACAGTTTATTAATGACATGTGTGCAGCGAAATTAGATGTGTGAGCCTTAAGCCTACATGCCCTCACAGCATTTTCCCACTAGTATGATTTTTTTTAAAACTAGAGTGGAATTACAAATTGAGAGCAGAGCCCAGCCCAGCATTTCATTGTTAATTAATATCTTGCCTATATGAACATTTTATTGCCTCAACACTTTAAAAATCTAGTTGATATAATTTTTCTAATCTAATTTTTAATAATCAATAATTGTTCTTCCCTCAGTCATATGACCCATCTGAACTGACTAATTAAATTAAAGGCTAATACTTTTTCAAACATCTTGAAGTCATAGATCACAAAGACTTACAGCACAGTGACAAGTATGCAAAACACACATGTATATCCAATAATTTGGAGTTATGTTCACTCCAGGGCTGGCCAGATTGCAAAGCCACAGACAACTGCTGCAAGCTTTGAGTTGGAGCTTTGTTCACAGCTGGGGCAAAATCCTCCAAAATTTCAGATTCATGGAATCAAATAATGACACTTGTCTTGTGCAGAGCCCCCCATGCAGGCTCGCTGCATTTTAAGCCAGCAATGTTACTTGAATGTTTTAAAAGGATCACTTTGGGTCCAGAAAAAAATGTTGTAAACTCTCAGCAACCTATGCATATGATCAAGAGCCAAGAAAACTCTTATGTCTCATGATATAAATTTACAAAGCCCCACCTTCATTAGGAAAATGTCTTAGTATGTCTAATCAATTTTGGCACAGTGTCCCTCACATTTTAGCCCAGGTATTACAGTCGTTATAACCTAATATCTGCAAAGTTCACTTAAATTTGATTTTTTTGCAGATAATAACTGCCAAGGATAGAAAAAAAAATGCCACAATACCCCATTGATTGTTTTCCAGCCCCAAAACCACAACAGAATTTGCTGCCCAGCACAGAGGCCCCATAAATGCTATATATAAAACTTAGATTTCTGTTTCTATTGTTGACAAAGAGTAGGGGAGAACGAGGCAGAGCAAGGGGAGGTAAAATGCCTTCAGAGATGATCAGAGAAACAAAGAAGAGATATAATTTTTTCACCCCTGGCCTTGAAGGACCCCCCTTTTTCCCATTTGATGGTGAATACCATACAGAGACACATACTTCTTATTATGGCAGAAGAAAAGCTACCAATAGCCCAGACAGCAAAATCAGAATAATCGTAACAGTGGCAGTTGAAGAAACAGGGCTGGGCTCTACAGCATATTCTCCCCTTCAATGCTTTTCACATTGTACAGATGGAGTTTCCACTATTTGATTTTCAAGCTTCTTCTCCAAGCCAGGCAGCTTCACAATCAGAATGTTTACGAATACTTCAGTCACCATTTTATTTGTTAAATACTACTAGTTTTTACTCTATGTCCTTTCTCCAAATCAGCTTCCAAACCTAAGGAGTTCTCTTTTGAGTCTTTTGGGAATATGTTGCAAAAGTGTTGCATTTTTCTGCACTAAGAAATCAACACTTTTTTATTCAGGGCTTAGGAAAAAAGTCTACTAAAATAGGATCAGAGAAATTTTAAACCAGGGCAGGAAAGGGAGTACAGATTCATCCCTAGAGTATGCAAATCAGAAATGAGACGAGTGAACTAGGCTCAGATAAAGTCACCTTGTTTCAAATTACACAATTACACATTCCCAGGGAAGATCTCTGTGCTGCCCAGGCAGCGAGGCTGAAGATCGCATCTTTGCTCCGGGTTTATCAGCTGGTGTAAGGATGAAATCAGCAACAGGATAAGCGAGACCAAAACAAACACGAGTGGCTTTGCTGCTGCAGCTGGAGGAAGCTGAGCACCCTCCAGCCTCCAGGGCTGCAATCAGGACAGGCTGGAAGAGCAGCCTGGAGCCAGCAGACAAGGCTTGATCACTGGGCTCCAAGTGACCTGCAGTGCACCACGCCTCAGCCTTCTGGTCCCCCCATTATCCCTGATTTCCTGCTCAGGAAAGGACTGCACGCCCTCAGACACAGCATTTGGAAGCAGCCAGGAAATACATTTAGACCCAAACGGTGCAAAGCACACTCAGACCTCACTGTTTGTTTATAACTGGATTGAACACAAGGATGGATGTGCATTAAGCAATGCCCTGAGGACTGGGATTCTGCCCAGAGCACTTCCCTTCTCCCTCCCATTCCCAAGAGAGCAAGAGTCCTCAGGGTCAAGGCTTGTTGTGCAGTCGGGAGTAATGGTTACTCTAGAAAATATTTCTCTTTACTAATGCACTCTCAGAACTTGTTATTTTGGGTTATTCCAAGTGGAAAATACATGAAGCTGCAGATGAAGCCTGTTGTATGTACAAACTGTGTTAATATAAATTTTTTTTCATGTACAGATGAAAACAGTTTGCAGTAAGTGCATTGACCTTTTCCTTCTGAATCCTGCTCTTCAAAGACTGCAGGAATCTGGGTGAAGACAAGTGATATTCTCTGAGGTGGGAAGCAGGAGCATTTCAACATTTTGATCAGTCTAAGGTACATGCACCCCACAGGTTGTACTAAAAGGACATCAGACCATAAAAGATGCTGCTGTCAGTCATAAATTTATAGTAAATCCATTTAATTTGGGACCTTAAGATTCTGGAATTGGAGAAAGTCATACAACCAGCCACTATTATTTGAAAACTGCTGCTCCTGGACTGGAAGGAGATTAAAAAGGGGTTAAGTTCAGTTACTTGGTTTGCCTTTAGCCCCTCCAAGATGCACTGTTCTGGACACTTATTCATTAAGTAGGCATCCACTTCAACTGTCTCACCAGCTTCAGGAGATGCTTTGATGGCCCCCACTGTGAAAAAAATTTGTGTTGGAGGATCTGGAGCCTCTGAGGCTTTCACAGCTGATGAGCTCCCTCCCTAAGGTGGCCTGGCTACAAGTATGTGTCTGGTCTCTCTAAAATCCCAAACATGCACACTTACACCAACATTTCTTAATAGGCAGCTAAAAGACAGACAGATTATTTCTAATAGCCCATCTTATCATCACAGGTCCTGATGACATGAAGTGACCCACATGGAGAGTGGCATGCTCCTCTTCAACCTTCACCTACCTCAGCAGGAGGAAGGACAAAGTAACTGAGTGCAAGGACACCAAAATGCAATATGCAAAGTCTCCAACTTCAGACCAAAAAGGTAGAGCCTGGAGGGAGGGAGCTCAGGTGATCTAAACAAAGCAGAGGCAACCTGGACTTTCCTCTGGCTCATTGCTGATGCAAGGAGTGCCAGCAGTTTAATCCTGGGAAAGCTCCAAGGCAGGACTCACACAAGCTAGCAGACCCCACAGCTGCACTGGCAGAACACGCTGGCACGCTGTTCTCCTTTTTCTGTCCCAAGGTGGCTGGGTGAATGCAGCCAAATCTTGTTAACAGAGGGAATTTTCTCAGCACTGTTCAAACAAATCTAGGACATTTCATAAGCCAAGATGTTTAACTCCCATTTGCCTGCCCAAAGCCAGCATGTGACCTTCTCCTCCCTGACTCACCTGAGACAGTTTGGCCGTGTCTGGCATTGGAAGGTTCCAGATCAGCCTTTAGCTAGGGGAGACCCAGCAACTGCTCGATCAGAGTTAGGAGCACTTTGGAAAGCATCAGCTACCCCTCTTCCCCAAATCCTGACCGACATGATGGTACAGGGCCACAGAAACAAAACCAAGGTCCTTTTGCTTTGAGGTCATCCTACTGATCTGCTGCTTGTTTGCTCCCTCTGTCCTTCCCAGTATCCCACACCCTCACTACCATATCCTTCTCTGTGGCTGGAAGAGCTACCCAGTATCTCCCTACTTCATGGACTGTGCAAGTCGCAGCTCAGTGAAAGGTTTATGGAACAGAAAAGCTGGGGAGAGTGGGAAAACTGTGTACAATCAAACAACTAGTAAAATTCACTTGTCAGTGCGCAAACAGCAGTAAGGACAATTTCTTTCTCTCCTGGACCTTAAGCAAATGGGGCAGCTGTTAGCCTGAACCCCAGGGATGGAGGGGCTCTTTCCATCAGTGGGAATTCAGCAGGGGTTAAAAGTTCAACAGGAAAGAACACTAATACACACTGGACAAATCTCTTAGGATTGCAGTAATAGGAACAATAATACAAAATAAGAGATACCAGCAGGTGAAAATTTTATTCAGAAAAACACAGGCCAGCAAAAAATAAGACAAAGGTATTCTGGTTCCTGACTGAGGAGAGCTAACTGCGTCAGAGCCATCTAAAGATATTCTTTATGCGGCTCCCTTATCTACCTTCCCTTGTGAAAGAATTTGTGCAGTACTTGGAGTAATGGAAGAAAAAGATATGCTAAGAAAAAGTTTTCTTTGCCCAAAAATACATCATCATGATAAAAGATTTTATTTTGCATATCTAATTAATTTTTACAAGTTTTCCTAGCTCATTAAGGTACTGATATTTGTCCTAAGCAGAGATTTAAAGAACTAACATCAACAGTAAGCTTCAGTCACAGTTTTGTGATTATATTTAATGAAGAAAATGAAGGATTACAAAATAAAACAAATCTTATTTTTCTCATTTGCAGGAGATAGACCTTGCAGAAAATCTCAACCCACTTGGGGGAAATAGAATAAAACATTAAATGTAAGTATGAATATTAGAGGAAGGAAGAAAATAAAATATATTTATATTCTGCAATATGAGAATCCAAAGAGCAATTTTGGTCAAGATGACAATGGTTTAAACACCTTCTAAAAGTATAGGCCATGTAGAAAGTTTTACTTTCTTATAACTTCCAATATCTGAAATGACAAATCTAGGTATCATAACAATGACTCTTTGCAAGGTCTCCACTTTGATAGAAAAGGAAAGAGGAAAATGGTATGAGGCAAGTAAGTATTTGGGAGGATAAAATTTCTTCTCCATGATGAATAGAGGGCACAAGAAATTGAAAAATGAAAAAAAAGGAGCCGTGGGCCCCTCACAAAAGAGAGAAAACCCTGGAGCCCTGGCAAAGACAATGGAACAGCTTGGCTTCTGAGGGAACCTAGGGGTGCAAAACTACAGACAGAAGAGGCAAAGGTGCAGAAAGAGGCATAGGGCCCATGGCAGGAAGGGAACGATGTCACAGGACATGGACAAGTAACAGGAGGCTCAGCAGGGCAGGAGAACACAAAAATGCCTGAAACTCTTTAGGTGCAAATGCACTAACACACTTACAGAGTACAAGACATAAAACTGCACTGATGATTATTCTGGTTTGTTCTGTTTGGCAACAAATTCGAACAGATCAAAACAGGAAGTCCAACATTAAAGAGGAAGCAACGATCACTAGGACAAGGATGGCATCTCACCAGGGAGCACCAGGAGATGTGCTGCAAGAACTCAGCGAGGGAGGGGACTCCAGACCAACCAGCCGGAGGCCAGGACAGCAGTCTGTGCTACAATTTCCTCTACTCCCCAGCACCCAAAGAAGGATATGTAAGGCTGGCAACACACAGATGGAGAAGCTCTTCTATGCATAGAGAGAGCTGCAATGATTCCCAGCAAAAGCAGAGGATATAAAAGGTGTGGAGGTCCTTTGTAGCTCCCTTTTCACAGGCCTTCTTCCAAGGTCAAAGAGATGATGAGCTTTCTTATCAGAGAGTATAGTCTATTCTGAAGGGAGGTCAACTGCTTAATGCAAACTAATTAAGACACAACACCCTTTCTTCATTCTATTATATACATTACTTTCCTTTTATTTCTGATCACAGGCCTGTAGCAAATAGAAGATCAGCTTATACATGTGACTAGTATTAAGAAATGTGTTTCATGTACTCTAAGTGCCTATAATGAAATTTAGTGTCCAAGGGAAGAGCCTGCACTTTATGACCAGACAATTCTCTGCAGACAACCGGAAACATAAAACTAGGGTTTGCAGACCACAGTCAGTTAGCTCTAAGCTACAGAATAACAGAACAAAATTTTCAGCTGCACTAGGTTCTAAAGAATAGAGACTGCCAGAAAAACCTGAGTATCTTTAACAGAATTGTAAAATTTGTGGCTGTAGGGAATACAGCATACATGATGGATCTGAAGCATAAGCATTTGACAAAGCATCTCAGGAAACATTACTCACAGAATTAATTTGCTTGGATCTCGACGGGAACAAAATCAACCAAAGTGAAAGCAGACTCAATGACAGTAAACAAAATCTGGGGTTTGGCTCTACATCAAGTTTGCACACTTAGCTTACGGAAATATTATATGAAAGTATGTTAGTCCACTTTTTACCTAACACCTTCATCACTGTTCCAGAAAAGTGAAGTGTCTATTAACAAAGAATGCCATGGTTATAAACTAAAGGAAAAAAAAATATTAGAAAAGTTAGATCAGAAATCAGAAAGTTAAGAGAAAATGGATTTAAAGGCTGGAATGACGACTGGAAGCCCCAAGCACATGAGGACAGGAAGCCTGACTGTGTTCACACAGCAAGTTCAGGGTGCAGACTGGCCTCCCTATTCAATTAAAGTCACCAGATTTGCTCTACCTGCACAATTTATTTGCATTAGTACATTAGGAGCCCTTGCAAGCTGAGAGTGATGGGTGACCAGAAACAGAGGGGAAAAAAAAAGGCTGTTTTACAAGGTGTTCTATTTACAGAGAAAATCATGTAATAAACAGAATACCTGGGAATTCCCATATTGATTTACGGATCTTGTGACCTCCTCAAAGTCCCATGAATTAAAATGGTTTTACAAGACTCTGTTCCTCTTTCTAGAGCACTCAAGGATATTTCAGTCACTTTGAGACATTTCATTAACTTAAACAAAAATGGAGCTAAAGCAGTAGCAGAAGAGAAACAAGAACATGCAGGGGCTGATTTAAAAGAAGATGTTAAGAAAATAAAATACACAGACCTTGGCTTGAAGACAATGAAGAAAAAGAATACAACCAGAAATGACAAATACTTGAAGGCTATAAACACTAAGAAAGGAGAGGAATTTTGGGTTGTGCAAGAAGTAGTAAATCTATGAGTAATGACAATAAATTATGAAAAGATAAACTTTCATGGAAACACCAATTTGTCTTTACAAGTAGTTCTAGTATGACATCAAGCAGTCTTCCAACAGCAAGTTGAAAAGCTCCATTGCTAACAGTATTTCGAAAGATTTTGGACAAAAATTGAAAGTGGTCTATAAGGACAATATTCCTTATTAGGAGCCAGAGAAGTTTCATGATTTAATAAATTTTTCCTTACTCTGACTTCTCTGAGTATCAATTTTGAAATAAGCCATTAGCATAAGATTCTCTAGCTCACAAAGATAGCAAAGGCCAATTTATCTTCTCTTGCTCAAGAGGTCCCACAAATTACACAAGTATTACACATCACTTATTGGATACTGTTTGACATCACTGCATCTAAACTCAGTGTAACCCATTTAAAAGGAAGGACGAAGGGAAAGATTAATATGCAGACCTCGGCAAAGAGAGAAAGAAGGAGAACTCGACACACGCATCTCTTTTATATCTAAAGGATATAAACCACAAGGAATCAGATACAGAAACACACTCAAGAAATGGTAGTTTAAATGACTTCCTCAGAGGCCAGGACTCAGCAACGGTGAAGCCAAGAACTGATTCCAGCAGTATCTTGAAGAGGGACACTGAGGAGTCCCTTGAATTGGAAGATGGAAGATGATTGGAAGATATTGGAAGATGATTTCATGAGCTTGTAGTCATGTTTATGTCATGACTAAAAGCTCATTCACTCTAAAAAAAATGTATTCTCAGTAATCTAAGCTAATCTAAGAGGTACCAAGAAGCCTGTCAGCAATCACAGAAAATGAAAGATGTTCAGCTCAAACCAGTCACATGGTGGAATGGACACATTTAGCTGTATGAATGGAATGTGACAACAGAAGCACAAACACTTTTATATTAAAGCTACTAACAGCACTTTTCACAGATCGCAGAGCACTCTGAGTTGGAAGAGACCCACAAGAAGCTTTCAAATGAGTGGGACTTACAGCCTGAAGGGTCAAAAGCAAAAGAATTGCACCTGTTACGGATGGCCAGGTTCAAATTCACAGATCATGTTCTCATTCGGGCATTGAAATATTTGGGTGATTTTTATAGCTCCTGGGGAACTGAAGAGAGATTTTTCTGACCTTAAATGAAGTGATTACTTTGAGGTTCTGAAAACAGACTCAATGCAACTAAAAAGCCCTTCCCAAACTTTACTCTCGTAGAGAAGAAATAGCAATGCTTGTTTGTATAGCTGAACACCAACCATGTCCCTTTCTACTAAAGGTTGTGTCAGTGTTAGCAGTGGTTGCAGATAATCCAGGCAGCTAGGCTTGGAAATCTTCTTTAAAGCATAATGATTAATCAAGTCTGCGTTTGCAGTATTAGTACTGTCAGGGGTCACAGACAGCCTGATGAGAAGAGCCCAATCCCTCGGAAATTAATTCAAGTCCTTCTAAAGGGATGAAGCAATTGCATCACCAGTGGAAAGGGGAAGCATCAGCTGTAAGTTACTGCTCACTGATGGAACTGAAGGGAAGAAGCTGGATCCCACTGGATCACTTTGCAGGGCTTAAACTCTGCTGAGACTGAAGTTATGGCTATTCTCAGCTTAAGGCAGAGAGAATTTACTACAGGATCCTAAGAAAACAGGGGGCGGGGCAGACAGGATCCAGCTGCAATCTCATTTAGGAAATAAAACTTAGTGACTGCATCTCTAAGAGCAAAGTGATGCTGGGTTCATGCTGCAGGTGGATACCCAGCAGTGCCTCCCTGCTCAGAGTGTGGCACATGCATGCCACAAGACCAGGCTTTCTGTGGTGTCAAAACACCAGGGAGGGGACAGCGCCTCTCCTTCACATCTGGGAGATGGGAACACTCACAGGCAGCTCCCTGAGGAGCTGAGGTTTCAGGTGAATGTGTGGATGCAGTGGCTGAACCATGCTCCAGAGCCTGTCTCTCTGCTTTGAGAACTGAGGTCTCCCAGTGAAAGAAGATCTGGTCTCGAAGGTTTTCTGGTCTCTGCAAAACCTGCCTTTTCCTTCAATTTAGGACTTAGAGTGAAGCTGAAAGGATGGAGAATGGAGGGAGAAGCATGGCTTACAGCTATTGCATCAAAGAAAGAGAAAAAGAAGCACTGAGGTTTTGGAATCATAACACACCTAAACTCAGGGCTGGCAACGCCTGTACCACACAGCTTGACAACTGCTTCCGTCTTCTGTTGTGCTCAGCCTCAGTTTCCCCTGCACAGCACATGCAGCCATACCTATCCTTTACAAGGCCATGGGACCTGGCAGCTCCCACCCTGCTGAGCTGATGGACAGACACCACTGCTTTTATTCTCTGCACCTGCTCCAAGGTGAGCCTGCTGGAAATGCACAGCCCGAGGAACATGCACCAAAATGCACAGCCACAGGAACCTCCCTGCTGTGCAGACGTGACTGGGAGAGCCAAACTCCAGTTCAGCTTGGGGCTGCCTGCCAGGATGCACCCCAGAGCCATTCCAGGCAGCAGGAAGGGGAACACAGCCATGAGAGAAAGGCAGGGGTGGCTGTGGCTCTGAGATGAGCCTGTGTGTAGAGCACAGCCTCTCTCATCCCAGGTACATCACTGAAATGAAAGAAGAAGCTGCAGACTCTGGATGGCAGGCAGGGAAGATGGAAGTCACTGTTTTGTCACTCTGGAAGGACACTGGGAAAAGACTGGGCAGGTGTGTAACCCTGACTGCACTCCCAGCCACTCCCATGTCCCAGCTTGTTTTTCCTTCTCTTCTCCCCACCAGTGCAACACACAGCACTGAACAGCTCAAGGCAGCCAGCAGGGCAAAAATGCAAAGTATCACTAAACACAACAGCCTTTTTAATGAAAAAGCTGGAAAAGACTCAAGCCTTGGCCAAAACATGAATCACCAGAAAACTACACTTGCAGAGATCCCCATAAAAGGAAATGTAAATAATCATCCAAGCCCCCTGCACATTCAGACACCCTTGTGCTCATGTGCAGGCCAGCTGTACTGGGTTGAGTGCATGTGTGGGGATTGATGTGTACACAAACGTGCCCATGCCTGGAAAGTGGTAATAAAAAAAAAAAAATCAGAGAAGAATACACAAATAATTTTGGACAGGAGAGCTGGAGCAGAAAATCTATAGTAGCACAATATTCAAACAAGGTTTAGGGGTCTCAAAAAAAGGCTGCAAAAGTAAATATCATACCCACCAGGTTTCTTTGGGAGTGCACTGTACTACTAAAAGCAGCAGTGTTTGAGCTGTCCTGACCCCCACAGCCTCCCTCCCACCTCGGAGAAAGCAGCACCGGGACACAGGAGGTGACAGCACTGTGCTCACACAGGCACGGCCAAATCCTGACCACTTTCTTCAGGAAAAAGATCCCCATATAAGGAGATCTGAGGCTTTCCCCTTGGGGCTTGGGACGTGGGTGGCTGTGCAGGCATTACACACAGAGCCACTCTCTCCGTTCAGCATTTTAACCCATTCCTTGGGGACGTGGATCCGGAGCTGCTTGGTGATTTTGGTGCCTAGGGTTGCAGAGACAAGGCAGGGAAGTGAGGGGAAGGGGATGCCTCAGAAGAAGGGTTGGATTCCTGGCTGCCCTGACCTCTCTTGGTGGGGCTGGCATTTGCCACCAGCATGGAGCAGAGCCTGCACGCTCGGCGCGCGAGGTGCTCGGAGCAGCGCCAGCACTCCAGCCTTTGAGTCACACTCCCAACACAAGGCAGACAGAAGGAAGAGGTACACAGATGCAGTTGATTCAATCCAAACAACTATTATTGGAAGATGATTTCATTAATGAATTATCCCAATTGCAGTTTTGCTAGTGGGCATGTGGTAAGGCCAAGTCATCGGCTGAAACTGAAGTGGTTTTCTTTTGTTCTGTAATTCAGCTCTTTGGGAGGTGTCAGTTAACAGTTTCTAGCCACACACACAGAGCTCACTGCACAATCCACAGGCTAATTTCAGCTCACAAAGTGAAGGCAACTCCCATACTCCAAAACGCCTTTTTGATGGAGAACAACCACATGAACAGAGTTAGAGAAGGGGGGAGGACACAAAGAGGAGGTGACATCGATAGGAAGTGAAAAGAAGAGAAATTCACAAAAAGAATGAAGGAAAAATGGGAAGGAGGGAAATAAAAAATTCAAAGCATACAGTCAAATGCAAATGTACTAAAAACTGATAAACAAAACATGTGTTTTAAGGACAAGTTTCAATTTCCTGAACAGAGACATTTTGAAAAACTTGAAAAATTTTTTGAGGCAGCCATGCTGGGCTGGCAGATCTGCCATGAACCCCAATTAAGAGCCAAGCTCCTTTGGAGGCCAGGTAGGATAGTCTGGGTACCTAAAAGGGCACATGCCCAAGCTTAAGCAGCTGAATTGCACTCTAAATGTGGAAGATCACAAGGTAGAGACAGACACCAAATGAGAAAAGAGAACCAGGACCATGAGGAGCAGTGACAGAGTCAAATGTTCTCATTCTCCAACAATCCCATCAAATAAAAGAAATCCCTGAGCTGTTTGAAAATTTGTAGCCACTACTGTAGAAAGCAGGACAACCAATCATAGGGTGCTCAGATGGATCAAAGTTACTAAAACCAAGAAGAGACATATTTGGATTAGGCCTTTCTTGAACTCCTGTGAACTCTAATATCCATGACACACTGCATGAAGGAGATCCACAGATGTCTCTTAGGACATGTTAAAAGCCAAGTTTTTGTGACTGCTTTGAGCCTGCCCTGTCACTTGCTAGTTCCATGTAATCCTTTGCCTGTCAGAATTCATGCATAGGAGAAGGTAAGATTTGCTATTTCCCTAGATTCCCACCTTGTGGCAGCTGTAAAATCAAAGCACAACCATTCCATGCAGAAGCTGTGGTGTTTATCCTACTTGTGCTGCCCTGAATGAGCAAGTTGGGTTTTATTTTTCTCCTGTACAGTTGTTATTGTACATGGTTAACAAGACAGAGGGTAGTCAGATAATCACACTTGATGAAGCAAGCTGGGGGAAGGCAATCTAAATGTAATTTCTTACATCTTCCCTCTCCCTCAGTGGGCTGATCCTGCCTTGTTAACTGCAAACCTCATTGAGCAGACTTTTATATCCTTCACTAATGCAGCCCAATTGAAAATGGCTTTTTCAGGCTAACTGTAATGCAATACACTGTGTGTGGCACATGTATGCTCCTGTCCCCAGCAGCTATCCTGAACAGAGGATAAGGGAACAGCTGTTCCTGACACTGCCAGGCACAGGAGAACTTCCTTAGCCCCCAAATTTACACCTGCTTCTTCCCTACTGTGGGAGAAAGGTTCTTTTACATACCTTGGGTGGGAAGGGAAAAGTCTGATTTATCATTAAATGAGCCTGCCCTCTACACTCACTGATACATTTGCTGTCTGGACATTCCTGGAGGAAATACAAAGGGTGACCTTCATATCTATCAGCACATCAACAACACATATTTCCAGCTCCCTACAGCATCGCTGAGCCCTAAGTCCTGTGGGTTGCACTTTGGGGTGAATCACACCAGGCTTTTTTGTCTTTCCTGCACATCCCTTCTCAGAGAACCACAGAGAAGGAATAAAGAATCTCCTGTGGAAACACAAGAGTGGAGGCTAAGATGGGATATGTGAACACTAAGTGGGAAGATAGATCAAGCAAGGAGAGGAAGAATGATGGAGAAATGAAGAAAGGAGAGAAGTGGATAGAACTGAGAGGACAGCTGCTCGTGTGATGCAGCACAGTGACCATTTTTAATTGGGTCAGCTCTATAAGAGGCAAATGACAGTCTGTTTTTACTCTATTTTTGAACTTATGTAACCTTAGCACGCTCCATTATTGCAATACACTTTATTGCTAATCATTTCCATCTGCAAAACCATCTCTTTGTGAAACAAACTGTATGTACCATATTGGAGCCAAAGTTACAGTTGTTGATTTTGTAACTGAATCTGGACTCGTTTGGGATTGGAAAAGCTGATTGATGGATTTTTGCCCCACTAGGTAAAGAAATCCATAATTTAAAGCACTTTAAAAAGTGCTTTTTCTTTCAAGAATTTCATACCTATATTCAAAGTTTGAGAAATTATAGAAAGAAATAATTTTTAATGCTTTTAAATCAGGGCTGGGTATGAAGATGTAATGACATAAATAGCCTAAGAGTTATAAAATAAGACAAAAGTACATTGTTATGCATGCACAAACACATATGTGCAGAAAGGACAAGCCTCCCCAGAAGACACTGATATATCTTTAGTCAGCTACTACTACTAGTATAAACAAAACAATAATACAAACATGAAACCCTCTGTGGGAGAGCTTTTTAAATCATTGCATATGTATGTTACTGCTTAAAAAAGTCCATGTGGGCATAAAGTTTAGATTTTTACTGCACAGAAGCCAAGAAACGTGGTTGTGGCAAGATGTGACTTATTGGCTTTTCGTAAAGCTGCTGACCTTGTATAAATCAATACAAAAAACCCAAGGAATTTGTGGAAGATATGAGTGATGAATAAAAGTACCTGAAGATACACTTTTACCATTGAAGCCCTTAACCTACAACTACGCACATTTGAACCTCTTTTGTTTGGGCTAAAATAGCATGCTCAGTTCCACAGACATTATTTTTAGAGACTTGTACACTCCATCTGGACTTACTGCTTGCTCTAAGCATTCCTCCTTTGAAATAGCTGTGACACGAAGAAAAAAAAAAATCTACCACACATGGAATGGGCCCAAACACCAAACTGAAGACACAAGAAGGGTGAGGATGGAAAGGATTATCCCCATTCTGAGCTGTTCCTATACAGCTCTTGGACAATGTTTATTCCTCTAAAAAGCACCAGCTTGACTTATACAAACCATGAGCATCATTTTGGTAGGAAGCCATGCCAGAGCTCTCCCTGGATAGGTGTATCAGCCTGAGGACCACCCTTTCCTTTCCTAATGCTGATAAACTGCTAGATGCTCTCTTTGAGAGTGCCAGTGCACAGAGCCAAACTTCTCTAGAAGTACAGGAAACAATACAAACACACACACACACACACAATGTATTTTCCACTCAGTTGCCTGCAGGATCTAGGAAATCTCACAGCAGCTTCTGTAGCACAGCTCTCAAAAGCACAATTCAGCTGTGATTGAAGGCAGCTGATTACACAAAGTACAGATCCCCTCCTTTTGCAGCAATGTGAAAAGCCAGGTGCTGGCTGCAGACATGAGCAGGACCTGTAACTGAGAAAAGCATTCCCTGGTGTGGGAATGTGCTGTTTCTGTGTGTGGCAGGGAGACAAGCAGCTCCCTGGATAGGGAAGGAGAATGCAACCTGCAGCTGCTCTAAAACTGGGCCTCAGGGCTGGAGGCTCTTCTGCTTAGACTCCTTCCAGCCACGAGAGGAAATCTTCCTAATTAAGGACCAAAACAGACAAAGCCTGTTCTACTCTACCTACCAGATCAGGTAGGAAACAGAAAAGGAGGTATCCCAGTCCTGATTACAATGTCCCCAAGCACTCAGAAATGTCATTTGACATAGACACAGTGGGTCATTGTGTCTTCAGCAACAGCAGCTGCTTGTAGAGAGGCTCAGTCCCTACCTCAGGCTAGCTGATCTAGCAAGCTACTGTGAAAAATAGCTGCCTGAAAGTGAGATGCAGTAAAAATAATAATAGTAGTATTAATGATCAGAAATACTAGATGAGTCTGAATTGCATATTTTAGTTAAAATTCAAGAGAGAAGGACATTTATTTGCATTCCTCTGTATCATAAGCTGTTAATCAAAGTCTAGTTGTGCCTCAGAACAATACATCAGCTTGAACCAAGAGCAGCCCAGCTTAGCTCCCAGATCACATTTACAGAAAAGCCTCACACGTTTCTCCACTTACAGATCAGAAGACCTTGAGAAGAAAGTACTGTCTTGTGGGACAGTACAGAACCCACACAATGCAAAATTTAATCACCTTTAGATGGTGATACTTCCCAAAGTATTTTAAAACTAGTCAGTGATAGGGAAAATCAGGTGCATGGAATTATCAGTTACTAATGGAGGGCTGAAACCAAGAGTTAGGAACTGGATTTGGCTTTTGGATTAGTCCTCTCACCATGGAGCCAAGGCAGAGTTTCTGCTTTGTTCTTGCCTGCATATTCCTGCTCGAGGACTTCCTTCTCCTCAGAAGCTGGGGAAATGTAGAGCCCACTGCTCTGGCTCTCACCTAAGGATAAATAATACCAGGGAAAACAGAGAAAGATTTTCAATGCAACCTCCTAAGCAGAAGCAAAAAGATCCAGAAACTTGGAGTAAGGTTTTACAGAGATAAAAGATGTAAACTCAATTTAGAGAAGGTGCTGCCTTGAGGAGGTATCCAAAGATCACATTTCCTACCAGCCTCCAGAAAATCCCATTTTCGCACTATCTATAAATGCTCTCTGTTCATGTGTGCAGAAATTTTCACTTGTTTACACCTACCCAGTATCTGGAGAGACAGTTACAGCCTCTTCATGGGCAAATGTACACTTGAATGCATTTGTGGATTGCTCTGCAGACGTGTTCATCCACTGACATTCTGCACAGTTTGGGCAGCTACTGCGAATCTGACTTTAACAAATCAGTGCCAAAAGCAGAAACGAACTTGGATGGAAAGGTCCAGATTTACACACACTCTTATTTTGTGTACTGGCTTGTCTAAATTTGGGAGGGTGGTTATATGTTAAGGGGAAAAGAATTAACTCATAACAATGGATCCAAAACTTCTCATGCACACATTTTCAATTCTGATTTGATTTTGAGTTATGCCCACTATAAAATTAGTATTTGCAACTGCACCTAATTGTTCTCTTCACAAAAGAAAAAGGCATAATAGAACAAATAATGGTAACAAGGGTTAGTAAGAAATCCTAGAGCTCTGTAAGTAGCACACCCATTTCAACTCATCTGCTCTCATGTGGTAATAAAAATCTTTTAATTCCAGCCTCCTGAGATTTAGCATGCCTAGTACCTCCTGGTAGTTCCATCAACACACCCACACTCTCCTCTCAAGCACGGATGTCCCAATGTCTGAGTGTCTCTAACCACCACGTACAGCACCAGCAGCAGCATAGAAGCAAAATCCTTAAATAGGCAGAAAAAAAACAGGACAAAAATGCATCCTTCAACTTGCAGCTTCCTGAGAATTTAAATAAACATATGTTTAACCTACAGGGGTTAACATTTCTAAGCAGGAGAGCTATGCCAGCTCTTAGGGCTACCAGGTAAAACTGGAGGGCTTTTGGTTACAGTGTCTAACCTGAGGGTCAGGGTATGAGGTTCACTATTGTTTCTTGGAACACAGGGTTCTTCAGTGAAGTGTGTGCTAGAGGAAAAAGCACTCATGGAGACACAGCCAGAGCTCTGAGCCAAGGTACAGCCTCACCTCAGCAGGGAGGGAAGGTTGTCTGCCTGAGCTCTTGAGTCAGAAGCTGCAGGAACACTGCAGGGCACTGCTGGCTCCTGGCACCTCCTAGTCCCTTCCCTGTGTGCTGCAGGGAAGCCTCTACATAAATCTTCCCTAGAAATCATCCAGTCTGTCAGGGAATTTATGCTTTACAATGCACAAAAAATAGCAAGTTCCAAAAAAGGGGTAAGTTTCAACACCATCCCTTGCCTTTAAACTCTGAGAAAGCCAGGTACTAACATCCATAGTATTCTGTCTTAAACAGCATTATTAAATCCTGATATCTGTGGTATCTACCTTTTCTCCAACAGGGAGCTTTTTAACTTGGCAGATTTTCATTCCTCCCCTTACCTTCAGGGAATCAGAGTTAAATCCCACAGAAAACTGTAAACTTCCCCACCCCAGTGCAGAGAAAATGCTATTTCTCCATCAACAGAATTGACATGTATCCAGTTAAGTAATCCCAGGGTGCACTGTGCACTTCCCTGTAACAAGATGAATCCTGCTGCCCAGTTCTATAGCTGCAAATCAAGTAAAGATTATTAGCAAGACTAAAGAGGAGCGAAATCAGAACAATCCAAACAAGGGTTAAAACATTATTTTGGTCAGTCTGCCAGAGAGTCTTACATCAGAGATATCTAGGAGGAAAAGAATGCTTTTAAAAAAGAATTTATCATTAGCAAGGAACTCAAGAAATTTCAGAGACCTTATTCTAATCCATGAATCAGCATAAATACACTGGAATCACAAAATCCCAAATCTTTGCATTACAGTTTGGGTGACCTTTGTAGACATCTGGAGGCAAACATGTACACCTATCTGGGTGTGATGTCTTAGTCCTTTCATGATATTTCAGTCTTCTATTCTTGCATATTTAAACCCCCCCCCTCAAAATTACCTTTTTTTTATTGGTAGCAGGCAGCCATTAACCTTTTATTTCTATTTGAGCCCTTGTTCAAACTTGCACCCATTTATTACATTAAATAGGGAAATCTGCTTCTTTATGTAATCCTTAAAGGTTTCAGATAAATAAACCAGTAGAAGACTAATAGACCAATCAGCCTTTTTCAAAACCACGGTAATTAGTATGGCATGTAAAACAAAAGTGAGAGCAGAAAAATTACACTCCTTCAGAGGCTTTCATGAGGAAAGAGAAGACCCAAGACCTGTTCTTATAGACAATGACAAAGTGAGAACGACACACTGCTCCCTGGAAATGCAAAACAAGTCAAAAGGAAATCCCACATTTGAGGGAGTTGTTTCAGTAAGGACAGGGGCAGGATCTGTTCAAAATACTCCCAGAGAAGATGACATGTTCTTAGGTAGGTGAACATGTTTTACCTTCAGCCTTGTCTACTTCATGAGCTTCTAAATGCCATTACTTGTTCTGGGTTGGTAGCTTGAGAGCTGCTGTCTAGAAGAAGCTGCTGGAAAGTATCCAGAGCTGCAGCTAACCTGTTATCAGGCACCAGTAGGTGACAATTCCCCACTCTTATGTGCACCTACAACCCCTAATACCAAAGTGACTCTTTTGTCCTGTGTTCTCAACATTTGGTTGAAAATATCCCTATTAACATGTACCACTTCAGTGCCTGTGTGCTTCATATGACTGCCTGTCCAAAGGAGGTGTCCAAATATAAATTTGTGATGGTAATGTCACATAACATCAGGAATTTCCTCACTCATCTTACTCATCCTTCAGCCTGTCCTGAGGGACTGTACAAAACTGCACTGCAGCCAGGGCTGGTGTGGCCTGTGGCTCCCAGAGGAATCCAACTCTATAACACTTAACCACATCCTCAACAGAAGCAAGGAAGCCCAAAGTTCTTGAATATTCCCCCAGATAAATGAAGTTAATCCTTTTTTCCTCACAGGGAGTAAAACCTTCTAAATTCCATCTTTTCATTTAAAATGTCAGTGTAGCTGCTGAAAACAAAACAAATGTTTCATAATGAAGAATCAAAATATTCTGTTCCAAAACTCTGAGAAGAAAATGGCAGGATTTCTGCTTCTGTTCTTCCTTTTATTTATTTTGTCTAATGTAACACACATCTTTCAAGTACTTCAAATTTGCTGAAATTGCTTTTGGAGAAGGGAAATACTTCCAGAAAATGTCTAACCAACTCCAGCAGTTGTGTCAGTCACTAGCATTTGTCTGTCTCTGCACAGTTGGGTTAATATGCCCAGTGAGAGGCTGTAAACCTTTAGTTTGAGATGGCTACACTGGTAACTGGAGATGAACTGCTGTTGATTAACCAGAAGATGACATTTAATTATCAGCACATTTGGTGTGAGATGTAAACACCAAAAGAGTTGTCTGTACTCTAACCCTTCCTTCTCTCTATCTAGTTAGCTTGGGGTTTGCAGAAATACAGACCAAATTTCAAAGAAATATTGAATATTTTGTCTTTTGTGTTCAGAATTACATGACAGCAGTTATCCTTGAATGGTGCACCAAGTATTAGATTGCCCAGCAAACAAATAAAATATATTTTTGTATATGAAAACAGCATGAACTTTGAATTTGGAGGAGGATCTGTTTAAATATCAAAATAAATCACTGCTCTCACTTGTTATTTACTGTGCTTGTCCTAATCATATAATGCCAATGCATCTATAAATTGCCTTGTCACAAAGTGACTGCTGAAAGTGATGAAAGCTGCCATTTAATCAAAAAGCCTAAATTAATCAAAAGGAAAGGAAAGCAGGCCCAGCCCTGCCATTAAGGCCTTTTCCTGCTCCACCAGGAATGACAGACACAACTGAGGGAGTGCAAAGTTAACAGAAAAAATTACAAAAATAGAAAAAAATCCCAGGCCTCAGTGCCAAGGCAGGTACTCTGGCTAGCCCAGCATCTTCTCCAACACACATCAGGCTACTCTGCAGTTTTAAGTGAGTTTGATCTTCACCTCCTTTGTTCTCATGATGGCAATAAAAAGTTCTGCTACGAAACTGCCGCATCCCACCACAGGGCCAAGGCTTCACATCAGCAGTGGACACAATCTTCTTGTCAAGTGTGTAGATCCTTTCACAAACAAACTTCCACAAAGAGAAACCACTTTTGGATTGGGCAAGATGAGCAGCACGACCCAAGTGACGTTATCCCTTCAGCATCACTTCTCTCCTTGGAGCTGCTGCCAGGCCCCAGGCCCAGGTTTGCACAGCAGAGTGACTCATCCCTTCTGATTAGAGGAGTGGAATAAACATGGGCTTCATCAACACTCAAAGTTGTGCTGCTTCAAATCCTTCTAACAGTTCCCAAACATCGGGCTACATCATTTTCTCTTGTAAGGGAATGCATTCCCACTCATGCCAAGGCAGGTTTGGTGTGTGATCCCTTCACCTGAGGCTAGCCAATAATAACAGCACACCATGTCATTGCTGCCCCTACAGAAATCATGGTATATACAAGGGAGAGAAAAGAGCTATTAAACCAGAAGGACACTGGCTCAAGAATGAGCTCATGCCTGTGATCTCGAACAGGAATTAGAAAAAAAAGATTTCTAACCAGAAAAGAATGGAGACCCTAGAACAGCCTCTCAAGTAAGAGAGAACTATTGTAAAATGGGGTTTGACCAGCCTACAAAAGGGATTAATTAGTCTGTGGTTTGACTCCAGGACTAGACTTGGCTTCAGTGATTATTCCCAAATATTAAGTTTTCCTTTCCCCAGAATAACAACTAATACAGACAGAAACACTTCAGCAACAAAGTCAGCTACTCCCTATACAAAAGCCAAAAAAGAGCTAAAAAGAAACCTAAATCTCAGTTCTTGACCTCCACAAAGCCTTGAAGATCTTGGTAACATAAACCAGCTGCATGCATGCACAATTTCTTCCTGATGCCAGCTACGAGTTCCTTAAAACACAAGGAGCTGACATTTATACTTTTATGCAAACCAGACTAATCACTACTTTTATTCAAATACAAGAGCAGTCTAACCTATTTGCCCATTGCAAGACAGATTGAATTGCATGCTGCACAGAAAAATGTCTTACTTTAGCATGTTAAATTTCACTCCTTTCAGCTAAGCCAGGACATCCAACTTGAGCCTGATACCAAACCATTTTTTCATTTTTTCAATCAGACTTCCAGTGAGGATGCTGCCACGTAATACCACAAGTTCCAGACAGCCTGCCTCTGTTTCAGGGCCCAGAAAATGGGCTAAAATTAATCAAAGCAGAAAGGATTCCAAACCAAACTCTCACTGCTCAGCCCTTTCAGGATACCCTGGAAAATGACAAAATTTCAGGATTAGCCTGGAATCTCTCACACCTTCGGTGTGTCGTACAAATAATTAGGGATGCCCCAATGTTTCTATTTTCCACAGTGCACTTTTCAGCTTACATTTGATCTCCCCAACTGCTTATCCTCTTCTGATTCATTCTGTTACAGCTTTAAACAAGAAGTCCCCTTTCCTGCAATTACCTTACAACTCTTCCACTTGCTCCTTTCCAGAGTCCAGGCTCATGTGCTCCCCTCCATTTCTCCTTATTTACAGACTCCACCCTGCCCCTCTCAGCATTACTCAGCGATGGCACATGAAGAGCACTCCTTTTTCTTCTCATATGTGTCAAGATGCACTTTGCTATGTGGGTCCCATTGGTATAGAGAAAATCTGTTTGCTATTCTCTGCTTTCTGAAGGTGTCACCAGTAACAAACAACATGGCATCTGCTTCATGTTTGTTGCTAACAAAGGGTTTTAGAGCTCAGTGATTTCTCCGTGCAGTATTCCAAATTCACAACATCCTTCCACTTCCACTGATGAGTGATGGAAGGTCAACTTGTTTATTTTCTCTTGGAGATCCCCTACTAACATTGTTTACAAAAAAATAGAACTGGCAACATAGAAATGCTCTGCTGTAAAGACTCGTGCAACTTTCCAGCTGCAATTATGGCCCAGTTCTGCCCTATCTGTTAAGAAACTTGTATTGCTGAACAGAAAAAGGGCATTTTCATTCCATTTTAGTTGTCATGTTACTCACTTTAAGGTTTCTTGATAGACCAGCCCCCTGCCAACTCCCAGAAACTGTAGCACAAAGAAACTCAGAGACCCTCCAAATGAATTTGTGCAACTTCTATCGTGTCTTGTAATGAGGCTGAAAGAATCCTCTTGATTACATGGAACTTAGAGCAAATTGTCACCCAGTGTCACTAAATTCAGGAGAATGTCCTGCTACTAGGATGGTCATGACAGGAGAAGATCCTTTCTGATTGCCAAGTTACACTCCTGAAGCACCTAACTGGCCCTGTTGGGGAGAAATTAACAAGGTGATTCACAACTCTTTTCTTAGGTATACAAAGCTACCAGCTTCCAACCCCCCTTCTTCCTTTATGAGAGAAAGGGTGAAAAAAACAACCTATAAAACCAATCTTCCACCCAGCTAATGGGTAATCTGATTGACTGGATTTATTTCTCTCTCCTCAGAAAGATAAAGATGTTACTAATGACTCCACAGCCTCTCATAATACTGACTGTTTAACTGTAAACTTTTCTTGTGGACAAAAAATAAGTTACAAAAATAAAGGGATTTGGATTTATTTCTGCCACACATTTGTCAAAATTAGCTGCATACATTTTGGGAGGCCCTTTTCTTTCCATTTGCAAAAAGCCAGCTATACCAGACAACAAGAATTCGAATGTCTTTGATGAGCTCTCTTGCCCTGACAAGCAACTGAGAGAGCCAAGGAGGATAGAAGAGGAGATTATATGTTATGGTCAGCTGAATTAAACCATCTAAATACTAAGAAAAGTCAAGGACAGCCAGAGGAAATTCTCAGTGCAGCTCTGGAGCAGGCAGTGTGGTAAAATGAGACCAAGGCCCCACGTACAGGGACAGTTTCTGGCTGCAGGTCATCATTAATAAATTTTAATTTTTATCAGCCAAAATATCAGTGGGCACTTTTTATGTCACTTGTGCCATCTGCATTCAAAGCAAACAGCACATGAGCATATGGGACAAATAAATCCTCAAAATAAGCAGTCAGAAGAGACTGCAAATACTTTTTCAGACAGACACAATTATGGATTGTGTCTCTCTTCTCCCAAACTGGCATAAAATTGAAAAGATTATGGAATGAGAAGGACCTTTCCACATTGAGCAACCAGGTAAGGCAGGTACAAAGATTCAAGCAAATGTTAAATAATTCACATTAATTTATTAAAGACAGCTGGGACTTCTTCAGGTGATGTAATAGACACACACACACACCTAATACTGAAAACATGCCCTGGGGTAGCTAAATTTGGTGACATACACGAAAATTGCTTTTCAGTCAAAGAGCAAATATATTTTTACTAATAATTGTTGACATAAGTTAGAGTCTCTCCCAAAATATTTACACTCAATTTGATTACAATAATGATCAGAGGGAATTGTTTAATTTACTGTTCATTCAGTTTTGGTAACAACAACACAAATATGAAATAATGGTCTCCAGATCTTTCATATGTATTTAGTACATGTTAAATTATGTATTTATGTGTGTTCATAATTGTGTGTACTTTTTTATATAAATGTGTGTATATTTTTAAAAATGTTTTCATTTAGCAAGACCAGAATCATCCCCAATGTTTCTGATGTAAAGCAGCAGGGGTAAGTTAGAGGTTCTGCACCCTCATTCAATTAGCACTAATCACATACGCACCAAGTCCCCATCTTTTTTTGCTACTGCCTTGAGAAATGACACATTCTAACTAGGTATGAATTTTTAATTCCACAATATTACTATGAAGTTGTATTTCAAGACAATATTTTGCAGAGTAACAGAGGTTATTATAAACCAGCATTTTTCATCTAACCCTCTTCCTCCTTAATCTGTCTGAAGGCCTGAGATCTCCCTCTGGAAAGCACAGAGTGGGAGTTGTTGGGTAGGTGGCTCATGGCCACACCAGAATACCTGGCTGGTGGCAGCCACACCTCTAAAAATGTCCTATGCTGACCACAGCCAACTTTGTGAAGGAGCTTAACAAACCAAGAATTCAGGCTAAATTTTCTGCATTGCACTGAATCTCTCTTTGTAAATAACCCAAATACCAGAAATAGATTTTGACTCAGTGCAACTTGGTTGCTCTGAAAGTGGCAGGATTCACCTGCCTGCCCAGAAGGCAGAGGAAGGACATGGCTGTGCTGCTGCCCATGCTGGCCCTCAGCACCCTCCTGGTGAAATGGAGGCCACATCTTAATCTCAAACGTTCCCTGATATCAGAAATGAAGCAGAGTTAAAACTGATCTCTCTTCTGCAAAATGTGGTTAAACAATACATCCAACAACCATCAGTGTGTGCTTCAGAGGGAAAAAGGGGCTGGTGGGTGCAAGAATTAAATAAACTGTCTGGAAAGAGAAGATCCAGTAGTGGAGGCATTTTACTTTGGTGCTCTCTAGCAGCCTGAGCACTGCTGCAGAAACATTACAAAGTGCTGTGGGGTTTTCCTTCTTTATCATATGGTGGCTGCCAAAACACCTACCTAGCTCCAAATTATTTGGTCACTAATGAAAGCACTGGCATTGCACCATCTCCACAGCAGAGTAATCTTTTAAAGAGAATTTCTCACCTTAGGGGGCATTTTCTGCTCTGTTTACAGCAACAGCCTGTTGTGAGATCCTTAGCTCAAGGCCTTCATTTCTCATTAAGATTCTCAGCTTCGTGGAGAAAGGTTTGAGCAGCAAAAGCTTCAGGCTCTGTGCATGTCAGAATGGTTTCATGGCATGTTAAATTCAAACACAGCCATAAACTGAAAACTTTTCTTGAAGCAACTAGATTTTCTATTAACTGCAGCAATTACCAAAAAGTGTCTGTAAACGTTTCAATGTCTGGTTCAGTTTGGTGGGTTTTTTTGGGTTTTTTTTGGTGTTTTTTTTTGTTTTGTTTTTTGTTTTGTTTTTTTCTGGCTGGAAGGCAGTATAGGGTGATAGAATAAAACACCCTGCAGCAAAGGGGGTTTTTACAGTCACAAATAAAATAGAAGAAAGGTATACATAGTGGTAAGAAGTAATAGCAACACTTGACTATGCCTCCTATCTGCATCGTCCAGAAGAGTTTTGAAACACTAATTAATTAAACATTTCAGCAGCCTGGAAAATGTGTGGGAATTATTCTCATTTATGGATGTTTAAACATAGGCTCAGGCAAGTTAGATGGTCTTATCCTAGAACACAAAGCCTACTAATTGCAAACCTGGCACCTGATTTTTTTTTACCACCAGATCTTGCCGCTAAAACCATCTCATGGAAATAAAAGTATGATGGAATTATTTCTGGACATGTTCAGTTGTGTGATCCCCTCAGTAATGCAGGAATCTTTCACAAGCAGCACTACTGATGGATGTGCTGTTGTGCATTTAGGTGTATAACTACAGCAGGTCCTCCTCTAACTTTTTTCCTAAATTATCTGTCACATGACTCAGAATAGGTATATTTCCCAATAAGATATGATGTACTTCTACTGGATTATTTCATGTTGCTTCTTTAGACATATGGGCTTCCTTTTGCTCTGCCCTCACTGTCCAAAAGCATCCCAAAGACTTCCATAGCTCCTTTAATATTATCAAGGCTTCATCTGCTGTATGTCTGTCTCATCACAAAGATCCTCAATGTATAGGGAATCTCATGGGAAGTTGCCAGGAGAGCTAAATGGAAAAAGTGGCAAGGATTACACAGGAAAAAATAGGTGACTTCAGCTTTCTTATATAACAAGTATATCAAGGTGAGGCGTGAAGGCACAATGCCGGACAAATGCAGAGTAGCTGCTGGGACAGTATGGTCCTCAATGAGATCCACATGCAAAAATACAGAACAGTAAACACTGTCTTTGCATCTCAGTGTGTCCTGTTGTTACTTGACATTGATTTTGTCCTTATTTTAAAAGATCAGCGACAAGGTACTGCATCTGATAAGGAAATGCAGGCTAAACTTCCTAAGGCAGGCTTATATGCCATGAGTGAGGGAACAAGAAGCTAGAATCTCTAGCCATGAGTTCTAACTATGCTGCTGAAAGGGGGACTTCACAGCAGCTTCTTCCTCCCCACCATTTTTCCTTTACAAGCTTTGACCTTTATTGTCACTCCTCAGCATTCCCGTCTCTTTCTCCTACTCCCAGGATCCTCCAAAACACAGATTTAGACTCTAATCTAGGTGATAATTTTAGCTTCAGGATTAAGACCAAGTGGAATCTACACACCTAAAGATTATTAATGCTGCAATTTGTGTGCTTCAGCACACAAAAGCAACCTCTCATATCATTGTCTACCTCCCAGTCAAGGAAAAGAGGCTCTCTTTAAACCTTGCTTCCCTCGAGGAGATGGCCAAAAGAAGCTTTCCACAGAAGACTGGGACATGAACAGTGGTGAACAGCCACACAAGGAGAGAAAGAGGTCAGAAATTGGGCTTTTATCTTACATGTCACAGAGACTGAGAGAGGTGCAAGAAACAAAAAGGCTCAAAGACTCTTGAGCAGAGCTGGACCTGAGTTTAGTGCTCAGAGACCTCATGGAGCTAAGAACTGTGCTGGGAAAGGAGTAATCTGGATAGCTTGTGCAGAAGGAGACCAGATAAATACAGTGAAGGATGCACAGATATTGTGCCTCAGTTATGCACTACTCAAATACCCCCTTGTGAATTTCCACACTCGTCACAAGTAGAGCTACAGAAAAGGGCATAGATAAGCAAGAGGAAGAAAATATCAGGATGAGGTAGGGAATAAGTAGTCAGAACCGATCCTGAAGAGAGAAGGTAAATGAATTGCACACTACAAAGAGGATCAGTTGACAATGAACTTCCACCCACTAAGAATTGCAGAATTTACAGCTTCAGTAGCTCTGTATCAAGACAGAGAAGCTCTAAGTGATGGGATCAACACACAGCAGCCTTTAATAAAATGTGACATCATACACTCGTAGGAAAAGACAATGTTTTTTTACAAGGAATTCCCATGGTTTGATGGGCTAAATAAATGTTATATTTTCTAGACAGAGTGCTTTGGAAAAATCAAATCAGTTCCTGCCCTGGTAGATGTTCCTTGAGAAGTATAAGACTTTGGAGAGTCTAACAAAAATAGCTACAACATTTGCTGTTAGATAGCTGAGTTCATTTAGGAAAGCTCTTTCTGCAATAAACACTTGCACATCTTTCTGATACTTACTTTGCAGAACACAAGATCTTTTGGATCTCCCATAGGAATTGTTCAAAACTTTAATATAATAGTACATCACTTCAGTCCACAGCCTGGTAAGAACTCACAAAACACACGTGAAAATCTCATGAAAAGGGAGGAGTAAAAAGTTTCTTGAAATCAAGCATCATTCCCAATTTAGGGGTCAAGTTTGTTTCTGAAGGAATTGCTATCAATGCTGAATGGGTGGCTGATCTTCAACTATAAATACAACTACAAAAAGGCTGCAATTTTATCTTGTGTAGCAACATGTTCTTTTTTTCTCAGACTATGTAATTGAATAGCAAAGGACTAGAAGTACCCCCACTAAACCCTGTATTATGCTTTGATGCAGGCTTTTAGCTCCCCTTTCCAGTCACTGGCAGGCAATTTCTGTGGCTGTGCAGAAATGTAGTTTTTTGTCCCAGAAGAACCAAAAAAAAAAAAAAAAATCCATTCAGGCTACTTAAACTATCAAATATTGAACTTTTTACTTTTGAAAAGTTTCACTGATAATTAGCCTAGCTCTTTAAAGGAAAGGTCATCTTGAAATGAAAAAGAACTGTTTTTAAATCTAAAAAAAAAGTCAAAATAGATGTATTGTAAATTTGGAAAATTTCTTCTTCCCCAGAAATATTTGTCTTCAAAAATTAATCAAAACTAACTTATGACGTGAACTGGATCAGTTTTGATGAATCCACGTTTTAAAAAAAAATATAGTTTTCATGGAAATATTAATGACTAGCTCCATGGAGTTCCTAGTAGTACAGAACAGGCTGTAGTGTCTCAGAGCTGGAGTCACCAACCTCACTACACTATACCTTATTGACATAGAAAAAAAAATAGTGGGGGGAAAAAGGTCTTTGCTAAAGTGGCCTCTCCTAACAAACTGAGAGGGTACTTTCACTGAAATCATCTGCAAAGCCTCTTGAGAATTTCTAGGTGGGTGAGATGTTCTACTGCATGTATATGAATTTGATTACTTAAAACTGATCTTGAAACAGTCATGAAGTTAAAATAAAATGATGAAGGAAATCCCTAAAGCAAGAATAAGGGAATCTTGAAGTACAGACATCCCTACCATTAAATAAAGTCAAGAAAACTCTTAAATGGAATTAAAACATCCATAAGGGAGCATTATGCTTTGCAGGGAAAGATGACAGATCATACTGAGAAAGGGAAAGCATTTTACTATTACAAACATTCAAGAGGAGACAACCGACTTCCAGCCTCTGATTCTGCCATGGAACAATTCCTGCTCCATCTGTCATCAGAAAACAGCCCCAGTCCCTCAAGAATGAGGCTCAATTAATAGTTTTGGTGCAAATAATCAAACTTCAGTGGTTAAAAATGCCGGTTTAAAGCTGAAGAGCTAAGCTCATTCTCTTCAGTGTTTTTCTGCAAGGAAATAGTACTGCTCCTGTGATCCTGCCAGCCAGTTTTTAATGTGAAAGAAACCTTTTTTATATGGTGAGGAACTCGTAGAAGATGCAGAGTGGGAGACAGGATAGCAGCTGGAATCCTGTTCTGGGTGGTGTCCTGACTGCAAGGTGGAAGGTAGAGGGTACAAACAGAGTATGAAAATGTACACAGATGCAGAAAGGCTGAGGGAACTCCAGTGCAAAGCCAAAGGTGTTGCTTTTTTGGTGGCACAAAGGTCTCAGATGTATGACAGGAAAGGCAGCTTTTCCTTTTCTAAGCATTTTGCAACATTCCATTAACTGTTTTCTTGAGATGCCCAAGACAATCTGTCGCTGCAAAGGGTGCTGATCATTTTTCTTTTCTTAGATTGCCTCTTAACATGATCACCCTTAATGTGATCACTCTCAAGACTAAGAGCTTTCTCCATTTATGATAAAACATGAATAAAAACAGGCAAAGAGATAAGAACTCTTTTTTAAGACTTCCCTAAAAGGCTGAGGAGTCTAAACAGAGGAGTCCTGATTATTAGCTCAGGACAACCTATCATCACTGCTGTGTGGCCAAATTGCACTGCATGCCAGAGCACACTGAAGACACAATAATTTATCAGCCAGAAAGCAGAAAATTGCACAGTGCATTGCGACTTCCCAGATCACATTTCTTGCCTTCAGGTCTTCCATTTCTGTCCTAAAGAGACATTGCAATGCAGCATAAAGCTGAAATGGACTTGGGGAGGGTACAAAGAAAGGCATCACATGGAAAAGCGCCAAAATCTGAGCACCAAATTTAAAACCCTACATTAGGTATTCAGTCGAGGGCTCTGCTAGACTGTAACTCTAAGCAATAAGTGAATCCACACTGCTAACACAAATACACATCCTATGACTTGTCATCAACTATTCCAAGAGCTGACAGAAACTTACCTCTGAACTTCGGCACCTGAGAAAGGGAAGGGAATGAATACCCTCCTGTACGTAAAATCTGGGACAATATGAGAAAAATCCAGTGGCAATGATTACAGGGAAAAAGATAAAAGTATTCAGAGATTTTCCTTTTTCCACTCTTAGCAGAGGAAGGCACCACAACAGGAAAGTCAAAGGAATGGATCTCAAGGGAGTACACTTCAGCAATCCCAGAGGGTTGGCAGGAAAGATCTCCAGAAGATAGTTAAGGAAAAAAGGCATTAAGAAGAGATAGAAGCTCTTTAATTAAATAATTCTGATGGCCTTATGTGCCAGCTGTTTCATGATGGAGAAAAGACAAGTGACACAGTAACCTTGACTAGACCATGAGCTCTTCACTGACCTGAAAAATGAGAAGGAAGCAAACCAGCAGTGAGAACCAAATCAGATAACCACAAAAATGTACCAAAGCCTGACAAGATTACATTAAAATACAGAGTATTACTCACTAACAGTGTTCAGGGTACAAAGTTGGATATAACCAGCAAGAAATGTTAAGAAATCATTCAGTAAAGGGATAAACAATAAAGGAAGGCTCAAGAGTATCCTGCCATGAAATTGAACATGAAAGTCATTGATGTATGAGGTCAAAAGGGTAAAGTTGTTAATGCTTTTTTGTGTGTTGATCATCACAAAAGACAAGCTTTCATCAGACAGATATCAGCTCTGATTCCAGTCACAGAAGAGCAAGAGCTAAGTCTTTGAATGGAAAATAACTCCCCAGATTAACAAGTATTACTTAAATTCAGTTGTTTTCAAATTTCCTAGATCTAATGAGCTTCATTCCAGACAAAACCTAAAGATCTGACTGATGAAATCTAGAGCTTTTAGCAGTTATTTCAATAACTCATTAAGAAAGGTAGATGTGATGTCTAATATCTTACCCATTCTCTAGTTTTTTATTTCTTAAGACATTAAAGGAGAATTAAGTGAATTAGAAACAGCCAGTTTAACTTTAATTCCGGGAACAAATTATGAGATGTTTGTAACGATATAGAAAGTAATTATCAACATCCAGCAGAGATTTGTTGTGAAAAAATCCTCTCACACCAATCTAATTTCTTTTTAGGACCTGGTAGCAAAGAGAGAAAAAACTGGAGCTGAACAACACAATTTCAGTAATGTACACAAGGCATTCTTATGTGCTGCAAATGTAGGAAAACCAGACTTAGGTGAAAAAAGGTTTAAACTGCTAGGAGCACTGTTTTAGAGATTATTTCACAATAAAATCATAACTGGTCTTGAAATATTGATGCAAGAAAAGCTTTTCTTAACTAAGAGAAGTTAACATGCAAAATCATCTTTCCATTCTATTGAAGGCTTCAGGTCTGGGTGCTGATTTCTGGTTGCCACACAAGGACTGATTAAAGCAAGTCCAAAGTGAGCAACAGAAACCTATGGGAGGACTCAAAACCATGATCCACAGAGGCCTACCCATGGCACTGGCACTGATGATAAATCCTAAGCATCATCTATGTCAGAAGTCCCCAGATAGGGACTGTCCCTATTTATTCCATATTTTAAGATCAGTTCCAGCTTATCTACTCTGGAAAATTAATCTTTTGGGTTACATGTGCTTCAATCAGCCCAAAATGATTGGACAGTAGCATGGCAGTGTACAATTTTACACTGAATATGTGTTAGTGTGCATGTATAAAAATACATATAAATATATGAATATATATACAAACAAAACAGTGTAGTATGTCATCAGAATAAGCATATAGATTTATATTTCTTAGGAATGTCTTTCAATGTTCAGCCTGTGAACTCAAAGCCTTGGGAGATGTCCATATCCTACGAATTGCTACTCTTTACCCTGCTCAATTTACCAGCCTGTTCATTACCTATTCTCCACATCCCAACCACATTTTCAATTAACTACATCCAGTAGGATTTACATACTTAAATCCCCCATTAACAGGTATTTTAAAAAATATTACTCCACACTTAAAGGCTTGTGTTTATTAATTACAGCTGAGATGTATTGAAGAGTTTTAAGATCTGCTCCAGGTTGAAATCTAACCGTGCCTGCCCTTTCAAACAGGAGGATTTCTGTCCTGGACAACTCCATAGAAGCCATGACTGCTCTGTAAAGGGCTCCCCCTGTGCAGGGCAGAGGTCATTTTAAAGGATCATGACTGTACTTAAAGGTGCCAAGGCTGCCATCAGAGCTCCATTGTGGCAATTTACACTTCAGCCTGTGTCTGGACTTCTCGTGATGTCCTGTTCTCTCCCGTGTAATACAGTCATGGACTTGATGGACTCACAGAATGCCCCAGATCAGTAGGGATCCATCAGGATCGTCAAGGCCAGCTGCTGGTCCTGTGCAGCATCATCCCCAAGAATCCCATTGTGCCTGAGAGCACTGCCCAAATGCTCCTCAAGCTCTGGCGGGCTGGTGCTGTGCCCACTGTCCTGGGGAGCTGTTCCAGTGCCCAGCCACCCCTTGGGGGAAAAACCTTTTCCTGATACCCAACCTAAACCTGTCCTGGCACAGCTCCAGGCCATTCCCTTGGCTCCTGTTGCTGGTCACCAAGGAGAATAGGTCAGTGCCTCTCCCCCTTGTGAGGATGTTTAAGATCACCATGAGTTCTCCCCTCAGTCTCCTCCAGGCTGGACACAACAATGCCCTCAGCCTCTCCTTGTATGAATTCCCCTCAAGGCCCTTCACCACCTCTGTTGCCTTCCATTGGACACTCTCTAATGGCCCAATGTCTTTTTAACATTGTGGCACCCCAAACTGCCCCAAACACAGTATTCAAGGTGAGGCTGCCCCAGTGCAGAGCAGAGCAGGACAATCCCCTCCCTTGCCCAGCCAGAGATGTCCCTCCTGGCTGCCAGGGCACTGCCCTCTCACATTTAACTTGTCATTCACCAGAACCCCCAGAACTCCGGCTGCAGGGCTGCCCTCCAGCCTCTCACTCCCCAGATGCTAAAACTCCCCTTTGATGCCCTAAGATCCCTCTAGAACCGAACCCCTCCCTGCTGCAGGCACGACAGCTCAGCCAGTTTGCTGCCAGCTTTGCTCCAGCCCAGCCCGTGCCCCTCTCAGCCCGCAGCCCCTGGTACCGCCGCAGCAGAGCTCTGCCAGCCCTGATTGCTGCCAGCCCGGCCAGGCTGGAGGAGCTGCTGTCACGGAGGATGGCAGCAGAGTGCAGAGCATGACAACAGCAGCAGCAGGTGGGCAGAGCAGAAAAGGCCACATTACTGTCTATGTGATTACTGTCATTTATCTCAAGTCAGGCAGAAGGCAGAACATGCTCTGCCTTTGCTTGTTCCTTCCCTCTGTCAGCTACAGAGCAATTCCTGAAAACACTGTACAGGGATGTTGTGTGCTTGTTAAGCTTTGTTTTAAGCTCTGAAAGCCCCCACTGTCAGAGCAAGTAATTGCCCCTTACAGCAGTCACGGGTTTTTCTCAAACACATGTGCTACAGGAAAATAAACAAGGAGGCATCCAGTGTTAGAACCAACTCCAAAAGCTGGTGGAATTTTACAAATTCAACATGCGTGTTTCTCTGTCTTTCAGTGTATTGGCCAGAGCAAGATTTGAAATGTAAACAGGAGCTTTACCCTTCCAGCTCTGCCTTCTCAAGGCAGCAGGAGTGTGATGCTGTCAGGGCAGCTGCCTGCTGGGAGAGCTGCAGGAAAGCTGCTCGGCTCCAGTGCAGAACAGCCATTGCACAGGTGAGAGAAGAAGCACTCCCCTCTAATGCTGGGATTGATCTAAAACATGCTCTTGCATCTGGTTCCCATCTTTGCTAATTCTTCTCCCTTTTCTCCCTGATATTTAACAGAGTAATTCTGTGGCACAGCTAAGTGTTTCAATTCCGGCTGTCAGATTTCTAAATGAAATCCATATATTTAAAAGCATAAGGACTTTAGTATCAATTCTTTATACAAAAAAAAATGTCATTTCTGAATCTTAAAGTATTTTTGCTAAATTTAGCCAAAATGTTATCACCATCACAAATACAGCCTTCATTGCAACACAAACTTTCCTCCTCCAAAACTGGATCCACACTTTGCTCCTTGGCCTCATCATTCAGTTAAGAACAGATGATAAAATAAGACTCAATCAAAGCCTGTGTCCATATGAAATGCAAATCTATTTTGAGGCCTGAAAAAAATTCCATTGGTCGTGAACTAGAAACAAAATTGAGAAAAGATTTGATTTTGGAGGGAAAGTTTTTCCTTTCCACATTAAGGGAGCAGAAAACTCTATAGCCCAAATGAGGTTTAAGAAAAACCTCCCGCATAAATCTATGAGCCTCCTAAGGGTTTTTTCATCACCTGCTCAGACAGGGGAGAGAAAATATAAAAAAAGGCTCATGGGTCAAGATAGGGACAAATCACTCAATTACCATCACGGGCAAAACAGACTCGACTTGGGGAAATTAGTTTAATTTACTACCAATCAAATTAGAGTAGGATAATGAGAAATAAAACACCAGCAACACAGGGGGATGGGTAATAGGGGATGCAGCCAGTGGTTCCTGCCACTCCTTTTTCCTAGGCGATAGGATTCCTCACTCTCTTCTGCTGCTCCAGCATGGAGTCCTTCCCACAGAAGACAGTCCTCCCTGAACTTCTCCCACATTCTTCCCCACAGAGGGCTGCAGGTCTTCACAAACTGCTCCAACAGGAGTTCTGTGCTTCAGGAGCAGGCTGCTCCAGCGTGGGTCCCCAGCAGGGTCACAATTCCTGTGAGCAAACCTGCTCCAGGTGGGCTCCTCTCTCTCTCCATGGGATCACACATCCTCTCCCAGGAGCCCTCTCCAGCACGGGTTTCCCATGGGGACACAGCCTCCTTGAGACATCCACTTGCACTGGTATGGGGTCCCTGGTGGGCTGCAGGTGGATTCCTGCTCCATTGTGAACCTCTAAAGGCTTCAGGGGCACAGCTTCCTCACCACGGCCTGCAGGGGAATTTCTGCTCTGGCACCTGGAGCATTGTCCTCCCCACCTTCCTCCATGACCTTGATGTTGGCAGAATTGTTCCTGCCACATATTTTACCTCCTTTTGCCAGCTACAATTACTGTTGCCCATCAATATCCCCCCCCCCCCCCCCCCTTTTAAAGTTTTTTATCCCTGGGGTGCTACCCCTGTTGCTGATGTGCTCAGCCTTGCAGAGCAGTGGGTCAGTCTTGGAGCTGGGCTCGGATTAGCTCTTTTGGGCACAGGGAAGCTTCTCATGGGAGCCACCACTGAAGTCCCTCCATTACCACAACATTTCCATAAAAACCTAATACAGGCATTAGTGTGAATGCAAGATAATACATGTGAAAAATGTAGGGGCATTTAAAATACATTGTGATGCTCATTTGGCTGTCTGAAAACTGAAGTTTTTCAGGGCTGCCAGTTTCGTGTGAACACAGTCTTCTCATCCTTGAAAGCAAAACTTGCTTGCTCCTGCTGTTTGTAGTATGTTCTGCTTTAAAAGCAGGCAGCTGGGAAGATCCGTGTTGGAATATTAAGGAGGCTCCTGGTAGACCAAACGTTCCAAGATCACTGGGAACATGGGTTATGATTTGGCTATTTTTAGTCAGCAGTGTAACTAGAGAGGCTTCACCTCACTCCACATACACCCACTGCTAAACAGCTATCTCCTGGTCAGACGTGTCCCTCTACCCTGACAGCACACAAAATCCCAGAAAATATCAACAGATAGGGCTTTCAATCTGCCCTAGAATCAGAAAATAGTGCCTTAATTCCTGCTTCCATTGCACTCTACTTGATCAGCCTACTCTCTCCAGCCATTACAATTTCAAGGAAAACCAGTAGTGAGTGTACAGAAGATCACTTCAAGCAGCTGTAAGCATTAGGTCGCTAGAGTTACAATTCCTTTTTTTTTTTTTCTAACTCCAGGAGGTCTTTGGTGATTTCCAGAGACAAGGCCTGAACACCACCAGTGTGATTTCACAAGACAAGCCCAATGCATCAATAGAGGTGGGTCTTTACTGGGGCCTGTGACCTGACCCCATCTCCTGTAACAACAACCCCTGACCATGGCAATCCAGCAGAGAGACACAGCAAAGCTTGGGAAGTGTGAGTGGAGACAGGAAGAGCCAGGGAGGTCAGGAGTGCTGACACTGCTTGCTCCTGCATTCTGCTTTGGCAGGCAGTCCCATTGCCAGAAGGCCAAGGAGGCAGCTTTTCCCTCCAGCCCCAGATACCACAGCTGCTGAGGGCCAGCTTTAATGGTAGCAACTAAAGGTGTAGCCTCCACAGCTTCAACAGGGACAAGCAAACACAAGGAAAAAAAATATCCTATGTGAGCACAAGCAACAGCCTGCACAGGTGGGTCAGAAAGCCAAAGGAGACCACAAGTTGCCCAACATTTACACAAGGAGCAGTTTGAGAAAGTGTGCATTTGAAGCATGATTTCCCAGTGCCCAATTACTGCCTTCCCTCACTCTCCTTCATTCCTGAAGGCCTTGAAAACTTCCCTGAGATGGGCTGTCCTGCTCCTGTTCCTGCATGCAGGCAGGAGAGGACCTCGATGGCACTGTATGGCAGACGCTGCAAGAGCTGGTGCCACCAGTGAGAGGAGGGACTGATGGTCTGGAGACACAGCTTCTCACTGGGGCACCTTACAGCAGCACCCAGGTCATGAATTAGCCCTGGCCAGAACCAAAGCCCAATCCCTGGAAAAGTTCAAATGTTTGATGGGGTTTTGAGGAACCTGGTCTAGTTCTAGACATCTAGAAGATGCCTGACTAAAACACTGAGTACAGAGGATTAAAGCCACTACTCCTTTCATGGCAGGGTTAGCAAAGAGCCACTCAGAACAACCAGCTGCAAAGGGGTCCCAAAAATCCCACATAGCTGTGGCTTTCCAGCCCTGCATGCTGCTCTCCCAGGAGGGAAAGAAAGGAGATTTCCCACTTGCTGCAGAGCCCCCAGGAGCACCCCGTCTATCCAAGTACCCACCCAGTACCCATTTCCACCTGCATGCTCTTGCCATGAGCCTGATTAGCAATAATTAACAGACTTACTGAGTTTAAAGCAGGGGAAAATAAAACCTCAAACTAACCCAAAAAACCCAACACCTCTCTGGTATCTGCCTCCTCCTTGACATATTAACTCCAGATACCACACACACGCTGCTGCTTTCAGTCTGCATAAGATAAAAGGTGCGACAAGCCGACCTGAGGTTGCCATGGAGACCAAAAATCTTTCCCAGTGCCATGGTAACTGACTCCAGGATGTGCTATGAAAAGCTGACTGCACACCCTAGTTGAGCGGTTTCGTATTTTTAAACCAATTAACTGAGAGTTCAGTTAAATTAGTTGCTGTTTAAAGAAAGGCACTGTCAAAATGTAAGACATATTAGTTGCTGTCTTCTTTTCCTAGCCAAACAGAAGAAAACAAAACCTTAGGGACATTACCAAGCTTCATCTAATTGTTTCTGAAAATCAAAAGCCTTATCTTTCCACATAAGAAATTCCATCCTTTTATTTTTATACCAAATAAGAAGGAAAGGACTGAGCAGCTTTAAGCCTGCCTCCCTTCCATACTTGTACGTCCTTGCATGTCCAAGTCTCTGACGTCACTGGAAGTTTTAAATGTACAAGAAATAAGCTTCTAGGGGAAAATAAATAAGGCTTCTGCAATATATTTGAGAGAAACATAATAAAACTGCAATGGCAGCTGGACATGGCACAGAAAGCACCAGCCACATGCAGACCCTGATCAGCGAGACTGGAAACTCTCAATCAGCCCTGGCTTCTCTGTGCCTCTGCTTCCCCACTTTAGTGAGCCATGTTTTCCCCTCTCTTCACAGTATCCTGTCATACCTGTGGACTAAAAACTCCCAGATTTCATCAGCAGGCGTTTCAAATCTATTATTTTCCTGTTTTGGGCACATGCATCACAAACAAGTTCCTTTCTGTGAAACTTGACATCCAGACCTTTCTGCACGTGAGGCTGCTACTGATAAATCATGAGTTTTCCAAGATGCTGCTCCAGCCTCTGATGGCAAATGTGCAGCGTGTAGGTGCTGCTGCTTCAGGCCCGGAATATAACACAGCTTCATTTTTACCACACGAGTAAGGAAGAGTGGAAGTGGACAGGCACGGGGAAAGTAATCAATCTAAAATAATCCACTCTCCAGGGTAATGCTGAAAAGGCTGAGCAACACCTGGGGAATACCTGCCAGTGCTACATGCCTTGTTTGCAGAGCTGTCTTTGCCAGCTGAGGTGGAGAGAGCTCACCAAGACAGCCACGTTCCCATGGCTCCTCCAGGGCCTCCCAGAAGAGTCTGCTAATCCAGAAATCCTGTTGGAATCCAGCTCGTGTATTTTGGGGGTCGGAAATCTGGCCCTCGGATGCGAGAATGGTTAAAAAGAAATAAAGAACATGTTCATTTCAGCAATGTAGGTGGCAGAGCTCTCCTACTGAAACAGTGTAAAAGAGTGTCCTCGTTTGACCTGGTTGTAGAAGGATACCTGTGCTGTGGACTGAGAACTGGGCAGGTGCAGTAGCAGTCACACCCCACTCCAGGTAAGGAGACCTGAACCCAAACTTGCTTCACTTTCAGGTTTGCCTTTTACCTGTTTGCCTGCACTTCAAACTCATTTTTATCGTAGCAAAAGCTTCAGCAAGAAATGTCTCTGGAATGCAGCAGCGAGAACTGCACAGCCCCTCCGGGCTCCCAGCACATGTCCTGAGAGAGGCCAGGAAAAAGGTTACTGGTTCTGCAAGCCTTGATATGAAAGCTGCCATGGCTAATAAACAGCTGGTAATAACTAAGAACATTTTCTTTGAGTTCAGAGTGAGAAAACTCATTTTTCTATATAAGGCAGCTACTGCATCAGTAGGTCTAAAAGAAAAATGAAAACTAACTCTACAGTCTTTGTTCGGAAGACAATTCCTCTCTCATTTATAGTTATTCTTCAGTTAAAAAAAAAATCCCATTACATTAGATACAAAGAAATGTTATTTTGACAGAACTTCTGTAAGGTACATTGCTGCAGAATCACAAAACGCCACGCAAAGACAAAGAGGGATTGCTTACACCAAAAAAATACAAGCAGATTCTACAGTAAACATGCTGCAGTCACCATGGAAATACACTCCTCAAGTTTTTGACAGGTACTTACTCAGCAAGTCAAGAGTCTCAGCAAAAGACATACAGAGTAGCAGCTAGAACCCATATGTCTCCTTCCCTCAAAAGAGGGAACACTTGCTAGGAAATAAATATTACGGATATTGAATTAAAAAAAAAATAGGTGAGTAAAGAGTGCCAAGGAAGCAGTCAGAGATATTTTGATGGCAACTACTGGAGAACACAACATTGGCTGATCAGCAGCAGGAATCCATCTTTGAGTTTTTCAAGAGATGCTAAATATAGCCCCAAGTATAAGATGCCAAACCAGCCAGCTAGTTGAGGAGAAGCAAGAACAAAAGAGGAAAAATCCCAACATGTTACAGAGATGATTTATAAAGACGCCAGCAGAAAAAGCAAACCAAGAATGTACTTCAAGCTCCTGCCCATATTCTGCTCTGCCTCATATTTGCTGCACGATTTATTTAGAAAAGCTTTTCTAAACACTTCACTGCACGTAAAATCACGGAATTGGCATTTGGTGCTAGAGCAGATTCGTCAAAGAGGTTCCACGTGGCAAAGACAAGCACTCTAAACACAGGATTTAACCACAATGCCTCAACATACTCCAATGCAGTCTCATCTCAACTTTGATTTGTACTCTGCTACTCCAGGGACATCTTTGAGTGGTTTATCCTCTGGTATGTGTAGCTACATGCTCAGTTCTGTAAGAAAAGTAAATTGTCATCCTGGGTGGCTTTTCTTTTATCTGCCTAGGATGCTAGTGAAGTTTGTCTTAAACCAGACAATTAATAAGAGATTCCAGCACATGTCAGACTGAAGTACAGATTGAAACATCTGTACAGATCTGTACTTCACTAATGAACCTACAGAAACCAAGTCTTATAGTGTACTGTATGTTGTATTTCTTGAGATTCAGAATTAAATAAGAGATGGATGAAGTATGCCTGTCTCTGAAAATAGCTACCCATTCTTCTTTATCATGCTGTAAAGTCAAACATACTTTTTGAAAATATTCTGTGTCCTGAATTGCTGTGGTTACATGAGGAAATAATTCTTTGTCTACTATGCATATTGTAGAAGTAGAAGCTTCCCAGATGCAAAAGAAGTGAAAAACAAGTTTGATAACAATAAAGAATTCGCAGCTCCATTTCCTCCTTTCCTGACTAAATGTAATGCTAATTGTTTGAAAGCTGGATGAAAATAGTACTTGGAAGACACAAAAATTTCATTTTCAAGAGTTGTCATTTCACCATAGGCATGTACTTCCAAAACCAAAAAGCAATTATCTGCGCTTTTGTTTTCATCTAAAGCAAATCTCAAAACTTTCCAAGCAGTTTTTGATCAAATATTTATTCTGCTTTTATTCTACAGTTAAATGTTTATTCTACTTGTTTCTGCACCTCCATACTGATCCTCAAAATATCACAAAAAATCCTCTTGTCAAAACACTCTAAATTCCTTGGAAAGAGGCAATTCCCCAAGTTATTACTGGGAAGTTTTCTCCCTGGAGATTTTGAGCATGGTGCCAATAGCAGAAGCCTGTAACTACAATCTCCTCAGTGCTGTTACCATTTGGCTTTTCAGCAGAACACATCCAGGTAAAGTCTGCTACCATTCCCACCCGAAATCCTACCCTGGAGCTCGGTCAGGTATGGCTGAGGGCAGAACTCCACTTGTAGTGCTTCATCAAATTAACTGACTTCGCTGCTCTTTTCTTTCCAGCTACCCTGACATTTTACCTGTTTACTCTAAATTCACTTTAAGAGCTGTATCAACAGCAAAAGGGCATCTGGCAGACCCTGTGTTTTGCATTAGCAATCCTTAGCAGCACTTGAAGCAAGCAGCATCAGCCAAAAGAGAAGAAATTACAGAGGTTGTAGGTTGGAGTTTTTTTCCCCCTCCCGCCCTTCATATTGTGGTACAAAAATCAATGGAATTGTTTAGGTCCTGAAAGAGGGAAGAAAACCTTCTTAAAAGCCTCTTTGGTGAAACAATAACACATTCAGGTACATGACCATGGGAAAATGGCCATCCTGAGCTGCTCCCTCCAGAGCCAGGGAGAAATTATTCATGGACAAAACTCAAATACCGTAAAGGTTCAGATGGGCATTTACAATGTCTGATGCTTATCGTAATCCCTTGGGTCTGCCAAAGAGTATTTATTGCAGTTCCTTGATGCTTCTGCACAAAGTGCAGAGATAGGAAAAATGTGAAAAATTAAGGGGAAAAAGTGGCCAAACATTTCTGAAGTACAAAGAGAACTCCATTTGAGGTTTGTGGGAGGACTGCAGTTAGCTGTTATTTTATCCAAACTAGCTTATGTATCCCTAAACAGCTTTCATTGTGGGACTGTTTGGAATTCTTCTAATCCTTAAAGCTACAAACACTACCTTAATCATATTCTAACCTGTTATCTCAAAATTCTTAGGTACGATTTTTTTAATGCAGCAAAACAAAAAAGAATTACATAAATTTTTGTGTTCTAGCATAGATTTCATGGATTTGGGATAAAGACAGGCAAAGTGGTCACAAAGAATCACTGGTGTAGTGAAATAATGTCTTATAGCAGTGAATCAAGGGAAAGAATCACTACTGCATGCAACATTCCAAAATATCTGATTATGAGGAAAACTAGAAATGGCCCAAAAAATAAATCTACATCTCAATACAGAAAAACACAAAAATTAATATTAACCATACTTATTGCACCACTCGCATACTAAATTTCACTCACTGGACTATATTCAAAACATCATGCAAGCAAAATAGGCTTCAGAGAAGCATAAAACATTTTATCATAGCTTGCAAAATCGTGCCAGTGTTCACAGATCTGCAAAATGAACTAAAAGATTATGCAAAAGATGAGCAGATAACTATCAGTTCAGAAAGATACTTAAGTGATGGGGGGAGAAGGTCTCTAATCCTGATAGATCAGTCTCCCAGACAGAAATATTGATGTTTGTTCCATGGGGAATTCTGTATTATGAAGAGGAATTTCAAACCAGAACTGGAGCAATGATGTAAATGGACAGGGGAATAAAAGCAACAGGAAACCTGAAGCAAAGAAGAGATAAAAGAGATCACACCAGGCCCAATCCTCTTCTCCTAAGAAAGTTTCTGATTTAAAAACTTTGTCATCTGCCCAAAAAGAGGAAATTATTCCATTACAGTGTTTCTAAAGACAATCCCTCTATGAATTCACAGTGAAAGAGAAACTAATTGCATGTGGGCCCACAAAGAGTTTATAAAAACAATATTTAATTCCTTGCACTAACTAGCCCGCTGTTAAATGGAGTCGCTCACCTATTCTGGTATCTTCTTTGGACTCTTCATTTATTTCTTCTGAAAGACCTGCTAACTTTATCTGAACATAATCTGTCTTTGAAAAGTCCTGTACTGCTTTAAAAAAAAAAAACCAAAACAAAATTAAAAAAAAAATCTGAGACTTTAAGTGATTCTTTATCTAAAACTGACAGAATTTTACATGGAAAAATCAGAAGTCTGAAGAAAAAAAAATATGAAACACAGATAATGTCACCTGCATCTTTCTACTGGTAAGTCTGGCTGTAGAGAGTGAAGAGTTGCAGGTACATCCCAAATCTGTACAGTTTTTCACTCTTTTGGAACAAAGTAAAAAAGTTCTTCCTTTAGAATGTAAAATTTACCTTTTGAAGCAACAGATCAAATCATGGCACAAATTTAAAAAGAGAAAAATTGAAAAAAATCCACAAAATCAAGTACTTTGAAAAATTATTTGCTTGTACCCTACTATGGTTGTACCATGTCTGATACCTAGAAAACCAAGCAAGAAAATCCAAACCTCTGTGGTAGCATTCTGCTGATACTGGACATTTTCTCTCAAATGGTGACAGGTCTGCTTCATTCAGAACATACATTTTTTAAGTCATATGATAAATAAAAATATTACAACACAGGAGGTAAGAAAACCCCACAAAAACAGGCTACAATACTGCTGAAATGCTTTAAATAAAATGGTATGGGGGTTTTCCTTCACAGATTTAACATCAGAAGCTCAAAGTTATTTTAAAATAGACAACAAATGTACCTCTATTTCACTGTTAAAATGAAGACAAACATCTTGATATTAAATGCCTTTACCAAGACAAGGATGACCAGCCAAGCACCTTATGAAGATTATGAAAAACTGCAGGAAAAAAATCAGAGAGCCTTTGACACCAAGCCTGGATGAGTTCATGTGTAACAAAAGTTTTAGAGCTTTTAGCTCCTTGGATAGTTCACTGTCCAGTGGCCCAACATCGTGGGTGTTTTTCATGTTACCAAAGCCACTTGCAATTTATTAAAGTATTCAAAAAATTCAGGTTGCAGAGGAGGTATTAAAAACCATGAAAATCAAATATTTTGACATCAGCTCTGACAAAGAGCAGAGGCAGACTGAAAGAAAACCCTGAGCTCAGGTTATTTTGGTTAAGGGTTGTTAATGTAGTGTTTCCTTAGAGGACACAGCTGCTCCACAAAGAACAATTATTTGTCTTTCCTCTACACCTGTAGAATTGAAGCTTCATAAGATTACCTTGGAGTAACTAAGGACTAAAACTGGGTTCATGCAGTTTTTATTCCAGCTGTCTGTACCAAAAAAAGGTATATCCAATTATAAGTTTGCATCCATTCCTACTTCTGTTGTACAGGAAGTCCAAAAAAAAAAAAAATACAAACAACAAACCCCCAAACCCAACACACACAAAGAATCTTTATTGTATTTGAAGTATGTGCAAATAGATGCCCCAGAGAGCTGAGAAATGGCCAACTTATGTATTGCTCAAGAAAATTTAATTATAAACAACCAAAGACCTATTTAAGCCACATGTTTAGATGCAAAAAATGGGGTAAAAGAACAGATATGTTCTTGTTACCTTCTTGCTTCAGGCCTCTGCATCCATGGTAACACAACTAGCATCTCAGGGCTAGAATTGATCAGAATTTTTAAAATTACATTCAGCCCTAACAAATCAAGTGCCTTGTTCTCAGTTTGGTGGGGAGTTTTTTCTTTGTCCATTTGAATTTTATAGAGTTACTGCCTCCATAATCTCCACCTCCCCCCAAAATGTTTTAAAAAGAATTGCTACTAAATGGTTTATTTTTCTAGTCCTCTTCACTATGGAACCAGTCAGCTAGAAAATCCTGTATAAAGCAAGGCCAGCTATGGATTCACTTCCATGTCTTGGCCTGTGTCTCCTTTGATCATTTTTGCATTTTTTTGAGAAGCACATCCTCAGCATTAGAGAAACAGAGCACAATGAAACAGCAAGTAGGGTTTGAAGCCTTGCCTTATCACTGGGCCTTCTGCAGCTGCTACATTCATTTTGTTGATTTGCACACTCATGGAAAGGCCAAGAAAAAGTGATTTTGTGTTATCTTCCAGTTCTCATTCGCTATTTAGTGGCTTTTATTTTGAATGATGAAGCAGTTGTGTCATCTGTGTAATTCCCCTTTAAAAAGGGATATCCCTGGCTGGTTCTCCCAGACCAAGAGCCCGCAGTGCCCAGCCTTATCCACAGGTAGAATATAGAGAGGAAAAAAAAAGAAAATAGAAAAAAGGTGGTCTCCTTCAGCTATAAGGACACAGAGACACCTACAAACCTGTGCTAAGAATGAAGGATGGAATTTAATCTCTAATAGGCAAAAAAAATAGAAAAATAACTCATTTATACCAGGTAGCAACCTCAGAGCTGGAGAAGGCAAACAAAGGAACACAATTGCCTTTGCTGCCTAGAGTGTGTGGAAGCCAAGGCAGGAACAGCTTGGGAATGCCCAGGTTTTAGACTCCCTGTGAATTGCTGAGGTGCAGCTCAAGTGAAAACAAACTCATGTGTATCACACTCGCTGAGCATCCCTGCACAAAGAAAAAACCTTATTTTCTTGTGCTGGCAGATGAGTTCATATGGCAGCACATGTTCCTCAGAAATAAGTTTACCACACCGAGCAGATACTATAAAACCCTCACAAAAGAAAGAGGAATTCTTGGCTGTTGAGCAGCCTGAGCTGTCTGGAACACATTGCCCATAAACAGGAGGAGAGATAACAAAATCTGTCCATTGGAAATCACTGGAACTTCCCCAACACCCAGGGCAACCAGGACTTGCCAGGTTTCTAGAACAGAGCAAACAGATTTTCAGTTCCCTTAGCCAAATGTTCAAAGCTATTGAGAAGACTAAAAGGGCTAATAGAGCCAAGTGAGATTTTCAGACACAACTAACCAAGTCAGGCATCCATCTCCTCAGCCCTAACCTGCTTATGCACTTCAGAAAATCTCATTAGGCACAGATCTGCATCTTCAGATACCTGTCTGCTTTCAGACTCTGGTTTCTTTCCTCTACAATTCAACCTTTGATATCTGCTTTTTTGCCTGTTCTTCCTTACATCTAAGTTCTCGCAAGATGCAGTAGGTTTCGACCTTGGAAAAAGGATCCTGGAAATATTTTTTATGGGGTGTTTTTTAAAGGAGGGACTAAGTACAGAATAATACCTCTTGAAAGAATAGGCTGAACAGCATTTTTTTCCTGTTTAACCAGCACAGCCGTAGATTATAAGGAGTTTGGTTTCATTACATAACAACCCATCATTGTTCCCTAACACATTATCTCATCAGGAGGCCCCATTTCAGAGAGACTGCATAGACACACATTTTCTTAATAGCAGAGCTAAGTGGCAGTATGATCTAGTGGATTAATTATATAACTGGCAACTAGGATTTCCTGGTTCTAATACAATTTCAAATTTACGTCTTTAAATAAAATTTTTAGACAACTAACAACATTGGCTTTAAGAGAACTGTATGTAGCTTATTTGTTGAAAAAAAAATTTAATTTGCCTCTTTAGGAGCTTTTTTAATCATGCTGATCATCACTATAATCAGAAACTTTTGGGACAACAAATTAATTTCAAAAGCCTACAGTAAATTCCTCACAAATTTTACATATTGAAGATATGCCAAAATAGATGAATTAAAATTAGACATTTTATACAATTATTCTCATTAGTAAGGAAAAACAAAGGAAGGGAAAACCAAGAGGAATCTTAGAGTTCTTACCAATTTTGGCCTTCAAATGAGCCTAAAAACACGCAAATGAATAACTTTAATCGAAGTGCTATCCAGCTGCTGACTGGAGTAGAAGCATTTATCTATATATATATATATATATATTGATATGCCAACAGACCCTTGGGTAGTGCTGCTACTGCTCTACCTGGAAAAGCTTTAAAGTTTTTGTTATGAAATATCATATGAGACTATGCATTTAACACCCACTTTTATATCTTCTCCATATGGTACCAATCCTTCTATAAATGTAGAATGTGTGGCTATCAGGATTTATGAACAACATGTGCAAGTCAGGCCACTGAAATGGATTTTAAAATAAAGCATGGTAGATACATGCCATATGAATTCTTCTCCAGACACTCTCTTTTTTCTGAGATTTTCATTCAGTGGCTAAGAACCAAAGCAGAGGACTTCCACTCTTCTGGAATCAGAGTACCTTATCAAATTACCCTAAGTGGTTTTGCTATACAATTATTTTAATGCTCTAGACAATTTCATGCTGAGATTTATGAAAGCTTACAACAAAGTCTCATTTCTTAAACAATGCTGTGATTTACCTTTGTACAGTGAAAATGGAAGACAACAGAGAATTGTTCCACTCTGATTTTCACATCAGTGGCAGAGCCAACCTCAGTAACAAAAATCAATCCAGTTTTGAGGGCTGAAAGGTTTCATCTTGCTCCTTTCATCACATACTTCTTATATATTTGTTGGTTCTATTTACTTCCTCTCTCTGAGGGTTGAATATGATGTGGAATGTCTTTCATACCTCCTTATTGCCTGCAGCTTCCATCTTATTCTCTCCAGCTGAGCGAATGAATAATAATTATATTGATTGATACCCATTGTCCTTCACAATAGGAATTGCCCTATTGGGTTAAATTTATGAAATAGACTGGCAACAACTATTCAACAGGCAAGCCTCTGCTTGCCTTAACCCATAACCAAAGCTTGTATATTCATGAGAGGGATCATCTTCGCCCTAGCACACTCACAAATTAAGCCTGAACCAGAGTTTGAATCTGTGAGGAGATCATTTCATCCCACCTGATTCTCATCTCATTTGCACTCACCTCACTTTTCACTAGTGCTGATTCTGCTAGCTTTATTAGGAGTGCTCCTAATCTTCATCATTGTAGGTAAAAATAAGAACCTTATATTTCAGATTTAAAGCCTGACTATATTTTTCCATCTTGAAAAATTTGCAATTCACTCTCATTCTATGCATGTTAGTGAAAATTTGGAGTCTCTCCAGCTGGAGACTGTAACTTTTTGGCAAGTAGATAGTGAGAGAAATTTAGCAATAGTTTCTTTTGCTCATGTAGCAAACAGCAGCTCCAGTAAAGAAAATAGTATTAATGGTCAGAACTGTAAATTCTGAAATCTTTAATCTCTTTTAGCATGGAAAAGAAATTAATTTTATCATGATAAAACTTACAGAAAGGAGACACTTTTGTAGTTAAAGACTGACTTCACATCAGGCAAGGGATAATGAAACTTCGAGAAGACGCTTTTGCCAAATGAGATTAGTTCAACTCTAAAGAATAGTAGCACAGCATATTTAAGAGGAAAACTATAAAATTTTTAGCAATAATTTTTATTATCACAATTCATATAATTCTGTTAGAACTTGCTGCTAATTTTTGCACAATGGAGGGGAAAGAAATGCTAAAAATGTTGGCGTAAGTTGAAAGCCAGCCCTCCCACAGAATCATTTTAGATAGCTAAGATTATGCACAGTATGAGTTACAGGGTTAGTAATGTAATTTGAATAAAACTTAACAATTATCTCTGAGCTACAGATTGTCACAAAGTAATGCTTGATGGACAGAAGAGAAGAGATGGAAGCGATAATATTTAATAGCAAGGAATCCTCTACTTGTCTAATATTTGAAAATAATCTATTAGGTCATCTTTTCCTTAGCAGATGCATTGGTTCCTGCTATTATCACTATCCAAATTTCTTCCTTTGGGATGGAAAAGAGTTTTGTCCAGGAATGAATTCAGGATGAAGGAGCAGGCAGCAGTCATGCACGAGAGCTGACAAGATAAAAAGATCCAACTAATGGGGTCCTAAGAGATGGGAAGTGAGCCCTAACTCACTTCCCCAAGTCCTCCCTCCATTCCTTGAGTTGGAGTCCCTGATTTTTCTTGCCTCTTTTTTTTTTTTTTTTTCATTCTTTTTCTTTGTTTTTTTTTTTTCCTCCCAGGCCTGGTCTGAACATATTCATTCTTTTTCACCTCTCAAGTGTATTCTCCTTCCCTGGTTTTGGTTTGTTTGGTTCTTTTGTGTTTTTGCTTTTTCTTCTTTTATGCATGTGAATCTGGAGGACTTTTTCCCTCTGTGAAAACAAAGGGGCCACTTTGTTACCTTCACCCAGGTGTAGTGCAGGACATTGATGCCTCATTTCTCTACTAAAAGAGTAGTACCAGTATTGTTTCATGAATTTACAAGCAGGTTCAGTTTCTCTCCTAAACTGCACTCATCAAATAGATTCCACAGAAGAACTTTCAAATATCATTTCTTACAATTTTCCTAGCTTCAGTTATGGTTTTTGCTTAAGCCTGGCTTTGATATGGGAATTGTGATTTAAGTAGCTTTGGCTTGAGACTAAATAGAATATAAAAGCAGAAGATCACTCAGAAGGTCACATGAATGCAATAATTTTGAAATTGCCCAAATAATTAAAAGTTAAACAAAACAATGACTTGCCCTAGCGTAAAAGCTGCAGGGAACTCTTAATAGTTCCTTTATTTATTTCATTGGAATGTAAAGTGAGATTACATATATAATAAGATGATAGATTGGTTGATTACTGACTTGAAGAAGTGAGCATTCAATTACAAAAAGTCGATTTGCTTTCATAAATCACTGCACATCACACATTGATCACTCATGGAAAATTGGTATCCATTGTTCAAAGACTCAAACAACTGCCATTTTTAATGGCACTTTTCATGAAACAAGAGTGTGCCATGAAACAAAACACATGTGTATTACAATGCACAGAAGTTCCATTTCTATGGAGAATATAAATATCCATCAGTAACTCTGTGCAGATTCTCTGTTACACTGGGCACACTCAGCAACATCTTTGTGGAAATGGTGTCAGTCATCTCAACAAAGCCAATGCTCTTTAGAGCTTTTGCTGAGGGAGAAGAGAGGACTGAAATTCAGATGAGTGGCATCCAGTGAAGCCTGGATGTGTATTCCCTATTGTTTTGTGGGAAAATACTAAACTTGCAGAAATTTTGTCATACATCTTAATACCTCCAGCAATGAAAAACTGATGTACTCATTAGCATTTACAAGACAATGTCCATTTTAAGGCAGCCTTTCAGTTTGGACATTCTTGCATTGTGAACTGCAGTGCTAAAAATGCTCCTGGAAATAGCACCCAAGTGCCCACGTGGCAGAAAAAGAGGTGGCTCTTAACACATTAAGAACAGACAGCTCCAAGAATGCAGGTGGCTCAGACAAGTTTTCTTGCCAGTAAGAAGTTTCAAGTTTTGGCCAGCCCTAAAGTGGCCAGACAGTTGGATTAGATAATTATTGTAGGTCCCTTCTAGCCTATTCTAACCTCCTGGCCACATGGAAGATATTTGGCTCCGAAGAATCCATGTACCACTTCAGGTTCTAGAAGAACTTAACAAATATTACAGACATTGAAATAAAGGCTACATAAAAGACCAATTGCTTTCATTTTAAAAAACCTAACTAGAAATATTTTACTCCCATTTCATTTACAGACCACTACATCTAAAAAGCTGAGTTAGCTGTCCAAATCCCATCATGGGACTTTGTCTTGAACCAAAACTGAAGGGTACTCTGAGCTTGCTAGGAGCTCACTCAACTAAGAAGCCCATGGAGGCCTTTTGAACTTCTCCCTAAATATCCACATTAGAAAATTAATTTTATTTGCATCACATAGCAACTCATTTTGAAAAGGAATTTCTGGATTCCTAGAGATTCATGTGCTTTCTTACCCTGAGAGTAGATAAATTGAATCTTTATACTATGTCTCCCTGCTGCAGGTGACCAAAAGACAGCCAGCCAAAGCTGTTTGTGTACCCATCTGTTCTAATTAGACCTAAGATCACCAATGCCTGTCCCTCTGAATTCTGCCTTGCATTTTAGTCTCCCACAATTTAGCTTTTACACCAATGACCTTTGAGTAAAAATATCCTTGTTTCATTCCTGAAACACTGAGCTGCCAAAGAACTGTTATTCCATTACTAAGCATTCCAGTCTGCATTTGTACCTTGCACTTACTTGATCCCCAGCTCAGAACCCATGAAATTTTATAGCTGGCTGGACATTCCTGACTTCCACAGGGAAATTCTTCAAAGGCTGGGGCTGAACATCAATGTGCAACATTCATCCTTTTACAGCCTACTCTTACATACCTTGGTTACATGTTATGTGCAGCTCTATAGCTGCTAATAATTTTCCACTGTCATGGGGAGACTCATAAAGATATCAGTATATGAAAATAAAACCCAAAATATTTTGCAGAAAGAAACTTCAGGACCACATACACCCCTGTCTTTGCCATTTTAATGCAATTTGCCCTTTGCAGAAAAACCATTTCAGAAGAAAAATTTAAATTATTATGAAATTCTCCTCCCTGACCCACACCCCTTCTTTAAGCTTCTTACATATTACATTTTTTACTGTGGAAATAGCTATGTAACAGTGGGAGGATTGTCTGTCCTAAAAAATGCATTAACTACCCAATAGACAGGGGACATGAAAAGAATAAAAAGGATGACAAGCTACCCATTTTCATATACAAATAGATAATGTAGTAAGTAACAGTTTTGGGACAAGAGTCTCCTGGGAAAAGAATCCAACGTGAAGGGTAAAAGGATTTCTATTTATATATTATGTTTCCATTTGTATTGTTCACTAAGTATGAAACCTCTTTTTTAAAATCTATGTCTCCTGGTGTCTTGAAGAAGAACAGACTATTCCTGCCTGTCTGACTCATGTATCTCTGGGCAGTCAGACCTTCTGACTCACTGGATAGTCAAAAATCTCAGATTAATAATAGTGTGTGGCTGCTAAAAATAGGAGCCATAGACCCAGGGACTGGACATGGGCAGAAATAAACACATTTCCTCTGAATACCTGCAATCAGTGAAACATAAACAAGTGTTTGCATTCTGCTGCTTCACTTGCATTGCATTCACTTTTATTGGAAAACCAGGTCTGAAACTGCCTCTGCTACTGTTTCCAAACAGCAGCAGAAGAGATCTCAACCTCAACCACTTTGTGTTTCCAACTTGTACACCTGGAAGTAACCTGGTGGCGTTTGACAAGGAATCCCCAACCACCACTGCTGTGGGGTCATACCTTCCAACCCTACCCCAACCTCAGCACCTTTCACACGTCTCAGGATGCACATTCCAATGCTCAAACACATTACAAGTAGTTTTGCTTCCTTTATTCTTTCCTTGCTTTTGGTTTGTGTGCTAGCAAGTTAGCCATTCTTGAATTAATCAGGACAGATTTTATGAAGATACACTGAAAAAGATGATCTGTTTGTAAAATTTTACATACATGATGTGTATGTAAAAAAGTGGTGTGGTCATTGTGATATAAAGTATAAAAGTAAACTAAACACTTATCTGGTATCTAGTCCTATAAAATTTCCAGGAACACTCATTTTGATTAATAACATTGTCTGTTTTCCTGGATCTGGTGTTGATGCTGAGTGACAGTTCACTGATCCATAAGCATGGTGAGTTTGCATTGGTGTTTCAATTATATTCATTTAAACCAACAAAATAATTTGGCCTGTATGGTAAAAATTTCACAGAACTGAAACTCCAACTCTCTTCTGAGGTGATACAATGAAGGAATTCTGATCAAATACAGAATTGGGGCATGTGATCAGAAGGAACTCCTGAAACTTAAAACTTTTGATATCCTGCATCAGCACATTTTCTTGCATAGAACCTTCAATAGCCTTGACACTGTCTGAATACTCTTTCCTTGTAAAATGGCCCACATGGGTTATTAGAAGCCAGGATTATCAATAACAAACAGCATCTGATTGTTCAACTCAATGGCTGGGAAGGTTAGGGAATTGCTAACTTCAAAGAAAAATTAAGCATAAGAACTCCCAAAAAGTCCTATCAAACAGCCAGCTTCGGCAAGCAAAATTTTAAGCTTGAAAAAGACATTTAAAAATCTGTCAGATCTGTCAGAATCAGATCAGGTTCTAGATGCAACTTAGGGGAAAAAAACAACCAAACAAAATAAAGAACTAAAGCAACAAAACAACCCAAATATAACATCAACAGAAAAAAAACCTAACCAGAAAACCCAAACCTAACATGTAGAGAAGAAAACCGGTCTAAACACTTTAAAACTTTTCTTACCATAAGTACTTGCATTTGTGCTCACAACTGCTTCTACTGGGCAACCTTTTAAAAGTACTTATTCCATATTGTTTCAAGGAGTACTTTTTGGCTGTAATTAGAGATAATGCTTCATCTAGCAACCCATTTTTGCTGGTCCCTGGAGCAGCATTTTAAAAGAGGCTAGGCCAGGGTGAAACAGAAAGGATGTGGTCTTGCACAGCCAGTAAAGCTCCAAAATAGATATTGAAGGAAAGATGGGGAAAAATCCATAGAATTCTGAAAAAATAAATAAGACTAGCAAGAATTAAGGTGATTCAATGCCAGAAAACGGTTCTGCAACCCAAGCTGTCCAGTGTTTGACTTCTTTCTTAACTTCTGTCAAGTCTAGGCAAGAGTGATTTGTAAGGATGGTAAAAATCCATTGTGGCTGCCAAAAATTAGCAAAGATTGACTAACAGACTGAACTGGCTCTGGAGAGATATAAGTAGACAGCTACATGGACATGGAGTCTTTGAAAAGAGCAGAATTTATTGTATTTATGTCACAAGTAACAAAACAGGTGCTTGTTCTTAAACCTCTGGTCTACCCTAGGCAAGAATATCACAGCGATTAAGAGCATTCATAGTTTATTAAAACATCAGCTTTCCATCATCTTTAGATGGAATTTAGGTTGAAGCTATAATCCTTCTGAATTAACCCACATTTTTCTAGTAGAGTCATGGAATTAACTGCAGGAATTAAAGCTTGCTTATTTTGGCACAACTTTTGTTAACACTTGAGAGCACACTCTCACAGGTTTTGAAGCCTCCATGGTGTGGTAATCAAATGACCTTGAAATATTTATTTTCTTCCCTTCCTTTCCCTCCAGGTTTTGTTTTCTGAGTACACCCTGAAACTACAACAACAAAAACACTTGTAGAAATTACTAGGTGCTGTTAAATTTAATGATTTGACATTGGTTGAAAGAAGTGGATGCAGAGGTCCACAGAAGATCCTTACTTGGTGGATGCACATAAAAAGTCAGTGCTGGCAGCAGCAAGATGCACCATCATTGTCTAACATGATTTGTAGTGGTTTTGAAAGAACAAACTTGAGCTACTTCCTGCCATCCTTTATGTCTGGATGATGTGTCAAGATCTAACCTGTTACAAAGGATTTGCCTACACAAATATATTTTTGGGGGCTCTTTACATTACCATAATGAAATAAACGGAATTCTTATTCTCCTTTCAGTTCCCACCACACCCTTATCCATGTAACACGCACCACTTTTGCCAAGTGACCCTCCTGGCAATGTGGGCAAGAGACAGAATTATTAGGCCAGTAATGATAATTTCTTTTTAATTTATAGCTTTTATTATTGCATACTTCATCCTGTCAAAAGCATATATTGAGTGTGAAAAACTCAAGCAGAGTTTACTAAGCATACTTCAGAATAGATTATTCAAGTGCATTTTAATCCTTCAGGCAACTTTTTTTTTTTTCAAAAAAAGTCACTTTATAATGAAGTCTTTGCAGTATTTACCACTGTATTACAACACAATTCCAAGTAATGACAAAATCAGACTGTTGAGCAGATTTTCCAGAAAATCACCTTGCTATAGAATCAAGCCAGACATAATTACACCAAGGACACTCTCAGCAATAAAGATTCAAATGTATATCTATGAAATCATGAACCTCTTCCTAACAGGATTCAAATGCAGCTCGAGGTGCTCCTGCTTGGACAGCTATAACTTGGTCCTATATAAAATACAATCAGTCCACAGTCACACATCAGAATTTCCACATGCAATGATTATGACTTTCCTATGTCCCAAGCCAATTAAAACATCTGCTATCTTCACTGAGACCACAATTTTACAGCATTGAAGCGATAATCATTTTTTTGCCATCTCACATCATTATCTCTCTTCTGCTTGGGAGGAAAAAAAAACCCTGAATTTTGCACTGAAGACAGCCCTGATCCCATCAGCAGAACATGTCACACTTCAGCGAGTCCTTCCACTGGGGACACGCCCTGGGCAGCTTCCACACCTGCTCTGGCACATCTATTAGAAACTTTGACCCATAATTATCTTGGGCAAAGCCCCAGCTGTAATTAATTACTGGATTTTCCTCTATCCATGTGCACATGGAGGCCCACACAGAGAGCAAGCTGAACCAGGCAGCACAGCAATGCTTTGCTTCTTCTATTTCCCCAGCTATCAATGTGATAAAACAGATAAAAACTTACTAAAACTCTACATACATTTAGGAAAAACCTCAACAAAAAGAATCCTGCAATAAAACAGTGAGCTTGTTCTTAAACTTTGATTCAATTAGGACTTAATGTTTTTCTTTCTCTGCCTAGGATAAGTTAAATAGGAATTACGACGGTCCAAGTTTATTTAAATATCTTGTACAGATGCTAAACAAAAATACCTTATGATAGGTATGCATAAAAGAGGGAAAAAAAAACTCAACCAGTTTTATCCACATCAGCTTTTTTAGAGAGTATTTTTTGCTCTAGAGAAGAAAATTTCATCCACAGCTCTATACAAAATCTCTTCTGGTTTCACTGGAATATTTTGTATATCAATACATAGTAAAAAAAAACCCCATGAATTAATTATACTGACTACAGCAATGTTCAACAAATGCATCTAAGATAAGAGACCACAGATTGCACTGACTTTTGTGGAAACACAGGATAGGCTTAGGAAAAGAAATGTTTAAAAATTAAAGAGACTTCTTAAATAGATAAAAGAAAGAATGGAAGAAAAAAGGCAAAACACAATTTTAAATCTCATTTGAAAATAGACTATACAGGCCTAAATAATAATAGGGAATGCAAACACCTCAAGTTCTGAAAAAAAAATCATGAAAAATCTGACCTTGGGCATAAAACCAGAGGGTTTGGGTCTTAGTAACCAGATGGCAGATACTGGGAGATAGTGAGCTTTATATTCAGGAATATCTCTATGAACCAAATGGAAGAACAATTTATGCATTGTTGGGAGTGGTGATGCCATTTTTCTTTTATAAAGACACTTGTCCCTACGTCCTCCTAAAGTGCAAATCTCTGACAACACCAGAAGTACGACCATGCACCTTGTGTAAAACATGAGTTTAACACTGCTAATCATGAGATGAGAGATTGAGATTCTCAACATCAATTCTTTTGCCATGGTAAAATTTCACAACTAGACACTGATGTTTGATGCTAAGAACAGACAGCTCTACAAAGCATCCTGACCACTCCTCAATTACCTTGAGAACTTAACAGAATTGTTAACACATCACCTGGACATACCCCAAAGCAGAGCATTTAATTAACTAGCAGTATTAACTTTGGGGGGGGGGGGGGCGCAGCGAAGGATGTTGTTTTTTTTGCCTTTTTACTTAGAAAATTACATTTCTTCTGTTGTGCATATATTAGAAGCCAGTAAGAGAGACAAGCCATTACTTTCAAATCCCAAGTGTGAATGATGCAAAGACATGGTCTCCTCCCAAGGTATGGGCAGTAGGTCTTATTCCAGCACTGTTCCACTGAAACTGACTGCTTTGTGGCTCACTTGTGCACTTCAAATGTTTTCATTTGTGTCCAAATCTCAGAATTAACAGCCTTCCTCTATTACTGAGACAAAAGGGAGATTTGCTCATGGTCGACCATCAAAACTTCCTGTGATTTGCTATGCTCTTACACAAATGCCTTTTTAGCAAAATGTCTGCAGGGGAGAACATTTTATCATTTTTTTTGTCCACAGCACTGAGCTAGTATTTCTACCCTTTTTACAAATTACATGAAGAGAAAAATAGAATATTTTCATGTCTTTCTGCAGAAATATTTTGAGCAGCTATAAAAAAATTACTAGAGCTTAAAACACCAATGGCCATTGAGCTTAATTTTTGACAGCAAAGTTCATCATATTTGTTGATCCATTAAGAGTGAGTGATAGAGATTAACCTAAATTGAAATCTGAATTTCAGATCTGCTCTGCCCACTTTGCTTTTCATTGCTCCAGCAGCAGTACTGTGGGATCACAGAGTCAGAAGGCCAGGAAGAACCTTCAGAAGCCATTTATTACAATGATTTTCATCTTCTGAAAAGCACAACTCCCTTTTGGGTTATATATCTTCATGCAACAATTATGTGAATAGGGGCCAGAAACATCAAGGTCAAATGCTATTAGATATAGCAACTGCTAACACTTTAAGGTTCTTTGAATTCAAGAGTAGCATGACCCACAGTTTGAAAATCACTAGTTTATTTCATCTCTTTAAGCATAATTTACTCCTTCTACATGTTCCAAGGGAGAATCAAATACGCTTACATCATTTTTAACAGATGTTTGCTTAGTCTTTTGGAAAACTTCCAATGAATAAGACTCCACAGCCTTCTTTGGCAATGTATTTCAAAGCTTCACCATCCTTATTGTTCAAATCTCTTTCCTCATATCTAGTCTGTACTTCCTGTCTCTAGACTAAACATTCCTAAGCTGCAAGTCATGCTTTGATCCTTCTTCCTCTGCTCTCTCTGCAGCTGGTGCACACCTCCCTTAACATGTCCCACCCAGGACTGCCTCCGTGCTTCATCTAAAGCCTTGCCAATGCTCAGGAGGACTGAAGGGTTCTGTTCTTTCTTCTGCATCCTGTTTTCCTGCTTGCACATCCAAAGATCCCATCTACTATCCTTAAAAGAGCATAAGGGGCTTTTTGGCTTTGTGCTGATTTCCTAATATCATTTCCTTGCTGTTCCTATCAGAGAGGCATCTTGCCTTTGCCTCAATAATTCCTGGGTGCCAGAAGAGCCATTTGGGGCCACAGCCCTCAGGAATATAATTTTCTCCTGCTGTGAGCTTCTTATGCTGGGACTAGAGCACTTCCCAGCCTACACCATGACAGAGCTGTGTCCTCCAAGAGCACCAAGCAAGCATAGCCTTGCAGTGGAGGACCTAACTCTGAGTGGGTTAAGACAGCAGGTTTCTAGATACATTAACTCCTGTCCTGGTTTTGGCTGGGATAGTTAATTTTCACTCTAGAAACTGGTACAGGTCTGTGGGTTTAGGATGAAAAGAGCACACTGAAGTTTTTAATTGTTGCTAAGCAGTGCTTACCCTAAAAGTCAAGAGGTTTTCAGAATATCAGCTCTGGCAGCGAGAAGAGGCACAAGAAGCTGGGAGGGACCAGGACAGCTGACCTGAACTGGCCAAAGGGATATTCCACACCTCCTTGTTCCACACATGAACTGGGGGGAGCTGGCTGGGAGCTGCTGATCTCTGGAGGGACAGGCTGGGCATCATCTGTGGGTGGTGAGCATCTGTGGATGCATTGTGCATTGCCTGTCTTGGGGTTTATTCTTCTCTCTTTCCTATTATTATAATATTTAACTTTATTTCAATTATTAAACTCTTCTTATTTCAACCCACGGATTTTACCTTTTTTTGGATTCTCTTCCCCATCCCACTGGTTGGGGAGGGGGGAAGTGAGCAAACAGCTGCGTGGTACTTAGCTGGTGGCTGGGATTAAATCATGACAATCTCTAATGTGTTCCTATAGCTGTAAGGCAAATAAAATGGTAAATCACACAGCTGTGAGTCCATTGTATTTTTATATATACAGAAGGCAAATGCATACAGGCTACAGAGCTGCCAGAATAATGATTGTGTAACTTCCCAGAACTAAAGCTGCAAACCTTGTTAGAGTGTTTGCTACACTTAGTGCTTCTATTTTTTCTTTTACAGAATTGAACTCAAAAATTTAGGATGCTACAATCTTACTTCTCAATATGAAAGATTATTTTGCTAGGAAATGCAAACATTAATCATTTCAAGGGAATTTGAGCTAAACCATGTGTCTTTTTTTGAATAAGTGGTAAGCTAGTTAAAGATGCAAGGTAGTGCCTAGGCTGTGCAGTGCTGGGAGCTTGATGTTATAATTGAAAACTTCTACACTTCCTCACCTGCTGCATTCCATTACGGAATCTTAACACGAGCTCTGGTAAGATATAGATCTTTTTTTCCTGCCCTTCCTCCCTGACATCTGTCTCTCCTCCATTCTTTCTTTTTTTTTCCCCCAGAAGGAAGAATAAATAATGCTTTCCTGACTTGTTCTGAACTGTACAGCCACTTGCTCAGCTGAGGCACGCAACCTTCTAGGAAAAGTTGCTGTTTCTTTGCTTATAACACCTTTAATTTAGAGGAATTAAGCATTTTGAGTATGTGATTATGGATCAATAAAATCAGACCTTCCAAAGCTTTAAATACCTGCTAGAGCCCTCTTATATTTGTTATGTCCCTTATCACACAAAGAGGTCCAGCTGCAGCTCCCATCATGGAAATACTTCAACAGCCCTGAGCAAGCCTTTAGGATGACTGCTGACCCCAGAATAATTTCCATACAGCACACACAACCAGTGAGATGACCACATGATTATTTTTAGTTTCTGAAATGAACCAAGGAGTTGCATGCTAAGAAAGTTTTCCCATGGGAGTTCAGTAACAGTGTGTGGCATTGAGGGCATCCACACAGTGCAAGTAACAGTGGGAATCCAAGCTGTGCATTCCATAGGCAAACACTACAATAATTAAACAGCTCCTTCTTGAGTTGTCCAGTCAGTGGATTCCACAGACACTAAAAGCAGATGTGTGAAAAAAGGTGTTGTCTATGAGCTAATTCGCAGGTGCCAATGGATATATAAGAACTCCAAGGTGTCCAGTAAGTACAGCAATGAAGCATAACAAGAAACAACTTTGTATAGTGTACAGGTACTCTAGAGTAAATCTGGCAGTTACATGTTTGATTGCTGTCTGCAAGAAGTGGTATTCTGCAATTCTGCTCTCAAGTGTCTTTTTTTTTTTTATTCCTCAGAAGAAGAAAGCCTCTTTCTTCTTCTCCTGTATAATCCAAGGGACTATGCTGGAACTGTTCCCATTGACTGAGTTTGGGGTAAAATATATTTTTACCAAAAGCTTTATGAGACCTGTATGAATAATAAGTGCTAGATGAAAGACCCAAAAGTCAAAACAGTTACTATTCTGGAGGAAAGGTTTGGGCTTCTCTCTAACACATTTATCAGTAGAAGAGAAGCTGATGGCTTTAATCCTTCCAAGACTTCAATAAAGAAATCATAGCACTGAATCTCACACTTACTCCATGACCTTTGCTGGGGAGAATGAGCAATGATCAATAGCAATAGTTTTGCTTCACTTGAGCAGACGTAGTCTGGGAAATTGCTCTTTCACTTCCAGAGTCCTCATTGGAGGAGTCCTGCAGAATCCAGCCTTTGCTCCACGTTAGCCACTGTCTGCACCAGGCTGCTGGGAGAGGCAGTGAGAAGTGAGAGAACAAACCCTGTGGTGCTGGCAGTCTGTGAGCCAGCCCACAGCTCCAAGACTCCTTTTTATCACATGTAAACAGCACCATCCCTCAGCTTGCTCAGTGCCTCTATGAAAACAGCATGTGGAGGCACAGAACCTACCCACTGCTCAACAACCTACACACCACTGAGTAACAGTGGTAAGAAGCAGCTTTTTTCCTCTCTTCTCAGAGACGTTTGTCCTCAGATTTTCTAACTGGGGTTTATTTAGTCCCATCTGCATTCCTAGAGACATCACCCAAATAGCCACCATAGCAAGAAAGCCCAATCTTGTGCATGTCTAGAGAGAAGCAGGACCAGAGAGAAGGATTTCCCTTAAGCACCTGTAGATGCTGCCACAATTATTTCAGAGATTTATGCAGTTGGAGGCATAAATCAGAGGGACTTCCCTGCAATACTCAGCTTCCTACTAAAATCCTCTGCATGATACAGAGCTGAAGGTTCTTGTTCAGGAAAAAAAAAAAAGTTTTCCTGGGATTATTTTTAGTCAAAATAGAACTCCCATTTCCCCTTGTCCCAGCCTTCCTACAACATCCAATTTTCACTGACACAGCTTATGATGCCACAACTTTTATGTCAAAATCACAATTACAAGAGCAGTAGCTGCTGTACATAGTTTCATACCAAAATTAAGTGGGTTTTTTTCTGTTGAGCTTTCCCTTGACAAATTTTTACCTGCACACAAGCACAAAATTAAAAAAAACCAAACAACAAAACCCTGTAACTAAAACAAACAACTCCTTTCTCCAAACTAGAAAGGAATCTACCAAGACCATAAATTTTTAAATATTTCTGAGATATGAAGATATAACAGCTACACAGACTATACAAACACTTCAGTGGATGGTATCCAAATTTCACAGCCACAGATGAGAGTACAAAAACCATTAAGTAACATGTGAGAGCCCCACTGCAGTAGTCCCAGAGGAAAGCCAGACCCTTTCATCCTAGAGAAATCAGTTTATAGTAACTAGGTCAGATTAGTGACTAGGAAGGGATTACTTTTAGGAACCTTATAAAAAACAAAGTTGTAAGCAGAGTCAGTGGTTGAGATTTATACCTCCCACATGGTAGGGATCAGCAGAGCCTCTGTAGTGCCCCTCATCAGAGAGTGTAAGCTAGAAAAAGTGGACCCAGGCAGATTTGCTGCTATTAAAATATTTAGGGAATATGCAATTCCATAGGATCAGGCTGCAGTCACTTTCAGACTCAACCATGCTGCAAATGAACTGCCAGCTGCTGAGGCTTCCAAATAATGACTCAACTCATTAAAAGAAAGTCAGTCACTGTCAGAACCTCTGAGTAAGAGCTCAAAGTGTTGAAGACATCCCTCTCTTCCTTGTGGCTTTACAAGCACTGAAGTTGGTTCATGGCAAATGAGGGTTTCCTTGCTTAAACACAGCTTAAACTCAGAGGTAGGAGGGAGAGGTAGAAGTCAGTGTATACAGTTTTGGCTTTTCCTGGTGTGAACTAATCTAACTGGGGACAATTCTGTGGGCAAGTGTTTTATTTATGACTGCTCCATGGATATTATATAAAGCCTTCTTGCTCTTCCAAATGGGTCTTGTAGAGGATTTTAATAATAGTGACCCAAGAGGGATAGATTACAGTGCTATTAATACCTTAGAACATGGACATCTTTCATGTAGCAATGGATGCTGTGGACTTCCTTCTCTGTAAAGTTCCAGCTGGGTAACAACTTCCAGAGACCAGAAAAGAAACACATCACTGTTTTGCAACACAAACTTCTGAAACCCCCTTGACTAATTTCCTCAGCTGTTTTTATCTTTCATAACTAAAACTATTTACAGATTAAAGTAATTTTACATAAATATTTGATGCTAGACTTCATTATGAATCTGGGTTTAGTAACAGCAACTAAGACAGAACATTTCACAGACAGCATTTTCCAATACAAAATCATTTAAGCATCTGCCGGCTGCAAGAATAAATGTCTCAACCAACTTGTCAGAGCCTGTCAGGCCTATAATTATGTTCTACAGCATTAAAAGAAACTACTTTTGATTGTGTGGGTATGAATTGCAAAAATAACAATACCAAATTGCAAAGGCTACCAGCAGAACAGTCTCAGAGGAAATGTGCAGGATGTTCACTGGCCAAGGGCTCCTTATCTCTTGTCCCCTCTGACTTGGGCAGGGGCCCTGGCAAACCTTACATGTCCTGGGTCACCCCACCTGCACAGGATTTTCATTGCAAAGCTGACATGCACCTCCCCTGCTGCAGATTCTATCTCAGCCTGTCCACCTGGCCCTGCCACACCCTCAGGGTCAGCTGCTGAATGGGAGTCCTTCAAAGGACACAGCTGGCAGTGCAGGACGTGGCAATATTTCCTGTACGTGACAGCACAGCCACCACACGCACTCAGCTGATCATCTGAAATCCTCACTGCAGTTTCAGCCTCACCTGCCAGCCCAAACTCTTTGCTGAGGTGGCTTTGGGCCGTTGTGCAGCTCTCGGGCCCATCTGCACCCCAAACAGCTGCAAATATTTAAATAGCACATGAGCATCTTCCTTACAGCCTATTTCTAACCAGGGATAGGGTTCCAAGTTTCAGTATTTGCTGACTTCAAAGAACAGGGCCTTCTAAGCAGTGTTAATTTTAAACTGAAATAGCACATTTTCAGCTCTCAAATCCAAAACACATCTTGGTAATCAAACTTTAAAATTATACCTATGCCCAACCTGCATTTCTCACTTGCACAAGACAAAGCAAGTGCTGAAAGAATTAATAGTTTTACTGCTTGTAATTAGCGTGACAGTGATCGTATAGATATTACTTATAAATTATACAGTATGTGCTAATTATGCAGATAACTAAACTACTTAGAAACTAAATAACTTGAAATTGTAATTAACTGAAACAAATTCAGCTTTAAATACTTAATTTTCTAACATTAGAAAATTTAAAATTCTTTTTAAAATCTTAAATTTAATCCAATCTCCAGAAATAACCATCACTTTTAGCAAAAAAAGATTGCCAAACTACACTATCAAAATGTTTATCATCTTGTCTGCTATTTAAGCCCCTTGGAAAAACTAACCTGCAGTCAGAAAAACCCACCACTAAACCCAAAACACATGAAAGGCTTATACTGTCACATTAGCATTAGGTAACATGGGAAAATTAATTTCTATGATGCATTCTTTAAAAAAAAAAAAGGCACAAAATCATGTTAGGCAGCAGACAGCTAGAGTTCTGCCAAAACCCCCACAATGCTGTAAAATAAGCAAAGGAAACCCTCAGGAAGTCACACTAGAGAAAACCCCTCCCTCTCATCTTCAGGCTGCCATTCACCTGGAGCCTGGTTACTTTTGCACAGAATTCAGTGGATCAACTCAGCAATGTACTTCAAAGTGGAATTAGGCTGCTAAAACTCAAGACCTGAGGCCCATCACTTTGTTTCAAGAGACAATTATCACTCAGGAGTGGGTCTATATGGTCTTGTTTGGTTACAATTCTACACTAAAGGAAGTTGTCTGCTTTGTTATAGGGTGCTTATGAAGAGATTTTTAAAAATGGTGTCACAGGTAATATAATGTGCAAGTCAGAACTATAATCTTTATCCTGGACCAAGAGAAAAATCTATAAAAGTAGCTGCACAAAATACAGGTAAGAAAAAGATTTTATTTTCTTGAGAGTTCTGTTATTCTTTGCTGTGTTGGCAGGATTTTAGTTTTGGCAAACAGTCAAAACACTGGTCACAGCTACATTACTCACAATTTCACTTTTCTTGTTGCATCACCAACACAAGCTTTTATAGGCTCACATACAGTTGAATAATACCCCTTAACTGCTCCTAAAAAACCCTAATAACTAACAAAACCCACAAATGTACAGTAGGAACTACGAATCTCTGACCAGATTAAGGAAAAGGATGCTTGGATGGGGAAGAAAGCTTTCATCCTTTTAGCAGCAGCTGAAGAGGATAATTTCCCCAAGTGGTCTGATTGTTGGATCAATCCATGCTTTGGTAAGTTAGTCACCTGTCAAAGGTCATTTGCAGGGAAGCAGCCCTGCTTTCCAAAATATAAGCATCACTCAGGAATGGGCCGAAGCAACCTGCAGGAATCTGTCAATATTTGTTGTGCTTCACTTAATGGGAAGATAACTTCTCCTTGACTTAGCTGCAAAGACCCAGCCACATCTTTTCCACAAGAGCATTGTGTTTCTCCTGCATGGAAGAGGAGGCAGTGAGCACCACTTTCATTTGCAGGGCAATCCAGCCATGCAAGGGTAGATTTAAGGACCTTCCCTTGCCCTTATTAACCCCCTGCTCCAACCACAGGCTCTCCCCATGGCATCTAACCCATCCTTCCCAAGACTACTGCTCCCTGTGTCAAGCACATGAATCACCAAACACTCCTTCCCACAGCACTGCAGAGCTTTGTCACCTCTGCCAGTGCTGGGGACAGCAGGAATGCTCGGTGACACCAGGAGATACCATTTCCCCCAGTGGCATCTTCCATGCTGCAGCAGAAATGGCAACAGGAGTATCAGACAGTGGTGTTGAAGTGCTCAGATAACATATTCTGCCCAAATAGCCATTTTCCTGCTTCCTTAGAGTCAAATTGAATGAAGTTGGAAGTGTTTTCAACCAGCAGTCAGACCTGCTGGCATGGGTGATCATAAAGGTTTTATTCCAAGAAAAACTATTCTTCCATTTTGTCATCATGGCTTATGTGAAGTGCATCATGAGAATCCCAGGATTTTGGTAGAGAAGAGAAAGGATTAATCGTTATTAAAAGTCTGTGTCTGAAATAGTCACTGAGATTTTTTAAAAATTATTTTCCAAGTTGGCAGCAAATAAACAGTCCTAAGCTAAGATTCCACAAATTATTTGACATCTACCTTGAAGCAGATTAATTTTATCTTTGATATAGTTTGCTGAATCCTACCCTAAAGGAGTTGATCAAGGAAGAACAAGTGGATGCATTGGATTAGATATGCATCTATGCTTAATTCTGTTTTTTGTTTAAACAAGGCTGCTAAAAATTGAGATCTCAGAAATTGTTCAGGAAAGGAACAATTGAATTTTTATGTCTGATCTTATTAGACAACTGTTTTATGTAAGGCTAATTTTCTAGAATATCAGGAATAAAACATTTTAGAGGTATTACACTGGGAATTTGTTTCAAACTAGTCTCATCATATTACAGTTAGGTCAACTGAGTTGTCAACTGGCATTGACAGTTCAGATTTTCAAGAAAAAGTTACATTTCAATTAAAGCTAATGAAATGGCATGAAGACCACAGGGAAAAAACCCTCAAATTTCAACTGTGCTGCAGTAAACTGACAGTGTATAAAGACATACAGCAAAAACCAAGAATGTGATGTGAATTTCTCATATTACTGCTTGTGCAGCTGTGTCTCAAGGGTATTTTGCATGGGACCTAGAAGCTGAATGTTGTTTTGCTACTAAATTCTCATTAGGAAGGTAGAAAATGTACTAGTCACACACACAGACAAAAAAAAAAGCACCATCTGGGCAGAACTTTCCTCAAAAAAAAAAAAAGGGGGTGGCAATTAATGTAGAGATGTGTGACCTTGGCTGAAATATTTGACAACATGCAGGAAAATATATTCAGGAAAATTAGTCCAGGAGAGAAGTAACACAAAATCACACTGAGTGACAGTCACAGAGGTTACAAGAAAATACGATGCTGTGGCTACTGGTGAGATGGGGTGGGTGGGAGGAAAAAAATTAAAAAAAAAAAAAAAGAGGGAAGGTAAAGCAGCAGCAGTTTGTTTTGAAATCTGAGATGGTGCAGATAAAGCTGGTTGAACAGATACATTTCATAAATGTTCTGATCTGATGAGAGAGATCTTGGGTGGTGCAAGTCACTCAGGCACTCAGCTGATCCTGCCCCGAGGATGCTGTCATGCCACTGCTTACCAGCACCTGCCATGTGCTACTCACTGTTTACTATGAGTTGGGCAATCCAGGTTTCCTTCTGTTCTGCTAGAAATACAGAGAAATTACTCCTGACATGCTGAAGCCTTGACTGGTGTGAAATATGGGGTTTTGTAATGCTGCAGAGCAGACTGAGTACACCAAGGCTGGAATAGCATAAACAGAGAAGAGCTAGGCAAAAATGGGACGTTCAGGGTGCCCCTTGATATTTCAGCACTGACTTTTTTATTCAGGTAGTATGCCAAAACTCAGTCAAAAAGCCAAAGCATCATACATGTTCTGTAGAACATGAAGTACTAGAAAATTTCAAAGGCAATTTTTTTTTGTCATTAATGTCAAATTCAAGCAAAGCCACACTTTGAATAAAAATAATTTTGTTTTGCATGGAATTTATGAGTCCTGTAATATACTGCAATGGTCAAACAAAGGGTATCACAACTGAAAAAGCCCAAAGGAAGGGCCTAAGCCAGGAAGGGAACAGGGATATGCACCATCTCAATAGAAGCACTGACATGGGACCACAGAAATTCAGGTTAACAAGGATTAACATCACATTGACCTAAAACTTTTTGGTTCAGCAGCTTGTACTTCTAAATAAAAAATGATATTTTTAACTCCAAAAAGAAAAATCAAGAGTTATAGGCAAAACTGTAATTTCCCCATAAGGAAACATGTTATTAGAAAATTGTTAATGCATCAGGAAAAAAATTAGTGTATATACATATATATTTACATATTTAATATGCATTTTATAATAAAAATCTCCATACATAATCATTTCCCCCCCAAAAAAAAAATACAGAGCAGAACAGTTTCCTGATTGTGAAGGAAGCAGGTGGCAGAGAAGGGTCAAGCAAGGCTGGCACATGCAGGGAGCTGCTGCTTTTCCCTGCCTGCAGAGCTGCCCAAAACCTCACCTCACAGGGGAGAGGAGAATCACTGTGCAGCTTTAACCCAAACCACAGCTGCTGCCAGCTCCAGGCACAGCATCTCCCCCTAAAGTGTCTCCCTCCTTCACCCAGGGTGTGACTCCACAACTGCTGTAGCCAAAATCATCATCTTGCAAACAGTCCACAACAGACACCAGCAAAACAAGTTTGGAATTGTCTCCCTCTGATGCATATTGTGAATCACCCAGGAGCCTCATGTTTCAGATGTTTCTTATTAGCATTAAGCCTTGTTTCTGGTCAACATTTGTTTTCACTAGATGATATTTTATCCTGGGCCTTAAGATTTTTAATATTTTTTTTCTCCAGGAAGATTTTTTTTTCCATGTGTTTTTTTTCTGTGGAAAACCTGCAACAATACTTTGTTGGGATTGTACAGCTGACAAAAGAGGAGATTGTGAGCCTTCTCCCTCTGATGTTACAGTTAGCTTCAGTGCTTTGCCCAGTCATGATCCCCTTAAGTAATTTTAGATCATATCAGCCCACAGATTGAACAAGCCTTGAGTAGGAGCAGGGATTAATATTTGGGAGATACTTATATGCAATGCTGGTCTTGAATTCTGTTTCTTGAAAGGAAAAAGTATTTAAAATTATTTAACTTGGCAGGGCTGGAAAAGCATTGTTTTGTTTTGGATCTCTCCAACACTTCCCCTATTATTTATTCTGTATATGCTCAGAAACACTTAGGCCAGATCTTAATTCTTCATGGAGGAAGCAGAACATGAGGCAAGTTGTACAGCATTTGAGATTTCATCTTCTTTTTCTTACTGGAGACAGCAACAACTTTTACACAGTGCTCCAGATCGGTGAAATTTAATATAGATAATTATAAAATGGAAGGTATGGATGTCATGGCACTCATTTTATCCTTCTTTGGGATTGTCACCAAATAGTTGCAGATAATTTTTTCATAAACAAGAGGAAGCCAGGTTAAACTCAAGAACGTAGAACTTTAATAGAAAAAAGTAGAGCAAAAGAGATTTCTTTAACCTAAATAAACCAAGCTAACCCTAAATGCACTGCAGTGTTTCAGACATAAAATGTCATAGAGTGAAATCTACTGGCCCAGCATCAAACCTCCTTAGATCAGCCCTGTGGCTCTCCTGGAGAGTCTTCAACAATATGCATACTCATACTGAAGTTACACCTAAAATTAGTAGGAACCAAGAAGTAGCAGACTGAATAAAAGACAATTTATACTTTTAAGCATTGGGTAGTTTTCAGTGGGGCAGGGGGTAAAAATGTTCCTTTTTTTGAAGCTGTAGCTTTGCCTGCACAAGGGACCTGAGCTTATGCAATCAAAAGCACCCTCAACATCTCGTAGCAACAGAGAGATAACGTGGTTATCTCATGGTACCAGAGAACTCAGGCATGCACTTGAGCCCAGAGTTCCTCAACAGGTTTTAATCAGATTCTGGTTTTTCTTCTACTGGCAGAGAAACTCAGGAACATAAGGCTGGGCTCAAGTGCAACCTCTGCCTCTCTGGGCAGCTGGCTAGAAGTCAGCTTTGCTCTGTGCAAAGCCTGATCTCCAAGCACAGCTACAGGCAGAAAATCAGACATACCCTTGGTTAAATCCATCGTGAAGCAGCTCTGTGACCAAGCAGCTGTATTGCAAAACTCATCAACATAGCCCCAGCTTTGCAGTGTGGCAGACATGACACAAAAAAAGATTAAAAATAACATGTGCATTTATCAAGATACAGAGCTTAAATACACATCAAATGATCTCTGTCTTCCTGCTTAAGTCCATACTTCACTGCAACGTTATTAACATATGACACATGCTTGTGAATCGCTGCTAGAACTTCATGCAGCTATTGCAGAAATGTAGCTGAAATCCTACCATGGCCTGTTTTCAAATGTGAAAGACACAAACAAAATGGGTGAAAATCTGAGTTTTCACATTTGGGAATATTTACCGAACAATTTGTATATTCTGAATGAACCTTATGTAAGAGTCAACATGTTCAAACGGCCAAAAATAGGTCTGAAAAACTTTGGTGAGCAAATTCACCATATTTCTTTGAGTTTTATTTTTAAAGGCCATGTGCTTTGCCTCCTTCCTGCCTCTTTTGTTTCCTTTCAACAGCCTGTAAAACACCAATATTTAAGGATTTAAGCAGAATCCTAGGGTAAAGATCTACACCTCAGTGTCTTTGGTGTCACTCAACAGCAATTGAATTATTTCCATTTATTTTAAACAAAACCAAGCCCACCAAAAAACCTTACCAAAGCATACCTCAATTAAGTTAAATAAGCTCTACAAGGAGGTATTTTACACTTGGAGTAGGAGATATACATAATATTCTGCTTATTGTCCTATTACTGCATTGCTGAGGCAAATGAAGAAAGATTAAGAGACCTAAGAAAGTCTGGCCAGCCAAGATTCTTCCCTTACTTCCCCCTCCATTATATACCATTGCTACCTTTAATATCAAACATTATGATAAGCACTTTCTCAAAGTGCAGATCCAAACTAGAGAAAGTTTGCCCAAAAAGCAAAGAAGAGGGTTGAGATTGAGGAGGAAGGGGCCAACACATTCATTAAATAACAAAAGCTCTCCCTGCCTGCAAATCACTGCAACCTCCAAACAGCTTTTGGATGCAGCCTCACCTAGAGCTCATCAAAGCAGGCTATTCTCAAAGTGACAAAGGCATTAGCAGACCACAATCCTCATCTTCTCAGTTTCTATTTCTAGCCCCACTAGCAGTGCTGGGAAGAGGAAGATTCATAGATATTCTCAGAAGATTTTGCCTGTTTTCAGATAAGTAATGTTCATACAGAATTGATTTGCAGTGTACTCCAAAGTAAAAAAAAAAATCACAAAAATGATAATATGAGGAATTTATGTTCCCCTAGAAAACAGTAATTGTATTGGTTATAAATTGATGTGATGTAATGCCCAGATGGAAAAGTTATGAAAGAAAAGATAGGCATTTTCCTAATGGCTTATGTTAGTGACACTTGCTGCAGGGTAAACAGCAGCTTTTACTTCAGACATTTTTAAATTCACAAAACATACTTCCAGAAATCCTTGCCTTCTTCCTTAAACTCTATCCCCTCTGAGGTACAAAGTGACCATAGTAAAGGGACTGACTGCAGGTAAATGAGGAATTGGCTCAAGGCAGACTGAGCAGCATACAGGTAAGAAGGAAATGGACAACATTCTCTCAAAATATACCTGATAATGCAAAATCCCTGGTCATGATTTAGCTGTGAGTGGAGCTAACCTATATCCTACTCAGCTACCAAAAGAAATAGAAAGAGTTAACAAGAGCAGCTGTAGGTTAAACACAAAAAACTCCATCTTGGCAGACAGCATTTTCCAGCACATATTCCATGGAACAGTCTGATGGTCCCCAGACATTTCATGAGCATTCTTGAGGAACATGCCCTTCCTTTGGGAAAAGGGGCTTTAAGAACACTGCAAAGTTCATTGTGCACACCTTAATTTATTAGAAACACCTTCTTACATGGTACTTGATTTTTTTTTTCATAAAAGTCTTAATTTTGGAAGCATATTAGTGGCATTGGAAAGGTTGCAAATTTGGGAAATGGAGCAAAATTGTGTTGTGCTGAGCCTGGGCAGAGGGGAACTGCAGGGTTCCACATATGGGAACCCTCCCAGTAAGGGCATGGATGCAGAGTAGAGGTTCTGACCCACAAAACACCACCAGGAAAAAGTGCTGCAGAGCATTTTAGGAGTAGAACCGAATATAGCTGTAACTTGCCACAAAATGAAGGGAAAAAAAATCACTTTCTCCGACTGGCATATGTTATATATTTGGCATAAATATGCATGTGTGTACAGGATTCCTACCCTTGTGAACTGCTCAGAGATATTGCTGACAGCCAGAAGTTGGTCACATGTTCTGTTAGGTCTCCAGCAACTCAGGAGGTCCAAAGAGACATTAATTCAATATTAATTTGCACCTAAGAAACCTGTCACTGATCTATCTGTAGTCAATGCAATGAGAGGTGAACAGTGTAATATTTTATTTTGCTATCGCTAGTGAAAAATTTGGCATCCAGTTCTTAAATATTTTCTTACTCTGCTGGAGGCCTGATTGCCAGCCTGCATTCCCCTTCATGGCATACCTTAAGTACTCATTAGAATTTCTGAATGTTTTGGACATTTATTTTCCATGTGCTGATGGCAATGTGGGGACAATTTGTAAACCAAAGGGCAATTTCTGCTTGTATTTAAAGTATTTGTAAAAAGCAATTATTTTACTCCATTAAGGGTGTCACCTTGGGCAATTTACTCTGTTCAGCCATAGCCATGTAACAGGGGAATTCCCTCAAACAGAGAATTGAGCACAACAGGAGTAAGGAATGGTTTACTGTACATGGTAGGAATTTCTTAAAACCAAAAACGAAAACTACATATTCTGGCTTATACTAACTTGCACTATTTCTTCTTTTATAGTCCTTTTTCAAATGCAATTTTGTACTTGACCCAAATTGTCCCTTAAGTAGTTTTGTCAGCAGGCTCCTCTGAAGCTTCCACTGTCAGCCTTTAAGTATTTTCTTGCAATTTCTGTCAGGGAAACAGGTTTGTACATTCATGTTGGTGGGACTCCTGAGGAAAAACAATAACTATATTGCCCAGATTAAATTCCTGATTCAAAAAGCACTGCCTTCAGAATAGTTCCTGAAGCTGGAAGGCAGCAAAATGTCTTGTCCTTGTTGCCTGGGCTGCAGATTGTCTGACCCAATTTCTTCATTCCTCTTAATTCTCTTCAAATCCTCCTTGACACCTGGATGAGCCCTTTCACTTGCCACTCAAGCAAACTATAATCTTGTGGCACCCCTGTAAGCTCTCTCAGGCTTCTGCTTTTTCCACTTGCCCAAGCAGCTCTAGCCTAACATAAAAACATATGCAAAATGTACATGGATAGCACATACACAGAGCTTGCCAAATTTAGATGTGCTCACAAGTTAAATCCTGCAGGTATGGATATAATTGTTGCCTGATTCGTGACACCCGAGTCCACAGGACATTTCTGACTGAACACTGACAAAATTATAACAGGGCAACCTTGTGGTCCTGGTGATAACACCCAACAGCTCAGCCAGAATGGTTGTGCTGAGGTTTAAATTAAGCCTAGCAAGGAACAGTCTGGGAACCTTTTGGAAAATATCACAGCTCAGCAAACCTTGTGCACACATGAATTAGAAAGCCACATTTGTAGCTTCCCTTGCAGCTAATCATAAAAGCCAAAATCGTATCTTGTACCAAAAGGGTCTGGTGTAATTTGAGGGGATGGCGTAGTAAGGAAACCCTGCTACCAATGTGCAAGCCCACAACAGCGTTTCCCTCAAAGGCTTTGTGGCTGTCAGGTTGAGCTGGTGTGAACGATTGCTGTAGCTCATTTATCACACAGCCAAGCTGGCTGGTGAAGGAAACAGCCTTTAAACACAGCTGGTAAATGCTCCTTGTCAATAGTGCAGCTCTCGGTGCTGAGAGCTCCGGGGGTGGGAGGTCATTTGCCCTTCTCCCCTTCCTCCTCGTTGTGGGCAATTGCCATTAGGAATTTAGACACCTCAACCAACAGCAAATAAAGAGTTCAGAAGATTCACAGATGAAATTCAACTTGTCTACGTTATCAGCACTTTTTCTCCCAGCAGCGATCGTATCTCCTTCCATTCCACTTCTTTCCCTGCAGGGTCATTCACAAGACCTTTCTGAGAATCACTGACATTTTTGGGCACCCTATTCAACAAATACTCCTTCCTCGAAGTTCAGAGTGGCCAAGTTGCATGAGCCTGGTTTATAAATCTCAAAAACACTCAGAGAACAAAAGAATCTGACATCCCTCTTTGCAGCAAAAATATTGGCCTCCCTAGCTATTTAGGTTCATAGGTTTCTTAAATACCTGTCCCCAGGATGGTTTATTAATCTTCTTTAAGCCAATTACTTAAAAATATAAGAATTGTTTCTCCTCTCTGTCCATCCTTCTCTTCCCACTTTCTCTAGTTCCCAAGCACAGAGACCACCTTGGCAGTCTCAAAATATAAAGATACTTGAATATCAGACTTACAAACCAAAGCACTCGCATCTCGAGGATACCTCTACTAACTCAAAAGCAAACCCCCTCTGTTCCTAAGCAAATAAGGATTACTTCACAAAAAGTGTTCACAGGTGCACAAGTTACTGCAATAAGGGATCTTTCCATGCCAGGTGGGGCTAACTATTGACAAGGACAAAGCAAATAAATGCATGAACCTTCAAAATCATATTTTAAAGCACATCTTCACTTCTGATAACCCTACTCCCAGCCTTTTAACGCTGGAGTGATTTCTCCACCTATTTGCCAAGAACCTGTTGCTACTTTCTGGATGCCTCACATACAGACAAGCATCTGTTTTCTTACCAATGACTAAATCAGCTAAGACAAATGAGGCTGCTCAACATGATCTAGCCCTGTTGATGCTAAAGAAGGTGTTTGACTCTTCGTTTGTGTTCGTGGTGTCTTGGCATCCACCAGGACACGCGTTCGTGGATGTGCCCGCCCGGCACAGGCACACACGCTCAGCTGCGGGATGTTAAGCTGCTTTTAGCACCTGAGACATACAAGTGCTATTAGCGGGTTATTCACGCCAAGCCCTTTCCCCTAACACGGCATTACCCCGTTATCGCTCCGGGATTATCTCCGCATTAAATTACAGCAGTTGCCCTCTGCGGTGTCTCCAGCTCACTGCTGTGGATTTCGGGCTCTTGGCATTTCTGGAATCTGCACCCGATAGAATTTCACTTGGTGACTATTCATATTTATGTATTTTATACAGATGACTTCCATGATTACCTCATTTTTCTATTATAAAACATAAAGACAGGGCTGCTGCCAGCAACCAGTGATTTTGGGAACTCCTTTGTATTGCAAAGGTATCCAAAGCTGCTTCAGAGACCTCTGCTTTGCCGGGCTGCACAGGGCACACCCAAGGAGGTGAGCTCCTGCTTCACAGAGTCCATACTAAAGTGTCTTTGCTTCTCTGCTTTTGTTCCTTACTATAAAAGGAAGACACAGATTTTTAAGAGCTGAGTCAATTTTAAACTAGCCAAAGTAATGCTCCTCATTGCTAGAAAATTCTAAATCAATGAAGATAGAATATTTCATAGAAAAGGGAGCTTGTTCCCAATGGAGAATTTTAATGACCTGGATGTAACTTCTAGGTCCCTGTATATCTTTGGGAAGCCATTTAATGATATTTTAATAGGTGAAAGAGAAATATCTCCAGGATGCAAATTAATTTTATTCAGCCACGGAAGTTAAAAAGGTTCTCTCTTTGACGCTGAAGCCAATAACTTCAAGTAGCCTTGTGTCAAAGTCAACACAGAGATTTGCAGAGATTAATATTATCCCATCCCAAATAGTTAAGCAGTTTTTCAGCAGCTGTGAGGAGCCCTATACAGAATGTACATATCTAAGAAATAAAGCACACTCTCTAATTTTCAGAAAATTATATATAAACATGTCTGATCAGCCCCCTTTAAAGGAGAATATAATTGATATTAAAAGTGTTAATGCTTTAGGCTTACATGGATTCTGATTACACATTATCAAATATTTAAAACCAAAGGCTGTAGGCTTTTGTGCAAAAGCAATGCAGGGGAAAAAAGATGACAGTCTTTCCTTTTAAGTTTATACACAAACATATATTTGGGAGAGATATTACTTACTGTACTAAAGATATACATCTGAGCAGTTGTAGATACTGCAACAGGATCAATAGGATTGTAAAAAAGAAAAACTGAGAAATTCAGGCTCAATTAAGCTCCTGTCATTCATTTCAATAGCAGGGGTCATGTTACACCTGAGGTCAATGAACACAAAAAAACACCCCTGAACACACCCAGGAAAGACAATTTTAAAAGTTCCACCATTTAGGGTGGGACCTCAGAGACAAAAATCCAAATAGATTTAAGTAGCAAGACACTAAAACTGCAGTAGCTGGCATATCATAGACACAATTCATGGGATGTGTTACCAAGGAGATAATGTTAATAGGGAAGAAACAAGAGAGTAGGAGTGGAATTAAGTAACTATTCTTTCTGCCTGTCGAGTCAGTTGTGTTCGTGTACATGGAAGGATAAATAATCTATTTTTAAAAAGCAGTGAAAAGCATAGCTCTATTTTAAATATAGTTACTGCAGAGCTGAAGCTTTAGCTCAGTGTAGGAAGGAGCTTGTCAAAGAAAACAGCTCAGGCAGGAGGGTTGTCTTGTTTGTTCCGCCCCTCCCTGAACACCTTTTATTTATTGAGAAGATGAGTACAAACGGTTGAACAAAAAGCAATTTTTGATAAAAAATAATGGATGCCTGGAGCTCCCAGCACTTCCTCCTGCCCCCAGAGTGACAGCTGGAGTATTAGTGTGCTCAGCCTCTAAACAATCAGCAGCTTTAAGTACACTCCCAGAATACAAAAGCCCTCATGCTGCAGCAACAAAACACTGAAATTTCTCAGTTCCCGCAACTAATTATTAAATTACTGTATTTATTGAAACACTGACAAAACAAAATGCCCTTTTGAAAGCTGACTGCTTGGAGATATTTCAGCTTCAAATGGATACACCGTGCTTTTTTTTTTTGTACAGAAATTAACGGGAGCTATTTAGATTTAAGGGAAATTTCCCATCCAATAGGTGGTGCTAACAAGTTCTCCAGTTATCTAAATAGCTGATACCAGTATTTCTAAAAAAAGGGGGGAAAAAAGACAGAAAAATACCCCAAAACCCACTTAGTAGAACCAAACCCAATATTCTACAACAGCAGACTTCCAAAGCACAGTTATATTTACAATTTTAGGATTGTTGCTTCCCTCTCAAATGATAGCTTTCTGTCATTTAAAAAATTCTCCAGTCTTTCTTATCAAAACTGCATCTGATAACACCAGTTTGTGTGTGGCTGCATGATACCAGTGACCAGCTATTCTACTTTCAAATTTCTGCTTTATTTCATATGTCCATCATTCCTTAAAGTGAAAGGGGATTTTAATACTCCTACAAAATTTCAGAATTATATTATAGTATCTCTTTCAAGGCATACGATTTTTTATAATCATCCAGTTGTAGCACATTATTGAACACAGGAACTGGCTTCTTGAGGAATGAATGAAGCATGAAAACTAGGACCAAATCACCTATTTTTAGGTGTCATCTCATTATGTTCATCTTCCCTTCAAGAGACTAAAGGTTCAGCTACAAGGCCAAGACTAAGGTACATTTTCGTGTGAGCTGTGCACCACAAGTGGGAAAACTAACTCTGGTTTTTATGAGATGAGAAAGATGTGATAGAAGATCAAGGTAGAGTCAGTTTGAGGCAAAATACTCTGTGAATAATTCAATTAAAATACCAACCCACCCCAAACCTAGATGGCAGAAAGAAATTTTAAAACTTCTGTCAAAATACTTGCATTCAGAAGGTTTCAGCTTGTCATTCAATTTAAAATAAAAAGCATTTAATCTAAAAAAAATATTAAGTCTTCAATACATACAAGGCAATATTTTAAATTTTAAATTTTTTTCAGGTCCTGAAACATTTCTTTTTGCCTTTTCATCTAGTTATTATTTACATTGCACAGAACCTTCATATTTTTGCCCATTTTTATAATGTTTTCATTATTAGCTGGACACTAAGTACAACTTCACAGAAGTCACTGAACTTCTTTGTCTGTGTGACAAAACTGTAGCCTTCGGATACTAAATTTACACATTAAATTGCCATTCTCAGCGCTTTCATCATGAAATAGGGGAAATTTCTGAATTGTCTTGTCTATTAAGTAACAAATGGCACTAACACAAAAGCAAGCAGAATGCATATTGCACAAAGTACTTTGATAATTCATTTCCCAAATGTCATTTATAGTGCTGGTTATTTATGATAATATTTCTTACGGTAATAGTAAATGCCCTTGGTCATATTTTTATTACTTAAGACTCCTTTGCTTTTAGAAGACCTCAGTGCAGCACTCTGCTGTGGAATTTTTGCTAAGTGGCAGGGAAACCACCATTTTTCTGTTGGGCAAATAAACAAAAATTTGATTGCTAAGGTTTCTTGCATCTTTTAAGAGCGCTCTGGCTTCCTACACTGCTTTAGATTTAACTGCTCCTGAATATCTTTGAATCACTGGCATCACAACACCTCCTAAGAAGCAGGAAAGAGATAAAGAAAAATAATTTTAAAATATAAACATATATTTCACCCATTTCTGAATCCATCCCCACCTCAGTTCAGAGAGAAGACAGTATTTGTAGCAGCATTGAAAGACAACATGTGAAGCTGATCCTATCCAGCCAAAAGAGTGATTTAGAAGAGAGGAATGCAGAGTTGGAGTTGGAGAGGTTGACATCCCAAACCTTGCAAAGAAGCACTACTCATGACCATAAATAGGTTGGATGCTGTAGTTTCCCCAGCTACATTCATGAGGCTCAATGCCAAAGTTTTAACACATGCTGAGGTCCAAAGGGGCAGTGTGCTCACTCAGCTCCTCATCCCTGGGCACTTCCCATCCACCTCAGCTCCACTGCACACCAGCCATGGCTCTCCTGCAGTTTTATCTCTCACCCTGATCTCTCACCACAGAGCTGTGCCCGAAATATATAATTAAAGGCAAGAAAAATGCAAGTGCACCTCCTTGGCGAGGCCCATAAATTATAATTGAACTACAGTTTTGCTTTTATTTGCCTATTATCATCAAAGAAAAGAAAAGCCTTGCAATTTCAACCTCTCCATAGCCCAAACATCCTGAATATTATTTTTTTTGTTCAGTATTTTTTCAACATTGCAGCACAATCTGGTGTGGCTGCACTGTTCTAGAAAAACATCTCTGCTGCACTCAGTGTTGAGCACCTACATGTTCACTTCTGGGGCCTCCTGGGAGATGGTAACAAGTCTCCAACACCTTGGAGAGCAAAGGAACTGCCTGAGAGCCATGAATAGTTCATGCAAGGATCATAGTTCATCTGGTTTAGCTTGCAAACACAAGGAGTAAAACCCAACAATATTATGCAACCAAGATATACATTGGTGAAAATACTGCAGTTATCAAACTGGAATAGCTTCACTACCTTAAGCATTCCCAGTTTGGGTTTTTTTAATTCTGAAGATACCAGCAGTTGTTTTGTTTGGTTTTTTTTTTAACATAACCTGCTCCTAATTGTCACAAGTCAGAAATCAATGGATCCAAAAAACGCCAAGGCAAATTCAACATGTATTGCTCCTGGTTTGTTCCATACTTTGTTATCTGCAGAGCTGTGATGGCTCTACTTTCCTTATGCCAAGTAGGCTGACACCTTTAAGATGTTTTTCATAGCCTGAAGCTGTTTCAGCAGTACTTCCAGACCAAAGTCCTGAAAACAAGCTGGTGTTTTACTGTTGAAGAAAAAAGTTTCAGCATTTATGGTGCCAGTCAGAAATCAAGGCCATCAAAGGCATTTGTCTACTACATCACAACCTTCCTGTTCACCTCTGCTCATTTGCTTTCCCTTCTGTCTATCAAATTAACAGTAGAATCATCCAAACCTGACAATATTCTTTACACAAAACAGCATCAGCAAAAGTTGTTATCAAAGTACAACAGGATATTTTCCTCTTTTATTTCTGAGTTGGTATCAAGAGTATTCCAGAGCCCTCTTGAGAGTATCAATATTATTCTTCATCAGGTAAGGATAAAATATATCAAAATATTTAAAATTCTGAATACCACGTTTAACACAGAACCTATGAATGACCCTTATCTTGGAAAAGTAGGACAGAATGTGTTTGCAGTTACTAATAGATTAATTTAACTCAGAAATAATGTTGAATGCCTTCTTTGTAAAGGAGTTTTAATAGCATTTTGCATAAAGCTCAATTAGCAAACTTAAAATATTTGGTAATGGATTCTACTTGCAGTTTCACACCACAATTAAAATGCAGCTACACCTAGAGACACCTGCATCACAATACCTTAGATGTACCCAGAGTTAGCCATATCAGTGACTTAGCAAAAAACACTAGGTAGCCATGATTTCAAATGGCCTAAAATCCCTGATTTCTATGACAAATCACAAAATTCACAGGTTGAAAAGACTTCCTTAAACCAGCAGAGACCCATGTAATGATGGTCCTGCAGCCAAGCCACTGTGTGTGCCCTCTTTGCCCTCTGCCCTCAGCACGCCTAATGCACAAACTGTACTCATCTCACAGCCTCTTTATTGCTCAGGAAGCTTCTGTCTGCCAGGCACAACTCCATCCATTGTGCTGTTGCTCTACAGGGCAGACACATTTAGTACATAATTATTCAAAGGCACCAAATTTTAATAAACCATATTTTTCAAACCAGTCCACTCTGTTAGATGGAAACCCTTTTAGCTTGACTGGCAAGTTGACAATTTGGCATCCTATCATTTTAACAAGCTACATAGCTTTTGAGCAGAATTTAATTAAAATTAGCTATACTACATACACTGCCCTGCAGTTTATAGTACAATTTTCAGGTCAGATGCACTTATTACTGCTACCTTTTGACAGTCACAGCTCTCCCAACCAAGCACACTGAATATTACCCAGCACAGGCTGCAAGAGTCACTAGATAGCAGCAAATCGAGCTGTGTGTTCATCAGTATGTGCAGTGCCCTCTCCCCCAGCCATCCACTGCATACACAAGCAGCTGTACTCTCAGCATTCACTGTGCAGCCTGTGCAAAGGAACACTTGGAAAGGGAACACTGCACAGGAAAAAACACAGGCTCACCAGAAACCACACATGCCCAGGAAACACATACATGATGTAACAATGGCCAACAGGCATCAGCAACCTCAGTAAAAGAAATACAGGCTAGTCAGAGGCTGTACTCACATTGCTGCTTGTGCAGCAGTCAGGCAGGGCTAGGAGCTGTTGTTCAGTAGGCGCCTGTCTAAAGGGAAGCAAGCTCAGCCTTGAGGAAAACCTTCCTCCTTAAGGGAGCCCATCTTTATGTCCCATTCTGCCCCAGCAAGGGGCTTCACACCCCTAATGGGGGGTAATGAGGGAGACCTGGGTAGCCCTCGGATCCTCACCACAACAGTCTGGGTTCCCTGTCCTGCACAGGAGCACCCTCTTAGAGGTGATTTGCTCTAAGGAGAGCAACCTGTGCTGGAAAAATCAACACCTGTGCCCTTTTCAGCTTAGCAATGAGTCAGGTTCTGCAGGTAACACACCCCTCTCGAGGTCACTCCAGTGATCTTCTGTGATTCCTAGAAGCAGAGAACTGAAGAGTTCTTCACCTTGGTTCTCAGTTCTTTTGCTACTTTCCATACTGTGCCACAGAAGGCAGCAAATGGATTTGCACTTTCATGTTTTCCTGGACATCAAAGCTGGTGATGTGCTTGAAGAAACCTTGTGAAATGAAGATAACCTCAAAGGCTTTAGTAACAGCAATTTCTTAGCACATGTGAATGCAAGAAAAAGCATACATAGAGAAGAGAGTACAGTGTGTCGGGCACATTCTTCCCTCTCTCAGGATTTTTTTCATAGAGGAGCACAGAGAGAAGAAAGAGAAAACAATTTGTATTTCTGCTCCTTGTTTTCCCAAGTGGAATGGGGTGATTGCCTGATTGGATTCTGGTGAGGATTGAGCCTGATGGCCCATCCAACCCACCTGTGGCTGGGACTCTGGCAAGAGGGTCACAAGTTGTGAGTGAGTTAGATATGGTAGTTAGAAAAAGTAGGTTTGTAGTTTTAGTATCTCCTTTAAATAGTATATTAATGTATTATAGCATAGTTATAATAAAGAAATCATTCAGCCTTCTGAACTGGAGTCAGACATCATCTTTTCTGCATTTACAATTGTACAGAGCTGGGCAGATATTCACTACAGCTTTGACAGCACAAACAGAACGAGAGGAAAGGGGGAATTTCACTGGCTCCCATAAAAGGCCTTGAAAAGATTAGATCAAAGGAACAAAGCTGGTGCAGTGATATTGCACAGCTCCTGTTACCTTCTCTGGGACAGCTGGGTCAGGGCTGTCCCTGCAATCTCTCAAGAAGTGTTTTGTTCCTCTTTGTGACAACCACTGAGGAGACATGAAACACTCAGGCCTTAACTCCCCACGGTGGAGAGGCTCCATAAAACCTCAGTAAAGTCAGCGCTGGTTTGAAATAGCCAGCTGTGTGGCAGGAAAGCCCAAAGGTGCACTACTCCACTCCACTGGAGGGAGGAAACAAGCTGCCAGGAAAGATCAATGAGGAATGAATTGTTTCCTGTTGGGGATGTTTACATTTTAAGCACTCTGACCATAATGGAAGTGACTGAAATTAAGACTGACATACGCTTTGGGACACAGCAATTCCTCACACCATAGATTCACCCTGAGCCTCTGTGTTGATGACCGCATAAAACTGCAAATTTTCAGATGAGAAACAGAGTTTTTGGAGCTCAGGGTGTTCAGGGTGTTCAGGGCTGGGCTTTGAACTTGAAGCAGTTCTTTAGAATACATCTTTGGAAATTATGGTACACTGTTATGTGGAAAGACTGACATAAAAAGGATAAAGAAGACTTTCTGGCAGTTCTATCTCCCACAAAAGGAATTGTGTGCACTCATGCAGGTGCAATTGCTGTATGCAGGTGGGTGTAAAAATGCACGGTGGCTCTGGGTATATGCAAGCAGGGAAGAAAAAAATATTATTACAGAAAAAAACAATTTAGAGATGTTTTTCTATAATGTATCATTATTAAAGAACACAATACTAATGAAAAAATAAAAAAAAAGTAGAAGTCTTAGTAGTGCTAGACATGGAGAAATCATGAGAGAAATCAAGCGAACAGCAATAGATCTCTTCTGTATCCTATTGCAACTCCAAGTTCTTCTACCATCCTAAATAAAAAAGTTCACTGCCATTGCAGAGATCACAGACTCATCAGTACATGCAATATAATTAGAACTAAATCTCAGGTTATGGATAAATAGCAATCAGGCCACAAAATGCAGATGCTCACTACTGGAGCTACTGGAAGAAACAACTGATAAGATTTTAGTAAGTCACATTCACACCTTCAGGAATCTACCCTCAGCCTTCAGGAGACTGAAACAACATCTAAGCTGAAACAAATCAGTAAATTGAGGATACAAATACATCCCTTCATGAACTCAAATCCCAAATTCCAAATGACTGATCATGGAAGGAGACACACATGCTGGGTAAGGCTTTTTTGATATTCTGACAGCAGAAGTCCATCTGAATCAGTCAACTAAAAATACAGCTTAAAAAATGGAAGAGGTGTGACTTACTGACAAGCCTTCTCACCCACTCTTTTATAGACTCAGAACATGATAGATGGAAATTGGAAAAACATTTGGGTAAATTGTAATTAGAACTCTGCACACAAATTAATAATGGAACAGTGAGGGAGCTTCTGCAATGCAATAGCTCAGGTCCCAGCTAGGAAACACAGGAGCGGGAGAGGCTGAGCCAGAAGAGGCCCCACTGAGGGATTCTCCTTCACCTCCAGTGCCAACTATTCTGCTGCAGAGCTGGTCTGACAAAAAATCTGTTAAGAATGTCAGGAATATAAAGGTGAAGCCTGAAGAGCTAGATCTACTCAGATGCTCACAAATTTATTTTTCCTTTCTCTTCTTCTTTTTTATTTTGACAACTTTTAAGATAGGTTTTTCGAAGCCACCCATTCTGGGACATCAGATCTTTTAGGCAACTTGAAAAATCTCCCTCTTGCTGTCTGCTTTGCTTGGTTTGACAGACATGTCAATTGTCCCTCTCAGGAGGAGGGCTAATAATTCAACTTCTTTTGCTCAAAGTAACAAAAAAGCCGGCATCCACTCTCAGGTGTTCCTGCTCAATTTGAACATTTGGAGAGCTGTAACACCAAAGCAGACACTGTTTCTAAACTATTTTGAAAGATGATGTTCTCATTCTAAATATCTAAATTAAACCTGAGCTTTGCATAACATATATAAGCACTAAAGAATTTCTTGTCTGTGGATTGAAGAGGTTTTTTTGTTTGGTTGGTTGGTTTTTTCCTTGAGTTTTTTTGGAGGCAGAAAACATTATTCTCTTCAAAATAACCTGTTTGGAAAAGAAAAGGTTTGGAAAACCTGGGCCCCATATCCTGGTTTTACAAAGAAATCTAGTTCACTGAAGGTGGAATCAGGTCACCATGATAGTGGAAAATGTTCAAGAAGAGTTCACACAAGAGATGTGGAAAATTAGAATTCTATGCAAAGAATCACATCTCACTAGAGCTGTGTTAAAACAAGTGCACGGGCCATACTTTGTGCTAGCAGGAAGCAGAACAGCTACCACAGCACAAATTTAAAGCAGTAGTGAAATGCATACAAAACCAAAGAAAGATAAGGAAATTTGACAAATACATCACTGTATATACAAATATAGAATTCAGGAATACTGTAGGGTGCAAACGTCATTTTAAAGGGTTCATCTGCCTTAGGGAGGGAGCCATCCTACTTGCAGCCTTTGGGGTTTAAACATGTCTGGACCTGGACTGGCTAGTGTTGGGATCAGCTGGCAGGTATCACATATTCTCCTCAAATCTGTCTCCTTCTGCCCAAGTAAGGCTGCTGACTGAGCCCATCTGTCCCTGCAGCAGGTGAGCCTGGCCTGTTTGAAAAGGACCACAGGACATCTTTTATGAGTAGCACAGTGGTGCTGCAGCATGACAACAGCAGGCAGAAAACACGGGCTTACCTGAGACATGAACTTTACTTGAGTCAGAGACAGGGAGTTTTCCCCAGCTATTGATGCACACAGCAGGAAAATGCACCATGGCAAGCTCAACATTCCCCCCTTGAATATCAAGTGGGTTCAAACCCAAGTAAATCTTGAAAGCATTTCCAGTGTTGGGTCAGCATTTTTCATTTTGGGCCAGAACTAATAAACAGCCCTTAAAATGCAGAGGAAAATGTGTTCCCAGAGAATTACAGAATCACAGAATCATGTTGGAAGACCTTAGAGCTCGAGTCCAGTCTTCAAATACCACTTTGTCAACAAGAGCTTGGCACTGAGTGCCACATCCAGTTGTTCCTTGAACACCTCCAGGGACAGTGGCAACACCACCTCCCTGGGAAGTCCATTCCAAGACTTAACAAGACTTTCCCATGAAGTTATTCCTCCTGACATCCAGTCTGACCTTCCCCTGGCACAGCTTGAGGCTCTGTCCTCCTGTCCTGTTGCCTAGGATAGGAGTCTGACCCCCACCTGGCTACAGCCTCCTTTCAGAGAGCTGTAGAGAGAAAATGAGAAGTTTCCATCAATTTTGTTTTTGTTGCCTGGTGGAAAAGCTTTAGAGCTGTCCCAGCAAAGACTCAAACAAATGGGAGAACCTAATTAATGCACTATGAAGTTCCAAGAGTAGCTAGTCAGTGAACAAACCACAAAAATCAATACACTGACAGCAATTGTGTGCTCCAGAAATTGCAGACTACCTGCCAAGGTGTGGTGGTCAAAGGAATTTGAATTATATCTATAGTCTTATTATAAGTATTCATTGCGTGTTGCAAGATTTCATACCAGTAAATGCAATTCCTCTTGTGTTTTTTCCCATACTTGTCCACTCAGAATGACAAAGAAGAACCGCCTCTCCAGAGCTGTTGTACCTAAAACATGCTGAAGGTTATGGCTTTAACAATTAAATACTTCCAGCAATTGTTGGAAGATGTTAAAAAATGTTCAGAATTGTTGCACTATTCATGTTTGCCACTATCCATTGAAAAGAAAACTCCTTAAGTTTAATATGATATTAGTGGGAACTCTTGCAACCTGAGATATTGCTTCTTAGATGTGCTTGTGGTGTTTCATGTCACATTCCAAGGATCAGATCTGCCATGATGGATGCTCAGTGTACAGCCAGAGAACAGGCTGTGAGTTTGTTGTAGACCAAGGCTAATCCCTACAGAGCAGAGAGGCAGCAGATACTTCAACTATTTCTCTTGTGTGGCATTAAATCAGATCAGGAAATCAACAGCAAAGGAAGATGTTCCTGTACTATTCAACACCATGAAAAAATTTGTTTCAGATTACCTAGACTCAAAATTAAATCTTTTTCTTTCTCTTCCAAGGAAAACAGAACACTGGTAACAGTTTTTTGAAGGAAAATTTAAGTTTTCCAAAAGACAAGTTTTATTTCAAGTAATTTTTCTAGAAAATGTTGCAATAAATAATACAGACGAAAGAAATCCTCTTTCATTTGCAAACTGCTTGAAACTGTTGCAAAACCTAATCCTCTCAAGAGATATCCTGTTCCTAAACCATAAAAACAAATCACTTGTGTGATTCTCTCTAACAAAGAGAGTTTCTGGACTGGAAGCTGCAAGAGCAAGCATAATCAAAATTTTAGTTATATATCCCAAATTTTACTGTAAGCTGGCTCAAATATATTTTGTTTGCTGTCAGAAAAGTGCAGATGTATGTCTTACACCAGCAACCTTAGTCTCTGTTCTCAAAGCATGATTTGAGAACCAAATTTAAAACAGAGGGATGTGTGATATGCCCTTTACTGTATTAATAGATGAGTATTGAAACAAGTGTCTGTGATGAAATATTGCTGCTGAGACATCATAATACAAAACCAACCAGAAAGATGTCATGTATAGAAACAGGACTTAGCAACCAAAGCTAAGTGGAAAAAATAGTCAAGTGATTTTGCAGAGGGCATGTTACTAAAAACCTTTTTCACTGTTGTAATAAATAGCCAAGACATCCTTAAAGCTGAAATACTAAGAGCCCCTTCATTTGCCCTTCCTCATGGATCCCACTGGGAAAACATCCATCTAACTTTGACTTCACACCTCTCACCCCAAAATAAGAACTGAACTAAAGAATGTATTTTCCTGTATATTTCTGTGCTACATCTACCTTTTAGTTCTGCACCCACAATTTCTAGTACCATAGGAGAAAAGCCTTCTATTCCTTCCGAAAGAGATTCCTCTGAAAGACAGTCCTCAGAGCCATGAGAATATTTATGGGTTATTTAAGTATGCTTAGAAAATTGTTTTTCTTGGTTTAAGTTCAACTTGGATTCCAGCTCAGTTCCCATTCTGAAGAAAGGATACTTGAACCAAAGAAAACCCCTAATAAAGCTTGTTGGGAGCAGTTGTCTCTTTAGTTCAGATGTTTTGACTTCAGCATACTCACAAAAACAAGTCATGCCAGACACTTTGGGTAAAAACATTTCAAAATCATTCAAATCAGAGTTTATGATAGGACTTAGAACAATATTTAGGTAACAGCATTATGACCAGCTTAAACGTTGACTGTGCATTTCATTTCATATTTAGGAGGTCCCTTAGATAGTCTCACTTTTAGTGTTGAAGTAATAGGATCTTTTTTGCTAATTAAATCTTAATATGCAACAAAGGAAAAGCACATGAAAACAGTTCCATTTTGTGGCTTCATGTAAACAGCTCTGCTCAAAGACAATTAAAATGTGAGATCTACAGCCAGCCCTATTATTCTAATGAGAAAGGGGATAAGCCATAGAGCCACTGCAACCCCAGTGTGGTAAACTTGCTTAGCTCCATGTTCAGCTGCACACCACCAGGCCAGTGGAGCATTATTTTATAACAACAGTGTTTCCCATTTCTACAAATATCTATAGTATTTTTTAGCTAATTTCATAGAAATACCACGTCAACGATGAAGCAAGTGTTAAATGGTAGTATAGAACTAAACAAACATTTGGTAAAATGTGCTGTTGCTAATTATATTTACAGCATGTTAAGTTTGCACCTGGATTCGGATTCAGGAGTCAAGGCACTTCATGACACACCACAGAATAAAGTTTCTTTATAAAGAATCAATTCACAAAATATGAAAACAAGGGAATACAGGAAATAAAATATAATTGGGCAAGCCATACAACCAGTTTTTCACCCAATAAGGAGACAGGAGCAGCCAGATTCTACAGAAGAATGCCTGGGGAAGAGGGTATAAGTAAAGGTTCACCAAGACTTCATTATCACACTCCTTTAGGTAAATGCAAAAGAAATTGAGACATATTTTTCAGATATGCACTTAAGTATTAAGACTAATACTTCACATCTACTTCATCCAAAACTTTCAGATATTTAAAGATGATAAATTGAGCCATCACACCTTTGAGACATAAGAGATCATTATTGGTTTTAGAATTGTTAATGAATATAAAATTAATACATTCAGGTGAGGAAGCCATGACTGTGTTGAACTCAGTACATCTGCCACCAATTTCACCTAAAGCCAGAATTTCACTCAGTACTCAAAGGCTGGAAGAGACTTTTATAATTCAACAAAGAAACCCAAAAAAGAAAGGCCAGACTTGACGTGTTTGTTTGAGAAAATATTTAATGAGGCAGCCATGGCTTGGTGTAGAGATGAGAAGATTCCTTGGGAAGCAAAGCATTTTGGAGGCACAGGCCATTCACATTGCCAATATGCAATGAAATACTGTCTCAGAATGTGCAAGATGACCTCACAAATAAATGCAGGAAAATATTTGTATTAAGTTGTTTAGGATTCTGTTTGGAGATTAGCAGTTTTCCCAGTATGGGGCCAGCTTTCGACAAGTTTCTCCACGCAAACACATGTCGCTAGCAACATAAACATGCTAAGCTTCTTTAGTAAGAAATTACACATTTCATTTTTATTATAGTGACTAACACTCCTACTCTATAATAAATAAAATAAAATTAAATAACTCACTCCAATTGCAATAGGTATTGTGGAATTTAATGAAATATATTACATTTCAGAAATAAATTAAAATAGGGGACTGCCCTTTATTATTCATAGCTTGCTTTCTTAAAGAAATCTTGAAGTCTTGTGCAGCCTTTCAGATTTATGCTCTAAGAGCAGTGAAAGCCCCAGTATTCTCTGGAAGAATGACAAAATGTCAGTTGATCAGTCACCTAACAATTTTAAAATCTGAAATCATGTTTTAAGATATTTCTCATTTTCTAACCTTTTAAAAAAGAGCATCCTTTACATGTTAAATTCTGAGATTATCTGCAAACAATCCACTTTATTTTACTAACTACATTAATTAGTGACCTTATCCCTATTTTAAATTACAGTTTTCAATTATTGAGACATCACAAACCAGGGATGAGCTGCCTGGGTAACTCTGACAGCAGCTTTGACTACATAATAAACCTAGCCACTGCACAAACATATTTATCCTAAAAATGTCAAAGAGGAGAAACTGAAAATGTTGTTAAGTCTCATAGTCCAATGATGAGTGTTGAACAATGACACAAATTCTACTTATAGAACATACAGCAATAACTAATTCATGGGCAGATAAAAAAAAAATCAACCCAAAAGATATAGTCAAAACAATGCTATCAGCAAATATATTAAAATAAAACTATATAATATTCTCTCTCATTTCTCTTTTGAGGGTTTCTCTTCTCTGCCTAGACAGTCACTGATAGACCCACATGACAAGGCAAATGTATGCCACAATCAGAAACTTCAGATGACTTCCAGAGTACTTAGTAATTTCCAAACCAAATTGTCCAGGGCAGTACTAAATTATACCTCCCCACTCAACCACCATGAAGGTATCCTATATCCGTAATAACTTCTATTTTTTCAGTATCCTAAATCATCAGATTATAGTATCTCCATGGTCAAACCAAGTTTAAACAACGTGGCAGGAGGTGGGGGAGAAGGAGGCATGGGGCAGAACAGAAAATGCACAAGCACATAAGGAAAATTCGGCTTCTAATCAGAGAAGCAGAGCTCAAAGGGTATATAATCTCCCTGTCTGAGCTGTCATGAATAGGGCTCTAAAATCTCTGTGATAAGATTATGTCTTCTGACAAAAAGAAAAATCCTTTAGATACACTCTGCAGATGAAAGTGGAGAAATTCTTCTGTAAGTATTGATAATATTTTAAAAATACTTCGCAATAAGAGGCATTCAATGTTCTTTTTAAACGAAATCTCAGCCCTTAACAGAAGAAACTAAAATAAAAGATTGGCAGGATAGAAAAAAAATAGGATGGGAAGGAGAAAATCTGCAAACCGTCACTGCACAAGTGACTCACAGATTATCCTTCCATCTTTTGACTTTCTTCCATAAAATGTGGCAGAAGAAACATTGCAAAGCAAAAGAGCAGAGGGCTGAGAATGTCAGACAGCTGAAATTAAATGAGGGGTCAGTAGTATTTCCAGGCTGACATGCCAAAGTGCAATTTCCTTTTCCAAACTGGAGGTTAAGTGGGCCAGAAGAAAGTCCTCACTAACTGGAAGATGCAAAGGAGGAAATGTAAAAAAGAGCAGAGGAAAACTTCCTTGGGAATGAAACACCCAAGCAAAAGGGTGCAGGGTGGCAAAGAGAACAGAGGATTTGTCTACAAAGAAACTTCCCGAGGCCATAATGAGTTACCACAGAACAGAAGAAAGAAGGCAGGTAGGAGTGGGTTATCAGACAGGAGAAGACAGCACCTGGGGCAACTCCTGCAGGTTACTAACTCAGTAAGTTTTCAGGTAAGGCAGAGAAAGGTACAAGGTGGAAATGGGAGGGACAGATGAAATCACAAAGAAGTTGTTTAATTAGAGAAAAAGAAGAGAGGCAGAAGAGGTCGGAGGAAGCAGAACTAAACCAAGATGAATGGCTAGCATCTTTCTTCCTGAATTGTGACTATGGCTTAGTGCATGCACAGGCAGCAGGTCTGGGCTAGCTGATTTCTTTCAGGCCACATCATAAAACAAGTAGTAATCCCTATTAATATCTCTCTGAATTAGTATTCCCTCAGGGCATCTAAATTTCTCCTGCATATTGAAGTGATTTTGCTCATTGCTTGCTCTCCAACAAGTCACTGGCTGGAGCCTTCCATAATTGTCAGTATTTTGACAGGGCACAAACATTTTATTCTATGCTGTCCTTACCCTGTAAGATATTTTTGCTTGAAGACTTAAGTCAAGTTAAGTCAAGTCCCTGTAAGATAATTTTGCTTGAAGACTTAAGTCAAGTCTCACCAAACTCACTTAGCATTTTGGTCAGTAACAGTGGGGGAAAAAACATAAAATCTGTGTGCCTTTGCAGGATTAAATTTATGTTTATATTCCTGGTGAGAGAAGTGAAGACAGCAAGCATATATAGTCAGTTCTTTGGGAAGGGAATAAAAGCATGCTTGGATCTCAAAGAATGAAACCTCGAGAGTCCTTGCTTGTGGCTTAGCAGAAAAAATCCACCTTGGCTCTGCAAGTGGATTCCAGCAGAGTAGAACCAGGTGGGCAGAAAGAGAAATTACATGACTGTATCCTGGAAAGAAGAAGGTGATGCACATCTCAAAAGTGCTTTTGAGCACTGACATTTACAGGTTGCCTGTGCATGATGTCCCTTACCTGTGTAGTAAATCAGCAGTGATTTGAGGCAATTAGATGCACCTCCACCCTCTGGCTGAGTAGATGGCTCCCCACTCAGGTGGCAGAGCTGGATTAGAAGTTGGTATTTCTTCACGTTTCTTTTGCAGAGGAAACTTGCTGCATGTTTATAACATAATTTTCAAACAGCTGATTCAAAAGGCTTTCCTTAGAGGACAACAGAACTGAACCACTTATTTTTCTGAAAGCAGCAAATTCTGCCTAATAGTGAAGATTCCCCACAAGCAAAGTTCTCAACCAGAAACATGTTCCATGTGTGTGCAGGACTCTGGCCATTCTTCATTTCTTTCATATAGTTAGGCAAGCTTCAATACTGCAATGACCTAATTTCAGGCAGTTTTCTTTGAAAATGCTGGAAAGTATGACTTACCCGAACTCATGGAGCAATTTGTTAGAATATCAATTTTTATGTTTCTCATAATTCTGGCCCTGGAATACAGAATTCTTCCCTGCAGAGTAAAATACATTCTCCCATCTGTTCCTTTAACTCTGTGATGGAAGTTATCCCACTACTGACAACCAGCATATCAAAAGTTCCACGGGGGAAAAAAATTCTGCCATTTTGTTTTGTAGGCTCAGGTCAATGTAACAGCATAAGCCACTTATCCTTTAATCTTCTTTTCATAGTAACAGAACCCTCAGAAAGATATTATCCTGAATTTCCTTTCGCAGGCTCAGCAGCAGCAGGCTCCCATTAAAGCAGGCTGCCTTTTCTTCTCTCAGTAACTGTACTTACAGCAAGGACAAGATGGGAGCATCTGTGTTTCAATCCAGAGTGACCTTCCAGAGCAGGAGTACGAGCAATTACCTGCTACCACTACAAGCACTCCCACTAGGAAAGCGTGTTAGCATTTTGTGTGTCATTCAATTTTGTTTCATAGTGGCAGCTAATATCTCTTCTTTGCCTGCAGAGCTGGAAGAATGGAAAACTATTGTCCTGTGACAATATTTCCCTTTTTATTCTGTGGCACACCTTATTTTCCTCCATCAAGTGCCTCTCTAGAATGCAGTACAATGTCCCATCATTTGGAGGTAGAAAGGAGAATGAGGAAAAGAATGGCTGGTGATAGTTTTATCACAACACTGAGAACCCATGGATTCAAAACCCACATTTTTTTACTATGTCTACAGAAGAAATTTTTCTAACACAACAGGAGAGGATCAGGATATGATACTCAGGCTCCTAAATGTCCCCCATATGAAGTTCTGCTGTAAATTCAGATGAAATCTAATCTGTTTTCCTGGATCAAAGCATCCCCACTCTCACATGAAGCCAAGTGCTCTAGCAGACGGAACCCTGGTTCAGACCCCCATGCTCCCTTTAGGATTTTAGATCCTCTGGATACATAGGCAGATCAGAGCTTCTGATCTCAGAAGAATCTATTTAACATGAACCAAAACCACACATGAGAAATGTAGCGAGAGGGGGTAACTGTGGGCAATCAGAGTATTTGTTTCAAAACTGCGCCACTCCTCTGTACCAAAATGCTAAGGTAAAGCCACCTTTCATTTGGGCTGTAATGGGGTAATTAAAAATAAAAAACAAACACTGAAATAAATACTTAAACAACGGGAGAGAGTCTGGAATGGATGTGGAACCCAGAAAGGCATAGAGCTAGGAAAAGAGGGGCTAGGCTGAGCACTGTGAGGACTGCATTTATGTCACATGGGGCCCATCAGTTAATTCTAAGCTGTGGCTCACTCATTTGTCTGTCACAGTGTAGACAGTGAACTCAGACTTTCTTTTCTTTTTGTTGGTCACATTTTTCCATCTGAAAAATTATTACCTGAGAAGATGCACACAAAGCTTTACAAATATTTATCCTGCATTGTTTTATGATCAGCAAAGAGAAACTCCTACCATCTGAAAGTCTACCCAGCTGTTATAATGCCCTGAATATGATAATGAGAATATTATTTTCCCAGTCTGGTGTGCAGCAATTTTCAATCCTGTTAGTTTTCCAACTTGTTCTTTTCCAGTCCAACAAAGCCATAATATTTGCTGAGGGCATTCAACCCTGATGGGCTAAGACAGTCTGGTATGTAAGAACTAAATTATTTGGCTTAGTTTTGGAAGTGATTTGTGGTCCTGGGAATTACTAACTGCCAAAATATTTTAAAATAGATTTCTGTACAAAAAAAAAGACTATCTATCAAAAATATTCTTATTTGAAAAAGTATTCTTGTTTGAAAAAAATATTCTTGTTTGAAAAAAATATTTTTACCCTTCGAGACATTAAATTATTTATTTTCAGGAATAACTACAGCAACAAAATGAACAAGCAATTGTTAAAAAACGAGGTCAAGTTGGCCCTTTATTTGTATATTAAAATGTTAATCAAGACTGCTGTTATCAGATTTTATGAATGGACAAAAGCTTATGTAAATGGTATTTTGATACTCTCCAAAGATTGGCAGTGATTCTGCAGGATGAGGAAAATATACTTCAATTGATATGGTGCTTAACACAGCCCTTCATAGACTCAAACAGTTCAACAGAAAATTTGACCATTTAAAAAAATCTTTTAAAATTAACTCACACATAGTAATGTCATTAACGAGGTTACTGGAGGTGTGGATGCAAGTTTCCTTTGAAGTGGGAGGATGAGATGAATTCTGTGTGTGAAAGCCCAGCATAAAGCTTGAGACCTAATACGTTATTGTTTATTAATACATATAATTAATGCTATTAATATTTAGTTCTAATGTGAGGGTTGTAGGCTCGGTGGGTGTGATGCAGAGGCCTCAGGCTGGCTGTGAGCACTGGCTGAGGAGATTCTCTAAGTCAGAGTTCCCCTTGTGTTTGACTCATCAAATAACCTGCAAGAGCCTGAAAACAGTATTTTCAAAAAGGGCTTAACTTCTCAGCTTTGCCATCAAGCCTATACTCAATACAACACATCTGAGTCATTCTGTTTACAGAGCACAACCAAATCACTGAGCAAAGGACAATATGGAAAATAGAACAGCTTGAAAACCCTTATTAAAGTAACACCAAATGGAAATTTGCACTTAACACTGTAACATGACCTTCCAAGAGGGAGAAAAGAGAGGGAAATAGCAGAGTACCAGCTGTGAAGGAATAGGCTCTGTTTTCATTCCAGATAAGGTTTTCTTATCTAAGTTGTCTGGTCTACACCAAATGTACCAAGAGGTTAAAGATCTCTAGACATTAAAAAATCTACTTACCAAAATTATACCTTTAGAGTAAAACATGAGACTAAATAATAATTTAAGGCAGATAAACCCATTCAAATGTGCAGCCAGGAAGGGCACATTGAAAAGAGAAGTATGCAACAATGCATGCAAGTAAACAAGGAATAAATCTTTCTAATACAAATCCATAATTCTGATCCAAATGGAGTCAGATCTATAGTTAAACTTACTGCATTTTGAAGTAGAGGATGCATAGTATTACTTAATGCAGGCATGAATAAACTAGAAGGAACTATACAACTCCTAACACCATTTGAAAACTAAAATTCGGTAAATTTAAGAGAAACTGAATTTCGGAAGTGAAATCATTTTTTTTCTTACTCTTTCTATACTAAACTTGAGGACTTAATTCATCACATGTGAAAGCCAAAGGACAAGAGAAGTTGCATAACTTTATCAATAACATCAGGAGCAACACAAACTATTACTGGTGTCCAAAATGCACTTCTGTGGGAGTAAGAGTCTCATTCCTCACCCCAAAAGATCCCTGCATGCCTTGAATGTTGGTGGCAGTTTTGGGTTTTGTTATGTTCTTCTGATGCCACAAATGATCAGCATTCCCAGGTAAAGGTATTAGAGTTGGGGTATTAGACACAAATCAAGGTAGCAAATCCAACCATACCCTGCCTATGTTCTTCAGAAATCATTCCTAACTCCTACAAAATAACTGAAAATTAAAACATAAAGGATATAGGAGAAACAGATCCCTGGCATTGAATCCAGTCATCATTTGTTCATCTAAAATCAGTCATCCCTACTCTTTACATTTCCCAGTGCTGCAGGAAGACCATTTTTTTTTTTCAAGTGTCTAAGACAGATGAGATTCAATGCAATATGACCAACAGACAACACACTCCAGATGTGGGGAACACACATACAATGTAGTAAGGATGCTAGCAATGTCAAAGATAATTTGTACTATTTTCAGATATGTATTTGGCATTATTTTTAATCTGGTCCCTGCTTGGGCTGTTTATCTGAGAGTGCACCAGGTGCATATTAACTATGGATAAAGTACTTCCAAGCTATTATGCCAAAGCAGCAGCTTGTTACAGCTTTCATTTCATTCTTTTATTGTTACTGGCGGTGTTAGAAGTAAAAGTCAGTGAAATGGCACAATTGCTTAGGAGGCTCCTGTACATTTTAAATTCTGCAGGGATTAGGAGGACAGATGTGGAAGGACAAAGGCTGTTTACAAGTTGCTAGGATCACAAATTCCCACTGAGATTTCAATTTCCAATGCAGGTAAGAGACAAACCCTGCTTTTCAGAAAGGAATTTAAATTGCCAGACCAAACAGGTGCCAAAGCAGAATCTGGGCCAAAAAATATAAGCTTTCTACAAAAACACCCTCATGTCCTAACTCTCCCAAAGGAGTGCTTGTTAGTTTGTGTGAGCACATAACATTTATGTTATGTGAGAGCAGAGTGAACAGAAATATTTCTTTTTGGACTCTGGAAAAGGCTCCATATCCCTTCCTATTTCTCTGTGTCCTGACCAAATATTTTCCTTTCTCCTAAGAGAAACAGTGGAACTTTCTTACTGAACTAAAAATGTATTTGAAATTTCTTAGATGCCTTCACATTTTGCAGAACCAAAACCAGCTATAGAGCCTGTGATGTTGACAGAAGGTATTGTTCATCTTCCCTCTATATCACTGCTACATTGTGTTTAAACACAGGTGAACTTCTCTAAGATCATAAGACTTTCTTCCATCTTCTAACCAGGACAGCTGGGAAGTATAAATTTCATTTAATGGAAGCTTCTCATATTCGTTTGTTTTGTTTGTTTTTTGGTCTCTGATTAGAACAGAGCACAGCCCCTTCCTGCAGTGATTCTTGTGATTATAGAGGTGACACACCTATGAGACCAGGTTTAAGTACACAGTGCTTAGCAGACAGAAATGGAACCTGAATATGTGATTTCCCCTTTCTCCTATCTGGCAGCTCCTCCAGAAAGGTTTTGCAACACAGAGACAGACAAAAGTGAAACAAAAGTTATGTCAAGGGAACATATGGGTAACCCTTGTCAAGGTTAGGCTTTAGCAGCTGGGAGAGCTGAGTTCCTCCTCAGAGAGCTGGATAAAGGCATGGTCTTATATCCACTGCTTCTGTGCCCTGAGCACACTGGTTCTTGGAAATGACTGGGAGCTCCTTTTAATTAATTCTTTTCCAATGTTTTTGTTAGAGCTGGCAAAGTGCTTAGAGTACCCAGCTCAAGGACCTGTTTTATCACTTATTGTGAGGGGTATGCTTTTGATGCTGAAACAGTCCATAGATGCAGAACCCTAAATACCAAAAGAGAAGTGGCAGCCAGGCACTGGCACTTGAGACATAAGATAAAATAGACTAACTTCCAGAGCATTTTATCCTCTGGCAGCAGAATAATCAGGTTTCCAACATAAATATAAGAGGATAAGAAAGAGTCGAAGAGCTGCATTAGCTACCCAACAAGAAGATTGCTTATAATGACATTGTTTTTAATTGTCCCTTAATGTGCATTTTACACCACTGCTCTCTGTTGAATAGGACACAAATTTTTTATGATGGCCCTTCCAATTCCATCGATATGAGGTGGTGTCTCATTTAACTCCTGTGGTTTGTGCTCTTGGAACAGCACCTGCTTTTACTGCAAGATGTTCTCAGACTTTACCAGGAAGTTCTGACTGGCTACAACAGACAAAAACATGAAGATGGGGATCTGATAAGGCAAAAAAATTGGTTTAATGCCCTCTTAAAATTGAAAATATTTACCAAATTCAGTGCTAATATATTTTCCAGTAGTTTGAATCTAGATGGTTTTGGGCTGCAATTGTCACAGATTTCAATAATTTATTTCATTTCTTCTCTCCTCTGATGAGATTAGATTTGGAAATCCCACTACTAGAGCTGATCTGTGTTGCAGGGACATGTTTGTGGACATAGGGTAAATGTTCTTTACTTTTGGAAAGAGGGAATTTAAATGTCTTTTCATTATTTTTAATTAATTATCTTCCATGTAAGGAAAAAACAATTTTAATATAAGGAAAAAAACAGAAGAAACTTTCAAACTTTCATCATCAGAAGAATGCAAACTGAATAAGAGAAAGTAACTAATTTTCCCAGATTTAAAATTTTTGCCTAGATTATTTTCCTTGTCCAAGTCTGAGGAGGTACCCTTCCCTGCTGCCAAATCCTTAACCTTAACTTTCTACTTAATTTTCTGTTTCTCAGGCAAAAAGAGTGTTTGGTAGCCAACAAGGAAAAGGGGAAAATGCATAAATAGTTCTGGGTTTTATACTCATAAATGCAATTAGAATTTCAATTTAAAACAAAGGAATTAAATAATTTTAGTTTCTGCAAATAAAACAAATTCTAGTTTGTCAAAAAATTCTACCTTCAAAATATCCTGAAGGCAGAAAAAGCCGAAGACTAAAAATTGATTGCCAAGATTTCTTTTTCTTTGAAGCACTAGCACCAACTTTCTCAGCAGATAGGACCAATCATTTTAATCCTTCTGCTCCTTATTCTCAAAATAGAAGTAATTTGCGAAACAAGGATGGGATCTGGCTTTTAGTATTAAAGACAGTGCAGTACCCGAGGAAGTATTTTTTGAAGTCTAGCTGCTGGACATTAATAGATAATTTGAAGAGCTGCAAATCAGTACCATCTTCATTAAAAGGAAGACTAAGAAAAATGTTTGTATGACTCTGCTATATGTTTCCATAACTAGATTTCCGAAAATAAACTTCTGACTCATGTTTAAATATTTAGAAAGGCAGTCTGGTTTTAAAAAGCACAGATCTCAGTAGATACCCACCTGGGATGATGAAACATGTAGGAGCCTAATTTTCATCACACCTTTAAACTTTACTTAAGGCCTGGTCCTAGATATTATTCTAATTATATCACTTGAATTTTCCATCATCTGAGTACCTCAAATATTTAACTTTGCAGAGAAGTACAGATGAACCAGTTAGCCTTTCCCGCCTCTGTGGACATGGCAGTGAATGAGAAAAACCATCTGCCATTACTCCTTCCCTCATTCCACTTCCATAAATGTTCCAGAAATGTTCTGGGATCAGAGGCACAACCTGGGCACACAGGAGCCTAAGTTGAGGGAAGGCTCCAGCTTTGTTGCAAAGTAAAGGAAAAGGCTCTTGCCTGTTGGCCATGCCATGGGGAATGGTCCCCTGGAAAGAGATCAGAGAGATTCCAAGCATTCCTGCACCATCACTGAAGCTGGGTCTGCTCACTCAGCATGGGCTCTGGACTAAAGGTGGGTGGGAGAGGAGAGAACACCATGAGCCTGAATTATTATTTCATACAAAGAGAATGGCACTACAGTGAGTGAGATGAAGAGAATGCTCAGCATAAACAATCCAAAGAAGAATGCAGAATGCATGGATGATTGCTCCCAAATGGAGACTCTGCCTGAGCCATTTTAGGTGCTTTTAGGTTTCAAAATAGCTCCAGAATACTAAAGTCTAAGTCTGAACTCTTTGGGGAGGATTGTAGGAACCAACCCTCTGTGAGTGAGGGATGCCCCAGTAAAATCTGAGAAGGAGAAAACTCAGGGCCTTATTCGAAGCTGAATTTTAAAGAAGGTTTCTATATTTTTCTGTTCCTTATTTTTGCACTGAATTTCAATACCAAATGCCTTTCTAAAAATCAAAGGAAGATGAGGATAGATGAATCTAAAATAAACAGAGAACTCCTGTTTGTGGAAAGAACACAGATAGCTGAAGGCAGAATCTGTACCTAAATTATTGGGACCTCTAAGTTTTAATTAATATTGTCATAGGATTCACAGTCAAGCAAAACAAAAACTATTGGAGGGTTTGAGGACTGTGACCGATATCCAGCCACACATTCGCCCAGCAACAAAGACAGCAAATGCAGCTCTGCATAATGAAGCATCTCAACATCAATATGATACACTGTCATACCATCCTGCAAAAAAAGCAGAAGCCAATAAATTCACAGTGAGTATTAACAGAACAGCTTTGGAAAGCTCACAGGAAATGCTTTGAGACAGATCCTCGATCATCAAGCTGCTGTTCTACTCCGGACAGGATTTATACAAGGAAACCACCAGCAGGGCAGAACTGCCCTGGTCAGCATCCAGCCAGCCAGGGGTGCGAGGTGCAGCAAGCAGAGGGGAAGGAAACGCGTGGTGTTGGCCACATGGCGTGTGAGCCCTTCCAAATCACAGCTCACGGGGTCACACCGGAGCTGCTCTACTCGCTACCAAGATTGCCACCGAGAGGCAGGGGCATGGAGAGCAGCACAGCAGCATCCAGCTCGAGAGGAAGGGGTGGAGAGAGGGAGCCTACAGGGACACACAGAGGACACAGGAGTCCCTACTCACCCAAGCACTTGGGCAGCAGCAGCAGCAGAAGTTAGGGCACTCAACATACAGTTCAGAGACCAGCTGCTTTTTCAACTCTTGGTCTGACTAAATCAGCTTGAACAGCTTTCAATATCTCATATTATCTGCCATCAGCATCTTCTCCTTTTTCCTGATCCTGAGCTGCTCCAGGCATCCCTGGAGGAGAAGGAGTACTGCATATTGTCAGGGCCACCACTGCCCCAAGAATGATGTAGGTGATGCTTTTTCCCTTTGACTTCCAAAGACTGGGAAGTTGGGTGCAGAACAGAGAGGAACTGGATGGTCATCTTCTCCTGCTATAATACAGCTCATCTAGGAAGGGACAAAAGCTGGACAGATCACACACAGGTTACAGGACACAGAATGGGATTGTCGTGGGAAACAAATGGGCAGTCAGTGCTTCCTACTGCCTTTCCATAAAGAGTGAAGTTGACCTGAATATTTCACATCAGGTGCAGTTCAGAAAATCTACTTTTCATTTGTAATCCATTCAAAACATTCCCTTCAAATATCACCAGCAAGTGTCACAGCTCTGGTCTAAAGGGCACTTTCCAGACAGATCTCACTGTGCTTTTCTTAACACCACCAGATCCCAAAACCACCAATTACTGGCACCAGAATGAGCAGGATGTCTGTTGCTGCAGCTGATCCCAGTCAACAGCTTTTTTAAGAGTAGGAGAACATTTGCAGAGAAGGTCAACATGCAAAGTCACGTGGAATTGCAGACCAGAAGCTGTCCACCCAAATAAAAATGGTGAGCAAATTCAACAACTATTTTTAGGCTACCTAGAAACTAGGTTTGAATTCATGTGAGATTTGATTTGCATGGCCTAGATGATCTGCTTGTAGTCTAAGAGGTTCTGAGAATCCAATACTGAAAAATTTAATCATCTGTTTTCTTTGAAAATTTCTTTAGGATTTACTATAGGGAGCTAACTTTACTTGATGGAACAAGCCTTTAAAATCAAAGCATTTCAGAATCTGAAGAAATGTCCAGATTTATTTTTGGAGGAGAATCAAGGGACAAAATGTAAAATCAGGAAAGCGGGGTAAAAACAGAAACAGAGAAATAAGTGGCCCTTTTCTGTTCTGAACATTTCTTAGATTCCCAAGTCCTCTGCTAGCCATCATCCAACTCTGTGTCAAAGCCAATTCTCATGGACTGAACACATCCAGAGGCAGGAATGAGCAGATGATGTATCCTGGAACAGAAGCCTGGCAGCACAGAGGATGGAAGAGAATTAAGCTCATGAGGTTAGACTTCATTAGGAGGCAAGAGCATCTCTAGCTGTACCTGAGGACTGACTCTTGCCAGCAGCCTTCTTGTGAATGATATTAAGAATGTGGCCTGAGTGCCACATTTGAAATAAGAGCATGGAGTGACATTCTGAAAGTACAGATTGAAAACAGGATTTAGCATCACTGATCTTGGTAAGCACATCTGATTTCTAAGCCCTGATATTCAAATATGGAGCACTGCAGGAGAGAATAAAACCTCTTAAAATCAACTGGTAAATATACTTATTTTAGCAAGAGAAATTAATAAGCTTTAGAGCCTGTACTTGTAAAAGAAACTTGGGATTTGAGATTTTTCACAATTACAGGTGATGGAAAAGGTTGTGTTGATTTCTGCATCCTTAGTTTTAGATATTGTTATTGGTATTTTCAGAATATTCAGCAGTAAAATATCCTTTCCATTTTATCCTTGACCTCATTTTTCCCTATGTTAAAGCATTTTTACCTTTAACTAACCTGAAAGAGCTCTTAGGATCCTTCCTTTTCCTTTCAAATATTTCATCCACTCTTTATATATCAAATCCTGTTCTCACCAAAAGTATGGAATGCATCTCAATAACATCAGTAGGATTAGCCACAGACCCCATGAGTTAAACTGCAGAGGTCTGAAGATATTGCTGACAGGCCTTTATTGGAAAAACAGAAAAAGAAATGCACAAGACAGATGAACTAGTAAATCACTGTTAAATCCCCTGAATGGCAGAAAATTTTCTGATTCAGCCATACTGCTGTCACTGTTTCAGTTTGTAGTACCTTGGTACTGCAAACTGGGAATAGGTCATTTTCAAATGGAGACTTTCCAAAGAAAAAAAATAACAGACCATGGGGATTGTTAGTGAATTAGTTCTGGAATCTGGCTACATTTGAAGCATTTTGTAGTTGTAGGTAGGGACCATTTTTCAGTAGCAGAAAAATCAGATCTCTGTCTCTCCTAAGACCCACATATCCACAGAGTGCATTTGTTAGCCTCGTACCCCAGATAAATTTCCACCTTAGGAATTATTTCTTAACTTTCTGATATGCCCAGAAATGTCTCCTCTAAAATCATGCTGTAACTGTGGCTATTTTAAAACAATTGCTCTATTTCACTATGGAGGGATCTTCTAATGGATTTGTTTGTTTGCCAAACAGGAAAACCCAAATATAACTGTTAGGATAAGAACTTCATTGGGTGAGACGCCTATCATGCTGCATCACCTTGGGTTGCACAGGTCTGGGAACTGGAATGAAGGAAGGGGGTGAGAGGTGGGGATGGTGGAGGAGGAGAAAGAAAAAAATCTTTGGAGATAGTTTGACTTGAATGAAAAGGATTTTATGATGCTTTTCTGTGCCCCCACCACCACTGCATCTTGCTCCATATTAAACACCAGCCTGGGATGATGAGCCTCTGCAGCCCTGTGATTACAAAACTTGGCAACTGCTTGCTTGGGGCACCAATGAGGAGCAGAAATGTGGAAGGAGAGGGAAAGAAGAAAGTACTTTGTAAGTTTCCCAGCTGCTATATTGGATTGGCAGGCAAACAACCTGGAAAGGTTGTGGCAGAGCCATTGGCACAAATACAAAACAGAATGTTTAATAGAAAAGAAAAAAACAAACCCTAACCAGAAAAGAAGTTATGCATCTATATTGTTCTACCCATTAAACTACATTAACACAAATTCAAAAGGTGCACTCCAGGCCTTTGCTGGCACCAAGATCTTTTATTCATTAATCTTCTTAATGCAGCCAAAGAATTTTAGAATGAAAAACTGTGTTGTTGCTTCTGTGATTCCCTTATTTTTCCCAGCTCCATACAGCTTGGTAGCTGATCATTATATGTAAACAATACTCAATAACTTTGATGAGAATGGAAGGTGTCAATTTGCAGAAAAAAATTAAACACCAAGATGATATTCCTTAACTGGAAAAAATGATAAATCAAGAGGCTGGAACACTCTGTTTTCTTTGACAGACGATATGCAGGTTTTACTCTTGGGAGAAGATGAGAGAGAAGCATAACCCATACATCAAAATCCTGCTATGACTGCAAGCCCATATGTTAAACCCAAAGTTGTTTTTTCATAGGGGGAAAAAAAAAAAGAGGGAGTAGGAAGACCAAAACAAAAACACATCTCAAACCTACTCTAACCTACATATTCACACATTTTCTCACATAGATGCTCTTGTTCCCATCTACCCCAGCAAGTCTCCATCTACCCACCTAAATAGGATGCTCATCACCACTGCTGGCACATAAGCACCAGCAGTCACACAAACTCCCTTTCTCACCCACATACACGTCAGTAGTCCATGGGCTGTTGGTCTGTCACTACGCTTCAGCCATGACACAGCGATGTCACCGCAGCCAGAAGACAGAAATGTTCATTCAGTCTCCTGGGGGAACAAAGTCTAGCAAACTGACCATAGTTATTCAGTGCTGGGGGCTTGTGCAGCACTCAGAGGGTACCACAGCATCTTTGTTCATCCAGTGTGGCCAGAGCCTGGTAAATCCAGGGATAATGACATCACTCATAGCCTCCCTCTCCTGCAGTAGCAGCCAACTTTTCTGGCTGTCAGTGAGGACTGAACCAGGGCAAAACACACACATAGAGGAGACACAAAGCACAGAGTTGCCTTAATAAATGTTAAGTTTTACTGCACATCATAAAAAGTTTCCATTAGATCCAACCTTGCTTCAGCCAACATAGTAAAAGCAGCACTGACAAGGCCCTTCAAAAATGCAAAAATAGGTCAAGCTAAAAATGCCCCCAGCCCTGAACTTTATTGCAATCAGTGGGAGTGTGGCTGAAGCAAGTTTGGCCTTTGAACTGCAGAGAGAATGTGCACTGCATTAATCTAAACTCGCTTTTTTTTCCCTTTTATATTTATTAGTGGGAGGCTTATAAGCAAACGATACCACTAGAGAAAAATGCTGCATTGAGAAAATACAATGCTTAGGAGAGCAATCAAACATTACAGTTGTTGGTATTATGTCTTCTTTGTAGACTATAGATCAAGCAGAGCTAAGAGTTATCATCCTGAGGTATTTGTGTTTCATGTAATAATGCCTTAATGATTCAATTAGCATTGATTCTTTAGCTGCAACAATATTTTCTGACTGATCTAGTAATTTAGCTCTCACTGTTGATTGATACAATTCCTATGAGTAATAAAGCAATTTGAAAGAAATTTATTTAATAATTCACAGAAGATTTTAAAAGAAGATTTTATTGCTTCTGCCACTAGTAATCCCTAAGATTTCAGAAAGTGAGTTATTTCTTTTAACAGTCTAGCATTTTTAATAGTGAGTCTTTCTATTAGGAAGTCTTTTTTCCCACCTGACATGACTGGGATAATTCCATATGAGAATATTCACTAGCCTTTAAGTGGGGAAGATTAAGACAAGTGTGGGTGATCTGAGGATGAATTTATATTGTATGTAATGTGCACAGATCACTTGGAATAACACAGGCAACTTGTACAAAGACAGTAGAGAAAATCTGGGTTTGAAACCCAGCCAGAAATCTCACTAGCTATAAGGAAATAATATTAAGTGTAATTCGTATTAGAGCAGGCCTCCACAGAGAGAATTAAAATGGTTACTGAAGGTTGTCAGAGAGAGATACTCAAACTGTATGACAGGGAAATTTCTTCTAGCTTGAAAATGGTAGTAAAAAGATGAATTATAACATTCTCCTAAGTGTTTTGGGGGAAAACATCTGTTTAAGAACTTCTGCAGCAGAGGCTTAACCAATAACAGCTTCATGGTCTTCATGATGATTCCTGCTGCAGCAGCAAAAAATTATATACAAGGAAAATTTCATTAGCCTTTCCAAATAGTATCCTCCCTGTGATTTCTGCTTGTCCATGTTGTACAGTGACTCATAAATCTCCACGCTGATAAGTAGATCCTGTCCAAATGAAATGCTCTTTTAATGCATTTGTATGTGTCTCTTTTTACATGTATTTATATACACTTCTTATTTCATGATGGTTCCCTAGGCAAAATCCTTTATTCTACTCTATTAATTGTCTAGTGTTTCCTGGGGAAAGCAGTTCTGGAACATGAGGATTTTCCCTTAAGTCATATTGTTGGACATTTATTTTTAACTCAGTGGGGAACAATCTGACTGAAAAGACAGTGTGAGGAGAAAAAAAAAAACCAAATAACTATTTCACAAACACAAAAAAAATAAATAGGAGAAATCCACATGAAGATTAATCCTCACTGGGATATATCAACTTTCCTGTTAATTTCAGTCTTTCAAGGAGGATAAATAGCTCTGGGTTTAAAACACAGACCAGGGAGACTAAAGACATCAGTTCTCTTCCTCGCTCTAAACTCACTACATGACCTTGAAGATAAAAGGTTTTCATTTGAAGCTGCACTCAAGTTACCTGCATTTTCCCATATCAGCCTTTTGCAAATATACTGGTTCAACAGGTGTCTGCTTTGTTATGAGATAGTGCTTTCAGGATTTGGGGAAGAAATTCAGAGCCTAATCTTCCCAAGCTTTAGCATCCTATCCTGTGCCTGCATAAAACAGTGATAATGACTCTTACCTAGTTGTACTTCACAGGCATGTTGCAAGGCTCCATCCATTCATACAATATTCATAAAGCTTTCTGAGATTATACAGAGATTATACAGAGCTACAAATTATTGTTTAGTGGCGGAAAATCGAAACATGGCACATGGAATGCAAATGAAAGGGAGATGTGGTGGCTTTTCTCGGGCAGATTGGGGTTGTCTCCTTCCACTGAGTGTCAGCCAGGCTGCAAATGTGAATGCAATAAAGCTGTGCTACAAAAAGACTGTCAGTACAAGGTTCTCAAGAGCAGCAGAGGTTCTTTCAAACAAGGTTGTACAAATGGCAGTTTGTATAAAAAGGAAAACAAAATTGAGTATCCACTGTAGGTCTGTTGGTCCCTCTCATCCCATCAGCTAAGGAATTCACACATGCAGTTATGTCCCCCCTCCTTTACTTTTAATTGATTTTATTAATATAGCTAGGTCATTTAATGAAAACATTTCTAGGGCTGGTGAAAAGGAGGTGACACAAGGAACTGGCTGGTGCATGGTGCTTTCATGCTGTTTTAGAATGAATGTAAAGTATAATGAATGTAAAGAATAGAAAAAAAACCATTTAATCTTGTTTATTCTTTCCTCAGCTAACTTCTCTCCCTGCTACAGAAATCACTATTTAGCAACAGAGAGCCTTCTCTTCAATCTTGTCCTGTTTGGTACAATGTTCTGTGAATTTGGGATGCCCCTAATTTTCCTGCCCTTCCTAACCACAGCTACGAGTCCTCAGTCATACAAAGGATTGAAGGTACTGGAGGATGTGCTACAGGCTCACTCTCAGCTCCCTCAGACTCACTGAGGAGCAGGTCAAACTGCCTGCCCTGTCCCCTCCTCTGCCTCCATGCTTGCCAAGGGAGAAAACCCCATCAACCCCACAAAAGAAGCACTTTTATACCTGCAGGGGTAACACACACTTGAGTGCATCAATAACACCAGGCAGGCCAGACAAGGGTGAGGCAGATCCTCCTTCAGCCCTCAGAACTGAAATATCCCAGGAGAAAACAGAGCTACCAGAGCCATTATCTCAGACATCGATGGGACCTTAGCTGTTTAACAGACTATAGATTAAGTGTTTATAGACCTAAAGTCTTTCCAACACAAAGGAACGGAGGCATGGGATGCTCATTTTCAGAGAAGGGAGGGAAGCTGAATATTCACCTGCCATTCAGGATGACCAGCTCATATTTTAATGCTCATCTCAGTTAAAAAGAAGTAAAACCCCTTCAGTACCATTATTTTTAATAACAGGATCTCATCTAATGCCCTCTTATGAAAAAGTATAACCATAAGAAATGTACAGACCACTATAAAGAAAAATTAAAATATGAAACTGAGTATAAGGTTTACATTGCTTCCAAGGGATTGTCTGTAAGTGGATCTATAATACTGAACTATGTCAGCACGTAGTCTCTTCTTTCAAAAATAAGCTCAGTGTCATACTAGGTTTCTTTATTTTGCTTCTTGGTTTAATATCATGCTATTAAACCTCTGATAAGAATTTCAAGGATGTTGCCTATCATGCAGACTAGTTAAATCCTTTAAGAAATAGAAGAGATATATAAAATATGTTTTTGCAGTATATAATTTAGAGATAGTGAACATTATATATGAACAGAAGAACACATTTTCCTCCCAAGAACTGTGACAATGAATCTCAAAATATACAATATCACAGAAAGGTAATTCTTTTTGATTTGCCATAAAGTTCTGAGGTATCATCTGTAATTTACTAGCTAGCTCATAAACCCATCCACCTCCAAAGCCTTATATTTGCAGATAGGCAGAGGAATTCTGATGAACATTAAAACAATAAGGATACCTTGTAATGCTGGGAACTCCTCACTTTTGGATTTCACCTATTATCTGTAGTGTTACTCAACAAGTAACATTGAATTAATAAGCAGGATATCCTTAAGTTAAAATCATTGTAGTAAAAGCTGAGGCCAATATAGCAGAGAGAAATATTTTCTCACTGGACTTCCACTCAACAATGTTACAACCCTAAGAGTGGCTGACTTCATTTTGGAGTGTCTCCCTTGCTGCACCACGTGTGTTATTAGCAAACAAACCCTCTGGACAACGAGTGACTGCTCCTGTATCTATAGAATGTTAGGACATTTTGCATATCAACAGTTTATAAACAACAAATTCCCATTAGTGAGAAATTAAGACCTTACCACAAGTGTGGTAGCTTTAAAATAGCTGGACCTCCTCCAGGATAAAAATCAGTAGCAAATGTAAATTATTTTTATATGTCACTGGAAAGACGCTTCTTCCTAGATTTGTAAGTCCTTACATTTAACCTAGAACTTTTATGTCAAGGACCTTTAATTCTTTTTCAACATGTTATACTAAAGCAAACACCATTTTCTGAAGATTTGCTTGAATTTAAAAGGATGAACTAAATTAACACAACTCAATCATATAAAAGACATATTCATTTGACTGTATCTTTTCCTTAGCTGGCAGCTCCACCAGTACTCCTGTACTGTGACTTGCCTGCAAATTAAAAATTACATTTTTGATCATGCTGATTGTTTTCAGTGGTTTAGTACTGGTGATTCATGTCTGTGGGATACTAATAGGAAACACAGAAAATATAAAGAGCAGAATCTAATAGATCCTATGACTGCTTGCATACAAACATTCCCCCCTTCCACAGTTCCAGTGGGTTTTTAGATTCATAGGATCATATCTGAACACAATTCCCTTCTCTGGGATTATTTTCTAGAACTGGTTAGTGCCTTTAAGACTCAAAAAGATAAATTACCACTGTCTATGCACTCACTAGGTGAAAGTCAGCAAAAGCCCTACACCCTACAAGACTTCTAAAACAAGGAGTTGAATTGGGTAGTATTTGAATAGGGAAAAAATTAAAACTTCCTTTATTAAATAGGAGAAATATTGTTGTATTTATATTAAATATAAACACATGAAAAGTGAAATAAACTTCACAATGAAGTATATTGAGAACCTGACAGTTCTTTTTAAAAGAGTCATTACTTCATCCTTTCCATCTCCTTGAGTACAATGTCAGATTGTTCCCTATTGTACATTTATTAACATTTTGTCCAGTCTATATTTAAATGTGTCAACATTAGGGTTCCCACCATTTCTCTGTTCCACAATCTATTCTCCTCAGGTCTAAAATTAACCTGCTACAATTTCATCAACTCTACTTAACCCTCTAGATCCATCCTAAAAAGGGTTCTCTTCAGTATTAGATTTACACAATTCTAACATGTCCCCATTTGAGCTCTACTATTGGTCAAAAAAGCTGCCACAGGTGACAAAACTCTTGTCAGCAAACAGAGTTCAAGGCTGTTAAATGTTCCATATTGAAATATATTTTTTCCACTACTTATTACTGACATACTAGAAATCTTGCTAGAAAGTTTTCATCCTACCTCAAGCTGAGTTTGGGGGATTTTTAAAAAGTATTTCAGTAGAGAAAATTGTTCTATTAGCCAACAGGAAAATGATCTTTCCTCTGTGTTCTGTCTAAGATCTCCAGTGACATCTCCTTTGAGCAGGCCTAGCCTGGCAGATTAAGAACAGAAACCTGAAATGTGAATAATCTTCTCTCCTGTTCCTTTCCTTTTTTTTTTTTTTGTTTATGCACACTTAATTCGAGCAAAACCTTTTTTTTAATCTCTCAAGACAAACTCAATAGGAAAAACTGTATTTCACAGACAGCCACCTATTGCTGTCATTAGCACTGTGATTGCTCTTGTGAGCTCCCATTTTCTGGAGCATTTCTGGCAGCCTGTCCTGCAGGGCACTGATTATCCTCAATAATCAATGGAAGCTAAGCACGCTACCCACAGCACAGGAGGCCCTCAGCCACTTAAGATTAGCAGCATATCAAAAACATCACAGGAGCAGCCACTTGCTGATATTAAAACTCCTCTTTCAACAAAAAAAAAAACCAAAATAAAACCAAAAAAAAAAGCCAGAACCCAAAAGGAGGTCTTATTCCTGATGCAAGCAGGGCTTGCTGCATTTAAAATGTATTATTAACTGTAAGGAAAAGTGGTCAAACTCTTACAGGAGGAAGGAATTTGAGGGGAAAAAATGTAAGAGAATTGGAGAATTGTGATCCATAGCATGTGCTTTGCACACTGTACAGGCCCATCCATCATGGGACACAAAGAATTCCCTGTTCATGCCCTAATAACCACTGTGGAAATCAAGGGTGGAAGAGGAGCATGAACCAAGGGGAAATTTGGCAAAAGCATATGTTTCAGCATATGTTATAAAGAAACGGCAACAATTTCAAGTACCTTGGGACAGAGATCTGTCTCTGTGGCCCATCAAGTCCAATTTAAGGCTTGTTTGAGCTAATTAGTTCCTTCCTACAGCTGAGTACATCCTTCAGAACCAAGTGGTATCATGTGGCTGTCCAAATATTATCTGATCATTTAGGTGAGTAACTTTTCTACAGCTCCAAAGCTCAGATGATCTATTCAGTGGCATAGGCTGGATGGACTGACTAGTCCCTGAAGATGAGCAGATATGAATACTGCAAATATAAGACTTGTAACCAAGCCCTCCACTTGATAGCTCATATGAGGAGTACAGGTATTGTTGGATACCAAATGATGGCTCCCACCAACTGCATAATGAATATCAGAAGTGAAAACCACTGCCATTCTAAATGAAATACTCAAGGCAAACTGCTCTGTTTGCCAAATGTTACATGAATGCAAATAGACCAAAGAATACTAAACCTGCAAATCAATAAAAGCCACCTTGACATAGCTCTGCTTTTACCTGGTTTTGCTCTGGGGGGTAAAATAGATATTCTTCTGATGCCTAAAGAGTCTACCTGGAACAGAGGCTAGACAGAATTAAAGGAATAAAGGAGGGATTTATTAAAAGGCCTTCAAAGGTTACACATTGGACAGTCCAAGAGCCCAGCCCTGGCTCCACCCAAGATGGACCCTGGGACACGAGTTTTCACACTTTTATAAGTTTTGGTCCATTTCCATGTTGGGGTTCATTGTCCAGTTACAGCTCCAGGTTATGCAGTCCCACCCTCCCAGACTGCTCTCCTCAAGTCACCGTTGTTCACACTTTTGGGCCCAAAGCTGCAGCGGTGTTCTTGGTTCTCAGGCTGGAAAAGGATTGTTTTGTCTGACTAAACTGTGAGGAGAACTTGCTAACACTTTATGTGAAGTTCAGAGTCGCACACTAAGGCAGTACAGAGTCTTGAAAATATGAAAGCTAAAACTTAAGGCATCACCTACACTTGCAGAACTTTCTAGTCAGTAATGTTCTACAAAGTATGGCAGTGTGAACTTTGGGGTGGAAGATAAAGACCAGGAAAAATATGGGTTGTGATGTCTCCAGATGTTACAGAACAGTAACTATTCTACATTAAAAACTGGGATATCCCTTTGGAGTGTTTTGATATTCTGTGGGTTCCTTAAAAATTCTGGGAACCACATAATTTACAAGTGTTAGAAACTTAGATTTTTTTTAATACTTCACCTTTTAAGAAAATATGCAGAACTGAATGTGGAACAAAACTTACAATAGTAAAATTCAATGCAAAAAGAAAAACAGAAACACTGCTGCAGCAACATAACATTCATATATTTACAGTATAATATATATTTAAAAAGAGCCCTTATTATCTCATATAATTGTTTACACTCCCAATACCTAATTATGGAAGACAATTAAGAATTCTCAAGAGACATTTAATGGAAAATTGGCTATTAGTCTTATAAGTGAAATGGAGATGCTCTTTAATGCATTTCCATTTCATAGGTACAATAAAAGTCAATTAGATATAAATGGTCTATAAAAAATGAATGTTCTGGATTCACACCATCTATGAACAAAAATGCTCTTTATTATCAAGTATTGCCTATATGTGATGCCAGGAATACCACCAACATATTTGTTTAGAAAAACTTTGAATTCCCAAAATCAAATACTACAACTGAGCTCATGGTAACTGTAAAATATTCCGACTTACGTGTCACAGGAGGAGAAATGAATGACACAAACTCCTTTGGATTCGCTGAAGAGGATGATTGAATATGTGGAGATCCCACTCACAAGTGGTGCAGTGTCTATGAACAGCCACATTCCCACAGTTGTGCCTGAACACAGCTTCCAGATGTTCTGGGCTGGGAATCCCAGGGTGCCAAACAAGCTGCAAGGCTTCCAAGAGAAGCTCCAAAAACACTGGGGCACTTAGCTTGAGTTGAACTCTGTGCTGTTCTGATTAAAGATCTCCTGCTAGTCAAGATATTCAATTCTAAAGCTAGCTCTGCTACTTTTGCACAAGCTGCTGTTATATATGCCATTGTTCCAATCGATCTGTCAGCTATTTCGATTGAATAAGGAGCTGCTTCTGAGTCTTAAAATTCCCAAAAGATTTCACATTGTGTGTATTTGGAAAATACTTCCCACTCTACAACCTTCAGTATGTGTAAAAAAAGGTATTACTTTCCTTAAGTACAGATATTATTTTCTTTATAGCTTCTGGTGATTTGAGCATACGAGGTCAACACATCCAGTTTGGAACTAGACAATTTACCACTTCCCTTCCTGGCTCCCTCTTTTGCGGCCCAACATTTCACAGAAGCTGAAAGCAAGAGACCTGAATCCTGCCATCAATTCTGACCTTCCCTGGAAGGAGATGTGAATATATGACTGACCATGTTTTTCCTGTTGCCTAGTTTACATTTGTGGTGCCCTTACTCGATGCAATCTCACAGCAGCAACACGTGCCCTGGTCACCATGTGGCCGGAAGGGTTGAGATTCTGCAGCTCCCAGGCTCGCAGCTTGTACAGGATGGATTAGCCCATCTGCTCCTCTGTTCCACAAAGAGCTGGCAGTTTTAGGCTGCCCTGAGTGCTTTCTGGGGGCTGCTCAGACTGGTATTTTGTCTGGAAGGTCGCTATGGTGTGGAACCCCAGCTGGAAAGACCCTTTATAGCACAGAAACCTCTGTACTGACCTGGCAGCATCCTTGTTCCAGGGATTCTGCTGCTGCCTGTTGAAATGTACTTTATTGTGGCTGATTTCCTGATAGTGGAATTCACTGCTCTACAGTATCCATTTCATCTTATATTCCTAGCCATTTTTTACTAAACAAAAGCCTTCAGCATTTTTGAAATATCAAGGGGATTTTTAAAATTATATTTATTTAATGATTACTTCTGGCCTTATGTTTATTAATGCAGTTTCTTTCACAGCTTCCCTTCGGAGCTTGTAGATATGTAAGAGAGAGAGGGATAGTAGCATGCTGCCTTTGTTTTTAATCTGTTTGCATTTTAAAACTATGTTATTTATTTAGTATGACTGAATTTTAATTTTTAAATGAGTGATTCCTCAATTAAACAAACAGAATAAAACAAGAAATGGAGAGTGCTTTATACGTAAGTGCAGTGCTCTAATTCTGCTGGCTTCAGAACGATTGTCTAGGCAGGACAGGGTTGCTGTTCTTAGGCATTACCATATATAAATAACCACAGCCAACATTGGTAGTGGACCAAGATTCTAAGGCAAAAGTGAATTTTTCCCATCAAGAGATTAACAGCACCTACTCAGAGCAGCTCATTTTAGAGCTGCAGGGTGATCCCTGAAAAAGAAGGGTAGCTGTTACTCAATCCAGGGACTCTGAAGGCTGCTCTCTTCAAGGAATGGAATAATAAGCAAATCCCCCTGGAAGCCTAAAGTGAAAGGAGGCAGATAAATAAAAAATATTCAGGAACTTAAGGGGAGGGCATGGAGAAAAATATGCCTGTTGGAAGACCATCAAGGATCAAGTGGAAAAGGATTAAGTGGACAAGCAAGCACAATCAGGACTGAAAAATGAAGACAATTTTGTCTTCTGATAGACCTCAAATTTTGTATGGGAGCACCCAAAGCTGTTGAAGTCATGGATGGTGCAGCTTCCACCTTGGAGCTAATTTTCAGTGTTGCAGGGAATTGAGTGGGTTCCAAGGGTCAGATATTTTGCAAGGAAACTGTTTTGTGAGAAGGTTTCTTCATCTTCTATCATACAAAAAGCTGGTGCTACAAACATAAAGTATTTTTGACAAAAGTCCTCTCAATCTCACAAAAATATTTTCATTAGAAGAAAATTTACAACATATTGGGATGTTTTTCAAAACTATATTTAAGCCTAAAAACCTATCAGAACTTCAGTGTAAAGCAAAACTAAAGGCAGATGAATGACTGTACAAGTTAATTCATTTGCACTGATATGATCCATTTGATCTAACCATGATTAACCGTGCACTGTCTCATCCATGGTTGCTACAGCACTAATGCATACATCCAGCTTCTGTCTAGACCTGTCATTACAAATGTTCTGTCACACAGTAGAACACACAGAGAAAAAGGGAGCAGCAGAGAGGACAGCCTTCCAAGACGCTGAGTGCTAGAGAAATGACTCTGCCACAGCAAAACTGGAAAAAGCAAATGTGCTGCTGCACCCACCCCTCCAGTAGCACAGGATGAGCAGGTGTCCTTGATAGACAGGCCAGAGCTGCAGACAAGCACAGAGGAGCAGCCCCCTGAGCTCTGCCAGGCACCCCAAAAGGGTTAACCCTGGCTGCCAGGGCCGGGGATAGCACACACACATCTGTTTAGCACACCCTGACTAACTGCAGCGTTGGCGAGGCTGGAGCGACGCCGAGCCCCGCGCTCATGCGCGATGCTTGATCCGCTTGGCTTGTGTGGGCTTTACATACCCAGATAAGCCTGCAAAGCTGCAAGAAGATCACATCGATATAGTCACCCCACAGGCTTCCCTCTCCCCTCCTGTCATTCTGTTCCGTGTCTACCAAAGGTCTGTTGTGAAACAATCTCCTGAGCCCTGTTGTGTTGTAGCTTTCTCTAATGCAAAATGAATTTCCCTTGGTAACAGAGACACAGCACCTCAGCGGTATTCCCCCTCAAAACAGCTTATCATTTGATAGTGGAGCTACTCAAAATGGCATCTAGTGTTTTCTTCATAAGACTTCAGTGCTGAATTATATGGATGAATTAGAGTGTAATTTTAAAGGAGCTGTAATTTAGCAGAACAGCTGGGTGAGTGACAAATAGAGGGTTGGCACATTTTCTCGGTGATAAGTTTTGCCTATAACAGTACTACATCCAATTTCAAGGTCAGGACTCTCATTCTCAGGCAGCATTTAGCTTTAGGAAGAAAACCAGCAAGGCACAAACATAAACTCCCTCACCCCCACAACTTCTATATGAGGCAGGGGTGATGACGTCCATTAAGCAGAAAACTTCATCTTCTGAGACAAAGTCCAAAATCTGACACCGGTCACCAGAGAGATGTTTTAACTACAGGGCCTCTGAAAGCTGGCTAAGGATTTTTCAATTATATATCTATTGGATTTTTCTTGAGAGATGTTGATACATTGAAGTTAAGACTTCAAATGAGCACCTATGCCTGTATCAATGAAGACAGATATCAGAAAAAAGGATAATGGTTTAAACAAGCTCACTTTGGCAGTGAGAGAATCTAAATAAGTAAAAGATAACTTGTATTCTAACCAGAGTGGAAGGTTTAAAACTGCCTCATGGAAAAGGAGTACCTGTCCTACTACTCTAGGAGGAGCATCTTTCCTTTCTTTGAAACAGCTGTCTATCTACACATTGAGTCAATATTTTAAATGTTGCATCATCTCATGGGACAGGAGACAGTCTTTCTGCCCTTTCCTATTAATTGCTTCTGAAGTCCAGGTCCAGTAAGTTTTGCAGAAATATAAATTAAGTTGTCATGACTGGGGACACAGTTACCTTGATCTTATAGATATAATAAAACCAAAATAAAATTGGCTTAGTCCTTCCAGCAAGCATTCTGGTACCAGATGAGAACTAGAGCAAATTCCACCTCATTGTGAAGCCAGGTAGAACTTGTACAACAGAGAGGAAAACATTATGAGAGAAGTTATTTCTGAATAAGAGAATTTTGTTGTAGAGAATACAGCATAAATAGAGGCAGGAAAAAGGCAATTCAATTTCATGCTAATTTGAGCATATAGTACTAGAAAGTGAAGGTTTAAATTTATCAGCATCTATTTTTAAATTATCAAGTAATAAATATATTGTTAGGATTATTCTTCTTGATCAGTTCACTCCTAAAATCTAATTGTTTACGGAATCCCCTTTAGCAAAATATTGTTTTATATAATCTCTCAGTTTTATCAGCTTTCAGAGAGCATTTATATATATATATATATATTTATTTGTTTATTATATATCTCCAAATGAGGAGATGCTAACACAACTGCTTTTAAACTTATTGAGTTAATAAAGGTCAGTCCAAATCAATCCTGTAAGCTGCCATTTGGAGCTTATGCCATACAGACCCTACTGACTGCCTTGTGATCTGCAAATTTGATTCTTAGAGTCATCTTTTCACTGCAGACCTTTGAAAGGACCCTGTTTGAACCGTTTTCCAATAATGTCACAACAACACATCACTGGAGGTGTACAGTGAGCATTTCTCCTCCTCCATCTGGACTAATTTATCCATCTGTTTCTTGGCCTAGGTAATTCTCACTTTAAAAACAACAAACATAATGTAAATTAATTATTTTTCTTTATTTGTTAATAGAATTCTGGAATATGACTCTGGCAAAAGTATAGAAAGAATGGCAAAAACAAAGGAAATATTTAAAAAAAAATTATGCTGGCTTTCGATCTGAAGTTACCATAGCAGCCACTTCAGCACATACCTGAAGACTGGAGAGAAACAGATAAATAAAACCTGGCAGAGATCATGTTAAAACCTAAAGGTCTGTTTAGCAGCTTCTCTATTTGCATGCATGAAAATAAGCAGAGATGTGTGTTGTTTTGGTTCCTGGCATCCCTAACCTGACAGAACCATGCAGAAGGTCTCCTTGGTCCTCATTTCCTGTGGCAGTATTCTGCAGGCATCCTTTGTGAATTAATTTCTGGTAGGTTTATATAATAATACAGGTCCACAGAAGCCATACTCACTGATGATGAATGAGTGCTTCTTTTCAGTTTTCTACAAATGAAAAAGAATGCCTAATCCCAGATGCTATCAACTCCCTAAGAATAACTTAATCTGATGTGAGATCTCTGAATTGAATGCAGAGAGTTCAATTCTAATGCTTATCTAATCACAAAGTGATTTGTGTTTGCAAGTCTTGGAGGATGTCTCATGCATATTTGATATTCAAGCATACACAGAATCAAAATCTATGTGATAAACTGTATATCCAGTTGATATTCAGATGTGACATTGATCTTCTATGTACCGATCTATTTTGTATTAGCATTTCAACACACTGGGTCCCTGTTTAAACTGCTGAATGGTAAAACTATTCTATCATTGAGAATTATGTCATCCATCAGATTAGCTAAACCACATGGTCATATCAAGATGCTGGATCCTGCAGCCTGCCTAGGGGCAATAAAATTAATTTCCAAAGTTCATAAAACTGATAGCAAAAGTAACACCAAAGAGCCATTGCTGGTGTATGTCCAACACAGCTCAGTTTGGCTTCAGAACAAAGTTTGTCCCCAGCTTCAAAAACCTCCACAGGGATGAAGAGGGATTCTTGCTCGAAGTTTATTGTTTTTAAGAAGGGATTTCCTTGCTGTTACTTTGCTGGGTACAAGTGAACAATAGAGAGCATAAATAGACCTTCTCAAAGGTTAATAAAGAAAATACTTATGCTGCATAGCTGGGATTCTTCTTTGCTACTAATGTGCATGACAACTATCTCTCCATGCTAGATGGAAATTAGGAAAGAGATTACCCAGTTCAGTTCTACAACAATGTTAATGACATTTAGTCATTTAGTCTCAGTGGGGTTCTCTCAGTGTTTGTCAATCATACCATTTTACCTGTCCCTTTGGCTTTTATTTCTCCAGTGACTTCTCTGTGCAGCTTGCCAAATAACAATGAGTAACAGTAATGAAAACTTGCATTTTAATGAAGCTTTTCTTTGAAAAAAAATAAACACACAACCACATAATATAATTCAGGGCCTGGATACAGAAGAGTGTTTAAGAAAATTATTAACTTAAGACATATGCAGCAGCCTTACAAATGCTTAAGTACTTTCCTGAATAGGTTTTGCAAAAGTTTTTGTCTGTGTAATATATTTCCATATCACCCAAGATGCAGGAATTATTATTTTTCCTGAAGCTTTATCTTTTTGTTGCTGAGAGTGCTTATGTTAGTTCAATTCCCATCACTTCTGGGATCATATTTCTACATCAGTTGAGACAGTCCATGTCTCAAAGATATTATGATGTTCCATGGACAAGGAAGACAAATGTGAGAGAACTGAGGGCAATAAAAGAGTAACAGTAAGTAACCACCAAAAAATGAGCGCTGGGAGAACACGAACCCAAGATATATATTATGATTTTCTGAAGGAAGAGTGGAGCTAAAGGATGGGAAGGGAAGGCCAATTTGTCCTCATGCATTCCCATAGACTTCAAATACACAATATTGCCCATCTTAGACTTAAATTTTGACTCCTAATTTCTGCTGGCTTGAGGAATTAGAGCACCTGTCTTTAATATTGAACCACAAACTTGAATGTCAAAATATCCATTCAAATCCAGTGCTGTGCAATTGCTTAGAAGGAGAGTGGAAGTGTGCAGCAAGAATTTAGCTTTTCTGACAGATTCAGATTCAGCTATTCCTAAGTATAATTTATGCAATTTTTCTTGTGTGGAAATTAACAACTGAAATATTAAACTAAATTAAATTGTATGTGAAGAGATGAAACTCATAAAAAAATGTATTGAAAGACTCATGAGTAAACCTAAAAAAACAAAGGAAAAAAATCAGCTCACATAGAGAGGTCATGCTAACAGCCAAGTGTGGATCTGTTCAGTCAGCTGAAAGAATTGATGATTGCCCTGACATCAATGAAAAGATATAATTAACAACTAGACCTAAATCTCAGTTTGTTTAAGGATTGAAAATTTGCTTAATTAAGACCAGCCATTCATAAAGTCCAAATGGTTGTCAGTTTGGAAAAATCTCACTGCAATCTGCTGAAGTATGTGTGCTAAAGAGAAGTGTCACAAGGATTGGCAGGATGGCCTTGTGGTTTAAAACAAAAGTTTATTTATTAACTTGAACATGCCTGCTTCATTTCAGACCTTCAGCCTGGACTTCAAACACTATTTAATTCAATTTCTTATCTGCAAGGTGAGGATAATAATATGTGGCCTTTTCTTAAAGCATTTCATGATTCTTGGCTGAAAGTGCAAGTGCAAACTATTTATTATTATGCAAATTGTTGCTGAGAATGGCTCTGTGGCAGCTAACTGTACCTTCTTCACTTCAAAAACACATCTCTTCCAATGGAATTCTCACCTAATCCCAAAATATTCTTTCATTGTATTAAATTACCACGAAAAGGCCTCGAGCATCAAGTTCCCACCATTCTCATTCTTTCTTTCTTCTGCCAATGTGAAGTTAGTAAAGCGTCTGTTTAAATAATAAATGAGAGAAAACTGATTAAGGAATTCAGGATTGAGTCAGGAGAGTCATTTTCCTATGCACGTGGAGGAGGAAGCAATTGACCTTCCCTAGACATTATCTTTGTTGTAATATGGTGAAATAGATTTGGTACATTGTTATTCTTAGTTAAGAAAAACACCCCTCAGCATCACACAATATGCATTCCAGCTCTCATTTATCATGCTAAATTTATTCAGGTAAGTTTTAAAATAGCTAAAATTATTTACTCAAAAAAATTAAGCTTATCAAAGAAACAAAGTACATTGTTTTACTTCCAAAATCTTCAGGAGACTCTCTAGGCAGATTGATTAAAAAACAAAACAAACCCCAAAACCAAACAATAAGTCAGGATTAACATATTCCTGAGTTTAACATGCATTTGGAAAAAGCACATCCATAAAAATGTTTTTATTTTCAATTCAGCATCCCTGTCTGAAAAATCATATATCTGAACGATAGCCCCCTAAAGCTGATGAATGTCTTTATTTTGACTGAACTACATCTGGCAGACAGTTCCCAAAGCCTTTCATACTGCACTTAAATTCAGAGTTTTATTTTCAATATTCAATCATTACTCCACTTCAATACAGAGGTACTGCTAAGCAGATGACTAACACTAACAATTTAATGGTACATAAAACTCCATCAATTGATAATGCCACTCTCTTTCTGTCCAGGTTCAAATACTCTAGAAGTTGTTCAGAAATTGAATTCAATCTTTGATCTTCATGCGTTTGGATTCAAAATAAAATAAGCAAACTACACATCACCTTGAAGTCTCTTTTAAGACACAATTATCAAACAGGAAATGGTCTTTCCAATAAGCAGCAGATCTCTGCAGAAGATTTTCTTTTCTATGAATAGAGTTTATTTCAGTTACTGGAGAACAGGCAAAAATCAAACTTTCCTTGAAAATATTCCCTGTTGTTTTGTTTCAAAGGGAAAAGTAGCAAGAATATCCTAGTCATGAAACTCACAGAGGGCTCAGCAGAACACCTCCAACAAAACTTGGCAGGTTTACCAACACAATACCCAGCGAACGGCCTCATTACAAATTGTCTGGAAGAAACCACATTTCCCCCAATGCAGAGTGCTCTAAAGTTTGTGACATGTGATCAGCAGAGCAGGCTGTTTCTACAAACTTCCCTCACTTTTCTTAAGTTTCTCATTTCCACAGAGGCTAAAATGGTCTAAATGTTCCCTCCATGGATTGTTTGCACCCAGGTCATTTCTGCCTCCTGCTCTTTGCTTCCCTGCACTGACTGCTCAGTCACTTCCACCACCTTTACCAGATTACCCCTGCACTCACAAGAAACTAGGAGAGAAAACAGACACTTTTTCACAGGAAGCCGGAAGTGAATGGAGTCTTTGATTTGTCTTGCATTGATCTATTTCTACAGGTTGGCAACCACAATGGAAACTTCAGGGACCTGTGGTTTGAGTATCACTAGCTGGGGATTAGCAGAATCCATGGCTTTTCCTACCATGCTCTGTCTGTTGCTTGTCATTTTCTCTGAGATCCTGTCTTTCATCTCTCCTTCTTCAAACACCTGATGGCTCTAATTTTTTCAGGCATCTTTCCATCAGTGACCTTCAACTAAACCTTCATTTTGGGACACCACTTACAGTATTAAGTATATCTTTGCTTTGGCATTTTATTAGACAGACATCAAAATGCGTGCAATAAACACATTTCAAGATACTTCACTGCAGTGAAAACATTTTCCTCCAATATCCCTGTGAATACTGTTATCCATTTGTGTTATATTTCACTGTAATATTAATTCCTCAGTGTCAGGACCTGTTGTTTTATTTGTCTGTAGAGTGCCACAAACATCTGTGGCTCTGTAAAAAAATAAAAAACAAAGTCATGAGAATACCATGTTCTTATTTTTCCCTAACAGTTTCTTGTCTTTCTCACCTATTAATGCAAAGTCAGCCTGAAAGTTTATCACAAGTAGACTGACCTTTGCTTTAGGTTTTGTCTTAAAATAGATATGCAGTGTTGTAGAACAAGTCAAAAGCCTTGCCCATCTTCTGCTGTTTTGCTACATGGCAATGGCTCAGATGTCTCACTCTGCTATTTCAAGTGGTTAACTGCATTATCTAAAGTAAGCCTTGATTGTCAAAGCTTGAGCCCATATCCTTCCCTGTTTTTTCTGAAGGTAATGCAATTTCAGATAAACGATTATTTCATCTGATGAGAAAATAGAATGACAATGCTCTCTCTAATGTCCTGAAAGGATCTGAGCACTAATGTCTTAATACACTCTAATGAACATTAAGAAAATATCTTTTCATCTTGTGAAAGGGAAAAATTTTGATTGCAGAAATGCATCTCTGATAGCAACACTACGCAGCATTGCATATTCAGCCCAGGCTGATGATGCTTACAGAGCACACAACACAAAGCACTTCTTTTTTTATATGCCTTTGCTCCTGGAGTTTAAGTAAGATGTTCGAGAAAAGCGTGAGGGCAATATTTTGAAGTTACATAACACACTGTCAACCCTTCACAGTTAAAAATAAAAGCATTCAGACTCTGCTTCATAATTGTAATTTACAATGAAGAGTTGCATAGACGTATTCTCCTAAAGCATTTCAGTATTTATTCCTCTTTTTAGCACTGTGAATCATCCCACTTCTCTCTTCAGGCAAGTTACACACACACAGTAACTTTATTGGATTAGAAATAAAGAAGATCAGCTCCAAAAGTGTTATTGTTTTCTGCTTTTTTTTTTTTTTTTTTGCTTACAGGCAATTGATGAAAAGCTAAAGCAAACTACTGGCACACCCCTCAAAGCTGCTGTTAGAATTCACCTCAGGTTTCGTTTCTCCCCAAAACTCTCCAATACCCTTCTCTTCTCTTAAGTGCAAGATATAGTTACACCACAACTGGGGCAAGAAAGGCAATGTAGGACAAAGAGGAATTTGGGAAGAACTGGTAGTAACCTGCCATGTGCTAAAATAAAGAATGATGTCTGTACAAATATTCTCAACCTTAAAATAATTTTGTCTTGCAAAGCTCCCAGCACCCCCTACTTTCCTCCCTATCTTCCAAAGGTGTCAGTCATCTTCTATCTTATCATGGTGAGCATGGTGCAGCCCAGTGCTGCCAATTTCTTATCCTGGAAGAGTAGTTGAGTTATTAGAGGTTTTTCTTTTGTTTATGTATTCTTCCCAATAGCTCCCTCACTCTTAATACTAAAAGAAACATGCTTTTCCACTACAAAATTTGTCTAAGGCTTCCACTAACAATTCCTACAGATACCAAAAAGACTCTGAATGTTGCCAAGCCTTGTGTTAAGGGCTTAGGGTGAATTACAAAGCCCTGAACCTGAAGTAGAGGCAACAAAGATCATAACCTCAGGTTTAAAATGCTGAAATAACACTCTTGGAGGTCTTGAGTAAAATAAATCTTTAACCTAAGATACACTTAAATTTTCCAGAGGCCTGAATAGGATTGGCAAACTGTCAAATTATTACCAAAGATTCCAAAGCTTTAAATCATACTGTAGATTTTGGATCAAAATGAAAAAGGATCTTTTTATAAATATTGGATTGAATCATTTAAAGCATTTTGTACTATTTAAATTCTTCTAAAATTCATATTTATTAGGATTTCAACCAATCCTTTCATGAGAACCTCAGCAATCTATAAGTGATATCTAGACTAGGAGTAAAGATCAATTACTGATGGAAGGAGACTGTACTGATTGTCATCTCACATAGCTAAGGAATTTACAATGACTTCATGCCTTTACAAAATTTTAAAGTAATCTCCCATAAGTAGGTCGCTATCTTGACCAGAAAATCATTTAAGTAATGGAATTCAACACTGCTGAGTCCTAGACCAAGAAACTGGTAAAAGTCCCAGTGATACTAAACAGAATACCCTCAATCAGCAAGTATCAACCAGAATTTTATATGGAGCCTCATAGAAATTTTTTTTAAACTCAATCCAAATTACTAAGTGCAGTTGCTTGAAATCAACATAATTTCACATGCCACATAACACAGCATTTTAACCATGAATGAGAAATGGTGTAGAAGGCAAAGCAAATGGTAAAAATACTAGATGTCACCATTCCTTGCAATATATATACCTGAATATTCAAGATCTCCCTCGGACAACTTCTAAATCAAGATATGTATTCTACAAATTCATTACTTCTGTAGTTTGCAGTAACACAGGAATTTCAGTCAAGTTTAAAACTATGGAATTGAGCATTAGCATTTGTTATTTTACTACTGCTAACAGACATTATGAGATAACGGCTACTAAAATATCAGACCAGTCACAGAGTATTCTATTCCTCTAAAAGATAAAGGAAATGAGTATATCAAATTAATGCTTTTGAATTCCTCTTCAAGAGAAAGGAAATTAGTATATCAAATTAATATTCTTATGGGCAACTACAGGCCCCCAGAGGGAAGCATACCTGGGATTTAATAGTGTATGTTTGAGTATTGTTGGGTAAAAATGAAAAATGTTTCACTTCTTCTTTACCAAAACCCTCAAACCTTTACCAATGTATAGTAACACACAGAAAATCTTAGAAATAAAAATTCAAACAATTAAAAAAAAAAGTCCCAAACCTACCAATTCACCTTCAAGATGAGAAATTCCACAGTAAATGTCTGTGACCTACCTGCCAAGTGCAATGTATGAAGCCTCATGTTTCTTTTGCAAGTAAGACAGGGAATATTTGAATGTGCTGGTGGAAACTCAGCAGGACCCAAGAGATGCTGGTGTCAGTCACTTCATGACTACAAGGCAGAGACTCCCACTCAGTTCTGAAAGCAGGCCCTGAGAGGAATTTGTCCTTGCAAATGTTTTTGAGGGAGTCTGATGTCCCAGATCTCTGTTTGCACTGGATCTGCTCTCTGCCACTTCATTCCTTCTGTGTTTGACCATCAGCACACACGCCAAGGCTGCTTCTTTGCTCTAAGGAATATTGTTCAGAGCTGCCTTACATATTCCAAAAGGCAGTGACAAAATCAAAGACTTTCATGACACGTTATTTATTGACTATTGTCTTTACGTTGACATCAACCCAAAAACAATGGCAAACCAGCAGATATCATGTCCAAACAAGAATGACGCAGAGCAGCCTTTCTATCCTCACAGAAACTTCTGTGAGCAAAATCAAATTTGAAACTGGCAAACCTTCCTGGATAAACAAGCCTGCTTTTCTGTAGATAATACTGATTTAGTTTTAACATACAATGTTTATTAGGTTGTCATTTTTTGAAAGCCAAGGAAAATTCAGCTTCTGAGGGCATTCTTGACTTTGCTTTTTCTTCCATGATTATGATTAGTGCATCACTTCATTTTCACACTACAAAGGGAAAAACTACAGCACACTCTATTTTGCAGGAAACCCTCTATTGCTACCTCTGTCCTGGTTTTGGCTGGCATAGGCCTCATTTTTTTCTTAGTTGCTAGTAAAGTGTTGTTTCAGGTACAGAATTATGTTGATAACACATTGATGCTTTCTGTCAAAACTAATTTAAAAAATAATCAAAAGTGGTCTCATGATGACTGGGACAGCTCCCTCAGCTCTTATGAGTGCACTCCATCAGGTCCTATGGATCTGTGTACATTCATTTTGTTTGAATGCTCCCTAACCTACAGCCCTACCCTATAAGGTCTCATTTGGCTCTCTCAGAGGGAGAACTCCATACACTCCCCCACCTCACTCACATGGAAATTAACTCTCCCTGTCCTGTCGTGGCCCAAACTTTCTAATGAGCTTGTGCACAAGAATTACTGTGCTGCTGTTGTGTGAGCTATCCCACCACATCACATCTGCAGTTCAGATGATTTTGAAGCTCTGAAAGTGCACACAGACCCTAACTCCTCCTGATTTTTCCCTACACTCATGTGTATGAGCAGACAGACCCTTCAGATGGGTACGTGGTCATGGACCCTTCAGATGGGTACATGGTCATGCTCATTTCCCAGAAAAGGCAGGAAAGCTTTCCCTGTAATGCAAATCAAAGCTATCAGCAAAGCAAGCAATGTGTCCTAACACCCAGAGGACAGAATTGTCTTCCTGCCACAAATTTCTCTAGCAAACTTTCATGCCAAGATTCCTGAAATTCAAAAACTTTAAATTTTTTATGTTTTGGGTGAAAGTAGAATAAGCAAAAATATGTTAAAAACCCTTACATCTGAACTAATATTACATATTGCGTTAATTTACAAAAGGATATACAGCTTTCTTCTGTTGTACTAGTTTTACCTCAATGAATTAAATGGTCAAAATTCTGCTGTGTTTTACAGCTTCAGTACTAAATTTTCAGGTAAAACTGTAACATCAGGGACAAAACTACCCCTGGTGTCCTGTTGAAGGTGCAGTTCCAGGCATGAAAGGTTTGAATGTAATCAGGAAATGTTCCATCAGCACAGGCTGGGTGCCTCTGGCTGAGAGCAAAATTCACAGAGAGTTAAAGGAAAAGCTTTGTCAGCAAGCAAAGGAACAAAACCAGGTACCAATGCAACTACAGCAGCAATTTGAACAAAGACAATGAGTGCACCAGAGCCCGGACAATGACTCGAAAAACGAGACAGATATGACAGCAGTAGATTTCTGTTCCCCAGAAAAAATGTGAACGCCAGGCATGAATTCCTTCCTTCCCTCTCTCCCAGCACACACGAGGCCCTGGCACAGGGCAGTGCCAGGAGAGAGCCAGGGGCTGTGGCTCTCAGAGGCCATTGCAGACTGTGGCTCTCAGAGGCCATTGCAGACTGTGGCCCTCAGAGGCCATCGGGGGCTGTGGCTCTCAGTGGCCATTGCAGACTGTGGCTCTCAGGGGCCATTACAGACTGTGGCTCTCAGTGGCCATTGCAGACTGTGGCTCTCAGTGGCCATTGCAGACTGTGGCTCTCAGGGGCCATCGGGGGCTGTGGCTCTCAGTGGCCATCGGGGGCTGTGGCTCTCAGAGGCCATCGGGGGCTGTGGCTCTCAGTGGCCATCGGGGGCTGTGGCTCTCAGAGGCCATCACGGGCCTGCAGCCCCCAGCCAGGCCAGCCCGAGCAGCAGCACCGTTGCCATGGCAATCTGCTGTTGCCAGGTAGCCGGCAACTAAGAGTAGACTAAGAATTAGCAAGGCCTAAAAATAAAGCTGTCGGGTTTTTCGGTTGGGTTTTTTTTTTTTTCCCCATATGTAACAGGCAAAATAATAATAAAACTCCCTCAAGATCTCGGCAGTTGCAGGGTGTTTCTATTCCACAGACTCTGATCACCTTTTAAAATTAGTACATTTTTCTAAGCAACGAACACAACCGAAACATGACGGTAGGAAGATACTCCAAATCAATGAAAACATGACACTAAAAAAGCAGGAAAGGAGATAAACTATTCTGAATATTCTAAGAAACTGACAGATAAAAGACTAAATTCTTTTTAAATCTCTGCATCAGCAGAGTAAGAAAGCGTGGCAGCTCTGCTGGTTTACATCACCCATACAGGAACTGCCCTGTACTTAAGGGATAGGGGAAAAATGGATTTAATTTTCATCCCTAAACATTCCATATACATATGGACCCTATAAAATTGAACAAAATGCAATTCAGGAGATTATGCAACCAAGGACATCAAGGGCTTTGGCATCCTTATACTGAAGAAATGATGGTAATACAGGATGTGCTGTGTCTCACTGCAACAGGGTTTGTGAAAGCAAATGTTGCAAAGGCTCATCCCCATGGAAGGAAAGGAAAAAATTCTCAGCAGAAGTTACAAATAAGAGAAAAGGTAACCTTTCCTGCTTCTTCCTAGTCACTATATATTTTAAAAAACAAACAAACAAGCAAACAAAAACACAAACAGAAAAGCAAACAAAAACTCAAACAAACAGAAAATGAAAACAATAAGAAAACAATCCAAATCTAACCACAGGTCACTCCAGGCCACATGGAAAGACAGATCTGCATCATCTTTCTTCCCAGGAGCAAGTATTTTAAAGGAAAAAAAGCTGTATGAGCCCCTGCAAACTAAAATATTAGAAATCAAGTCTAATTGCAACCACTTGTGTTTTACAGTTATTGACTCCAAGATCTGCGTGTGTTTGTGCTACTGGATTCCCTGGAACAATTCCTTAGAGGATTCAAAGGATAAGCCCATGGCAGAAATACTGCAGTGTTGGGCCAAACTGCTTGTCAGGCTGACTCCTTTCACAGGAAAAATTAGACAATGAATGAAATATTGAGTCTGAATCCATTTCAATGTACAAAATAAACAATTCTTTTCAATTGTCTAAAAAAAAAGAATTTTACTTCCCCCCCCCCTTCATTTAATGTAAGGACAATTTGATGGAACACTAATTCTTTCTATTAGGAAACATGGTTTTCTTCCTTTTTATTTTTCTAAGCTGAAAACAAAATGCAATGACTTAAGCCAAAAAAGGAATTATGAAATTGAAAGCAACTTCAGATTTGAACAGTGTAAACTTTCAATGCTTAAGATGTTAAAATGAAACATTTGGTAGTTTTTGAACATTGTTGCTTCAAATGAGTAACTTGGCAACGAAAAAAAGCCCTTTCTAAAACATCCTGGATGTTGCAAAATCTGTGTTTCAGTACCAGTATAATCTGGTGATATGTTCAGTCTTCTTCTATCTCAAGCACCCAGCCCAGAAAAATATTTCCCCCATAAATTCTGTGCTGTATGGCACACTATGTTTAGAAAGACAGAGCACTAAATTGCACTATAAGGGCAATGCTTCCCTCACTTTTACTTTTTTCTTTTCCATGTTTCAATGAATAAGTATATTCTTCAGTGCATATTAGGAATCAATGGGAAGTGAAAAATGTCACAATAAACTTAATAGCAGCATGGCATATTCTAGAAACAAAGGCACTAAATAGTTAAGAAAAAAAAAAGGCCAATTTTGAGTCTAAAATTGCTTCCAAAAATTAACAAGAACAATACAAAGGAAGCTAAAATAATGACAGCAGTGTTTCTTACTAGTGACTGTTTGTTTTAAGAAAGGACTGAAAATTTAAATGCCTCTTCAGGTTATATGACTCATTCTTATCCTCTTCCTTTTGTTCTGGCATCCATGACTGAATTTTATACATTTTGACCTGCTGAGTATCAGATAAGATCAATTTATACAAACATAGGAAGACACACAGAACACTTAATGTAACTGTGTGTTAACTCAACTGATTTCAGAACTCTGCTAGAATTTGATTTTTGTCCAAACGGGCTTCAACTCCCCCAAAAAAACTCAGCAGTTGCAAGTGTGGTAATAATCTTTAAGGAAGCCACAGGCTTGAATATAAAAAAAAAAATCTGACTTGATTATTCCCTCTTGTTCCATCCTTTAGGGAAAGACAAATACCTATCCCAGGGGTGGTTTCTAGAGATACAATGTTCTCTGGAGTTCAAAGGAGTTCATTTTGAACTCTCTGATGTTCTGAGCTTTGATTCTAAAGCACAACTAGAGATTGCTCAACCCAAGCCAAGTCCTGGCATATATGGAGGTGCCTGTTCTCAGCTCCCCTTAGGAAGGGCACTGAGTGGGATGACTTTATAAAGACATTTTATTCCCCATGACATGCTCGAGACTCCTTTTGTCTCCACACTGCTTAACTAAGCCAGGGACAGAGTGCTGCCCCCAGGAGCCTTTCTTTTACCTGTGCTTCTTTTTCCTGTAGTAAGTCTTAATTTATTTTTTCACCTTTTAATGCTTAAAAAAAACCCCATCAATCCCCCTTCTCCCCCAACCCCCTGCCCCAAAAACCCACAATGGCAGAGAATTTGCATAAAAATAACTTTTTCAAAATTGCAGGTTTTTTGCAGCATGTTGATGTCAACCAAGTTTTTGATAGAACATTGTCAAAGCTTTCCACTTCAGGTGTTGAACACAGCAATTAATCTACTCTAACATTAAACTATTAATTGTAATTGTAAGTGCAAAAATAATGTATATTATTCTCAGTGAGGTAGTAAAATAAAAAGTGGAAGTCAAATTAATCAAAATGTTTTGATACCACTAAAGTGATTGCTATATTTTGAATTTCAATCCCAAATATGTTAAATATTCCAACTTGAAATTATTTTCTGCCTGAATTTTGAAATTTCCCATAGAAGAGGAAAACTGATATTTCAGACACAAATAAGTGTCATACATACACATGAATCTTCTGGGGAAGAGAGTTAAAGCCCAGGAGCATCAGCTAAATAGAACACACTCTAGAAAAAGTGATTATTAATTTGTCTTCAGAATATTGGCATTGACATAGAATTTAACATTAAAAAAAATCATATATGTCTCTTCCTCTAGCCTTCAGAATACTTTTATACTGATTCCCTTTTTCCTTTTTTTTTTCTTTCATATCCACAATATATTTCATAGTTAGAACAACAGTTATCCCATGAAATACAATGAAAAGGCTCTTACAACATTAAATCATTTCCTTGCAACATAGAAATAAAAGTTTTGTGTTCAAATAACAAATGAGGGGAGAGGGGAAGCTCATCTGGTTGGAGCCCTACAGCAGGAAGCATGCAAGACACAACAAACCTCTCTATTGTCCAAAATGTAGAGATTTCACAGTGAAGGAAAAAACTGCTGATAAGACCTGTAGCTGAAAAGAGCATAGATCTCATTCTAGTGCAGCACTAGATCTCATCTCCCCAATTCCACTGAACCATTGGTCAGTTTGAGAAAATTTCACCCCAACTGCAAGGTAAAAGTATATATATCATCGTAAAAGTGGTTTGTCATTTGGGAATGTATTTTTTTCTTCTGAATGTATAGCAGCCCAAAAATATTTATTCTTTTCCTTCACTAGACTCTTCTGAGGTTTTGCTCAGTTGTAGTTAATTCATTAGTTACAGGATTCTCTGCTCTTGTCCTTTGACTGGGTAAGAATTGCAAAATCTCTGGCTCAAAAATATACACCTAAAATGAACATATATCCATTTTAGTGGGATTTTTTTTTGCCAGTGTAACTCTACTTAAACCAAAAATGTAGAGTAAAATTTTCCCAAAAATCATTGAGTTGGATCAAATTTGCACTAAAAACTTAAAATTTACTTAAATATACTTAAAAGATTCATAAATCTCTTTATGGATTCTCTTCTACAAAGCAACACATAAATATAATTCTGTCAACATGAACAGGAGCTACACAACTTTTTTATACCTAATTGCCTTAGGAGCTGCTTTAAGTTCCTTTTCTTCTTTCTATCAATGAGGAAAAAACATGTTGATCAAAGTCACACAGACTCATTTTTGACTTATATATCAATTTATAAGTTTCCATTGAGAAGCCAGATTTGGAAGTTTATGGCACCTGTAAAGCCATGGGCTTGCATAAGTTTCATTGAGAGTCAAGTTATGGTGCAGAATATTATCAGTGATGTTGCACAAAGTAGGGAGGAATCAGGCTTGTCTTTCTTTGCTAAGTCTGCAAGGCTGACAGCAAAAATATCTGTAATCTAAATATATTTGATCTGAAGTTATAGAGAAAGAAACATGACAACCTATCACACCTTTTTTCTTTTTAAACAAAGTCACATTTTGAGAAGAACTGCAATTTCAGGAGTCTTTCAAGTTTTGAGGTCTGAGTCAGTTATGAAAGCTGAAAGTGGGCATGATGAACATGCAAAGCTCTAGCAGGTACCTTTAGATTCACATCAATCATTTCACATGCTCCTTGGAAGGATGGCTTTCCCTCAGAGATGCCCAGGAGAACTGACCAGAGCTTTGTCCTCCATGAGTGATCACCACATCCCATCTCCTGGGAAGCTCCAGAAAGCAGGCTAGAAATTATCCTGTGCTCCACTGCAATGGTTCTGCACCACTTTCCTGAGATTTGCTTCTTAAGAGAGGCCAGGAGACCTGTCAGCTTCCACTCAGCCTCATCCCTGCCACTCCACCCTGCTGCTTCACCCTCATTTCTTCACAACAACCACAGGTAATCCACCAACGTTGGGTTTTTTCCTCAAAACAGCTCAGAGAGGGATTAATTGAAAACCAGATGCACCATCTGAAAAGCTCAGATCAGAAAGTGATCTATATTTTCTACAGTTTATTATTTTTTAATTATTCTAGCCCATCTCATTGAAACAGACTCGTCACCTTCAAACAATATTCCAGTCACCTTCAAACAACAAACAATATTCAAACAATATTCCATATACATATGCAATATTGGTACAACTGGCAGAAAAAAAACCCACATTTACATAGTGCTTTTGAAGCTTTGATCTCTTTTGTTTTTTTATGAAATGAAGGACTTGATCACTTATCGCCCATGCCTTGTTCATGCACTAATTTACAGTAATCCATACCTGTTTTGCTGAAATTCTGACCGAGATTTTATGTAATTACCATCAAAACTAAAGCATCTTACTTCTTGGGAAGAAAAGGAAAGACTTAATCAGCTTAGTTATGACTTTAGGTGAGGAACAAACCAACATGAAATGATAAATTAAGCACTGGCTTTCAAATACAGCCCTAATGACTAAAAAAGCGAAAAGAAAGGTAACATGACACATCTTTTTTGCTTCAACTGGTAAGAGCCACAAAGGAAAAACAGAGATGTTGATCAGCATCCAAAGAACATGAGGTTCTTGAATATGGATATTTCTGGCTCTTTTGAAAGGTCTCTGACATAGCACAAATCTCTAATTTACAATTTTCAAAGAAAACTTGAATGTGACAACCAAGACAGAGTCAAATTAAACCTAACAATTATCTTCTTTCTCAATAATGGCATCTTAAAATACACACAATATTTAAAGTAAAATTTTTACAATTCCAATCTATCTAAGGGGTGCAAATCCTTATGCAGAGATGCAAGCCCTAAACCTCAACTAGATCCAGCTCTACCTAAAAGGAAAAACAGTGCAAAACACACACATGCAAAATAAAAGGGAAAAACGGCTCATTCGGCTAGATTTAAACCACATCTTCTGCTCACCCCCTATTTCCTGTTGTATTTCCATTAGATTTCCAGGCTTCCCCAGATACCTGCAATGACACCTACCTGCAAAAGACTTTCTGCTTATCCCCAAATTTGCATTATTACTCCACATTGTTCTCTATGTTCCTTTACCCCATCTCCTGGCAGAAATGTTCCTCATTTGCCCCCAAACCCATTGGCCTGTCTTGTTTGGGCAAGGCAGAGCATGAGGTCGCCCAGAGCTGTGCATGCTCTTTGCTGATGGGATGTCTCCTCCTGTCCTGGTTGCTTGATTTGCACCCTTGTGCTGTCTGCCTGACCAGCTCCTGCCAAACTCCACGGACAGTGGCCGAGTTTTCTCTGCCATTCTGTCAGTGGAGCCATTAACAGGATTTCCCTGCCTTAATTAGCCATGCTTTTTAATAATTGCTTTAGGAACTCAACACCTCTGAGTTATCTGTCAACATGCTAATTTTGACTAAACTTTGCCAACAAACTCAAAACTTATTAGCAGGATTCTGACAGAAAGGGCTGTCACATACTTTTTTCTTCAAGAACCTATGCAAAAATACAGTTCAAAAAGCTGTCATGTATGTGTTAGTCTTTCTTTTGTCACAAAACTCATCTTAGATTGCCATAACTGATTTCAGTATAACTTTTGTTATATTACACTTTTTTTCCTTGACCAGCTCGGCTAAAACTTCATACAGAGTTAGGAGAAATTGCAAGTTGTTTTGTACAAAGTTACACAATGTGTCACTCCTACTCCAGGTAATTAAGCCTCGAGAAAAGAGCATGAGAGGAGGGAGACCTTTCTACTCTTTAGAAATACCTGAAAGGAGGTGGTGGTGTGGTGGGGGTCGGTCTCTTCTCTCACGTAACAAGTGACAGAATGAGACCAAGTGGCCTGAAGTTGTGCCACAAGAGGTTTAGATTGGATACAAGGAAATGGTTCTTCCCCCAAAGTGTTGCCAAGCCCTGGAAGAGGCTGCCCAGAGCAGTGTTTGAATCACCATCCCTGCAGGTATTTTCAAGGCGTGTAGAGGTGGCACTTGGGGACTTGGTTTAGTGGTGGCCTTGTCAGAGCTGCATTAGTGGTTGGACTTACTTATCCTAACTTTCTTTTCCAACCTAAATTCTTTGATGATTCTATGATTCTAGTTTATATTTCCCTATTCAGTCTCTCTCTTGCTTCCCTCCTATACCAAAAATCTTCTATTTGTTTGTTTGTTTGTTTTTTTTTAATGGTGGAAAACAAAGTGTGGCCTTGTATTGGTCCTTCTAACAGGATGTGAACCTCACCTTCTTTATAGAAGAAGGGTATTTAAGAACACACAGGAAAAATCAGGGCAAACTTGCCTGAAAAGTATTCCATTCTTGTCATTAAGACAGCTTGTAAAGGGGTGGCAGAAGGAAAGCTTTTAAAAGGACTGAAATGCTGCTGCAATATCTTTAATGGGGTTTTTCCCCCCTAAAAATGATTGAGCATTTTGTTTCTATGAGATTTTGCCTTTAAATACATTGATTAACAATTCATTATAAAACTAATAAATAATCAAGAATACTGTCCATTTTCTATCAAAACCTTCTGCAAAATGTTAAAAATAAATAAAATGCTCCCTCTTCCATATAGGTGATTCCTATTTCAACAGATACAACATGCAGCACTGACCCTTTGAATATAGTGCACCTCAGGTCTTGAATGAAACCACATAAGAACATAACATTTTATGCCCTTTCTTTCAAAACCGTCTACAACCTCATTCTTCTAAAATACATCAAATGTAAAAGAGATGAATTGCAATGGGTGAAAATACTCTTCTATTTTCATCATTCTAGAGATTTAGTTTCTGTGGAAAATAGTTATTAGTTTAAATAGGTACCTGGATTCTGAATAATTGTGTTATTTTAACAGCCCCTGACACAGTATGACATGCTTTAATTTCTGTTATTTCAGGTACATAACTGTTTTCTGGCTAGTTCTGCTCTCCTCCCTTGTTACATTCTCCTGCTGTAAGAGGTCTACAATGACCAGTACAGAAACCTGTGACTTGCAAACTCTGGCCTGTGGATCACTTATTGTCCCTACAGACTCCATGCAGAGAAGTTCCTGACTCAAGAGGGAAATATTCCTTCCACAAGAAGCAACACTTCATCTGTAAAGAACGACAGAAATTTTATAAAATCTCTTTCCTCCCACAGAAGGTTTTTAAGATCTGGACAACTGTTTGCCTCAAAAATGAAAAATACTTATTTTATTTTTTTTTTAATTTAAAAGTAATCCTAGTGCTGTACTCTAAAGATCTGCCTAGGTACATGGCAGAGAATGCCTCTGACATGCAGAACATGGAATCTTAAAACCCCTTCCCACAGCCAGAACAATAAAGCTTTTAATCCTAGACAGCCTAAACTCAGCTGAAGACTCAGCCACAGCTGTTCTCTTCCACTTCCTCCTGATATAATAATCCTGTTCTGTATGATTAAGTAGCAATAGGGACAGAAAAATGTAGCCCTCACTGTTTAACAGTCTTTTGTGGGATGAGGAAAACCAGCTCTCACCTGCTCATTGCAATGAACAAAGCTACACTTTTCCAACAGTCAAACCATTCCAGCTGAAGGGCTGTCCCAGATTCCCAGAAGGAATCAGAAGAGAACTCAACCCCCAGTTTCCTGTGTCCCAAATCAGAGCTTCATCAGCCACAACACTGGCCATGCTAGAAGTGCTGCTAGCCAGGAATCCAATCTAAGATTTCAGAACCCCTTCTGATTTAAGTTCTGTCAAAACCACTAGATTCCTACAAAAACTTTCTTTTCAGTGAACTCACTTTCAGATGGAATCATTTAGATGAAAACAAAGAAGTCCTTACCAGCCCTATTCACAGTTGTTATGCAACCATTTTTAAGGGATTTGCAGACCTTTATAAGAAAACAGAAAAACTCCTAAAATCAAGCATTAGTCAGTATTTTGCTATGTTTAGACTTTCTGTGTTGTTCCTGGTAGTAAACTGTGGCCATATTTGTCCACAAAGAAACGTGAACAGGAAGGGACCAGGAAAAGCTCAAACTTTCAGAGTAACCTTGGGATATTGGCACCTCAGGAATGCTTTGATTGCTCAGGGAGATACTGGAGGACATATTCAAGCTGGTTTTGTGGAAACATATAAATCTCCAGCATCTATTAGATTTCAGTTGTGACCAATATTCCATTTATTCCAATCCCCAAGAAAGAAGCCAACCCTACTTCACATCTGCAGATGCAATGGATTTTGGGCTCTTTCAGGGTAAAAAACCAAAGCAGTGGTGCTGTCCATAATATTTGAATGGGACACTCCAGGTATACGATGTTACACTATCAGTCTTTCTGCTGCTCTAAAGAGAAACATGCACATCAATTTAACATGGATAGGCTGTGGAAATAATGTAAATAACATTTAATTGTACATAACATTCTTCACTACTCATACCTGAGCTCCTTTTACTTCACCAACATGCTCTGCTTTTACTCAGCTCAACCTCCATCACTCCCTTAGCATCAAGCCTTGTAGCAACGAACTTGCCCAAAAGCATGACTTGAACTTGCATCTGTGGACAATGTTATTCATGCCTCTCTGTGGTTATTACCTTCTCCACCTCAAAATATGCAGGGGTTGTTTGGGTTGTAGTAAGGAATGAAAACAAATGTGCTATTTTTTTCTATATAAAATCAATGCAAATCTAAAATGAAGCTAAACTATTTCCCCAGCAATACTATAAACCACTAAATTATCTTTCAAACACGGTATTTTTCTATGTAATTCTTACTCCCTGAGAACTTGTAGGCAGTAACTGTACCTCCTCTTCAGCTTTGTTTTCTAAGCAGGACTAGTGAAACTACTGCAATCAACTTGACAGATAATGGTTTTCATTCTGTTACTCCTCCTGTTATGACTTTCCCCACCCTTTGGGCTCATTCACACCTAACATTAAAGATCATGTGGAGTACCATGTACAACAGGGTTATTACCTCTTTCAACCTATTGGACTTCTCTTGACACAAGGAACACATTAACCTCCTTCTTAGCTAAGTTACACTGGAAATTCACACTCACCCTCTAGTCAAACTATAGACACCTTGGCTTTTTCCAAAATGCTCTTCCATTTCTTCTTGTTAGTTCCATACAGCATTTTGGGCTACAAGGCTACATCTGATTTTTACTACTTTGGTCTAATCATCAAGTTGTTCTTATATATCAAATCTTCTTTGATCAAACTAATGTCTCATGACTTGAGTGACTAGCGACTTCCTTCAGCATGTTATTAATTTTTTTTATTAAAAGTCAAAAACAATAAATAATATATTTAACAAAACATGTTAGTATTCAGGGAATTTCCATAGTGGGAAACAAAAATCCCCCAAATCCTCATCTGCTTATACCAAGATAGGACTGCTCCCTAATGAAATGTCAGACCTCAACAAAAGATAAAATTTACATTTCCAAATCAGATTTTTGAAATCTGTTCATGTTTTCTTCATTGTCTACTTAAAAAAAAAATCACAAAAGAAAAAATACTAAAAAATACTTTGTTTGGTCTCTTTCACACATCCATCTCTACTGGCCACAGACTCCTGGCAAATCTTTGATTGATGATGTACTGCCAACTACAAACATGTTAAAGCATTCTAATTACGCTTCCTATTTCATCAGATCTAGATATTATATACATGCTCCCTGATTTTCCAGGACACATCTATTCCAGCATCTAATGAGATTTAAGAAGCTGACAGAAATGATGGAAGATCTGGGAATATTCAAGCTGTGAATGTATTTATGCCAAAGATTATAAGGCGGTTCCTAACAATGAAATAGCTTTCCTCACATGACTGAAAGGCCATCATCTCAGATATTGTATTTCACACTATTTATTCCATCTTCATTCCTAAAGCAATGATACTTAGCATCATAATGTTCTCCCTTTCAGGATTACTTGAACAACAAGCATCAGGTCCATTCCAAGGGAAAAAAACCTGTTGTTACTCAGAAGGTTAACAGAAAGGAGACCAGCATGGTCTGGATGTGGACACCATCCAAGAACAGTGGTGGGTCTGAACTGAGAGAAAACTAACAAGAAGTGAGTATTTAGCTCCCTAACAGAAGGGCAAAATACGAAGGAACAAAATTAAATCAGGTTAAGGAGCAGTAGAGGTGAACCAAGGTCAAATAAGGAGCTGGTGCAAAAGATGGAAAGAAAGTTGTTTGGTCAGAAGAGTCTCATTGTAGAAAGCAAAACCACAAGAGAAATACCTACATATATGTAATAATATTTAAATAAAATGACAGACACCACGCTATGTTGTTAGAAGACCATAAAAAAAAGTTTTTATCATTTCTTTTACCAATATGTGATTGCAATTGAAGATGACAAGTTCCTCTCAAAGCTTCAGTACAAACCAAATAAAGAGGTATAATCTGAAATAAGAAATTGAAAATTTCATTTCTAGTTCTTCACTGCTAACAAAACAAAATTAAACACAGAGATATCTAATTCCTGGAGCATTGAAGAGTTTTAGATAGCAACTTTCTATCCATACAGGCCTGTTGCTGCAGAAAGCAGTATGATTTTCACAGGTGTATATTAGCATAGAAATACTACATCAAAGTGTTCTGGATTTTGTTCATCTTTTTAGTGCAATTTTGGAATCACATGGCCTTATATGTGCATAAAAGACTCATGCTAATGAAAAAGAACCAAATTTGTCTTCAAGAAATAATGCCTTCCATTTTAGTATCCCAAAGAAACACACAAATATTGAAAACTATGTATGAAAGAAAAAGCTCTCTAGCTCCTAAGAGTTACAAGTGCTCATTTGTTTTGTTTCATAATGTTATATGCCTCAACATTTTTTAGAATGGAATCATTTCCTTTACTTCTGCAAATTTGGTTTGTCACAAAAAAAATACTAGAATGGAATTTAAAAAACAGTATTGAATTGTTCTAAATTATTAAAATAAACTGCAGTTTCCAACTACATATGTATCAGCTTTCTGGGATGGCAGGATGTAACTCAGACCAGATTTAATATATATATATATATATATATATATATATATATATAAAACCTTACCATAGCATTTCTGATAGGATATTAGAAATACTTCATCACAGATATGGTCAAACAAACAGGTTGTGGAATCTCCATTCTTAAAGACAATCAAAACTCATCTGGACAAGGCACTGAGCAATGAGTTCAATGTGACCTCAAAGCTAGCTCTAATTTGAGTGGTGGCTTAGACCAGATGACCCTGAGGAGTCCCCAGTAACCTAATTTATTCTGTGACTTTGTCTCCAAGGTCAGCCTTTCCAGGTTAAGGACAGAAGCATCCTACAACTCTCACGAGTACAGGCTGAGATTATCACACTCCTGTGATGATCCTTCCCAGAGCCCCACTTGCTTCTCTCCTGCCAGGCTGATTTTCAAAGCATATCTTACTCTGCATGACCATCTCACCCTGGCCAGCCATCACTCAGGCCTGCACACATTTGCATCCCCTCTAAGGTTTTCTGTGAGCATCCATCCATCCTCTCAGACACCCCAGAGTCCTGATGGAGGAGGGACCCTCTGTGCAACTCTAAACAAGAGCTTCTGTAATTTTGTCTCATTCAGACATTTGTATCTGTACCAGAAAGGGGAGCAGAACATTCATCTCCACATTGTGGTTCAAATGGGAGATATATAGGGGCAGCAGGCAGAAGTTCATGAGTTTGAATCTAGCTGACGCATTCACAAGCAAGTATGTGAGATAAGAGACAGCTTCAACAAAAAATAGGAACTATTTACATTCATAGGACCAAAGGTCCCTCCAGCTTTGCTAGAATTTTTACTTTCTTTTCAGTGTTGAAGTTCTTGTATGCAATAAGGTATTTTATTCCTGATTTTGGAAAAAACCAACAAATTGCCTTTCTACAGAGAATATATTTTATCATCAATGTTCTAGAAGTTCCAGTAATTTCCATAGATGGGCCTCATTAAGAAGCAGCTTTAATTTTTGAAGAAAATTATTTGCCAATACGTTAGATGGGGATGGGAAGGAGGAACAGATGTCCAACACAGCCAGGTGCTGAGTCCTGCACTTGGGTCACAATAACCCAAGTTGATTTTCTGTTTTTTAAGCAGTTGATGGGCACACAGCTGCTGAGCCGCCTCCAGTCTGAGGAGCACCACAGATGATTTCCTCTGCTCCACTGATGTTTCTGTACAGTCAGTGTTCTCTGTACCTCCTGGGCTTCATTTTTCAACATTGCAGGTGATTGCCATGGTTTTAACTCACAAACAGGCTATGGGCTGCAGAATAACCCAGTAGACAGACTGAGTTAGATTGCTGTGTTTACTTCAGTTTGGACTTCTCATACATAGTGCTGAGTAAGAAAACAGCCCTCCAAAACCCAACAGTGAAATAATTGCCTTTGGGCCATTTGTTTATCTCTGCTTCTTCTGATTTTTTACCTGCCTGCCCCAATTAGACTAAATATCTTTGTAGAGTAAATACTGAAATAACCTCATCAAAGTAACATTCACATCATCTGTCACACCACTCCAAAGTCCTACTGATTACCATGAATAGCACATGGAAATAAAGTAGGATGAGGTAAAACAAAAAGTACCATGATTTTAAAATAAATTTTAATAAAGATACAAATGCAAACGGCATGGGCCACAGTTTCCAAGCCACAGCATGTGGCTCACTGATGCTTATTAATTAGTATTTCAAGAAAACAAAAAAAGTTTCTCATTACAAGAGTCAATATTATGTTTCTCTGAGGAACCTACTCCTTTTGAATTTATTGTGGTGGTGTAAAAGACTGCAGAAACTGGTTTTCTGATTCAGATGCCTGTGCATGCATGCACACAAAAAACAGTCTGCATTTTCCTTGTTGCTACTGAAGTGTCAGCTTTGGCTTAATTTTATTATCACTGAGGAATATGCTTCTCTGACTTCATCTGACCTTTAAGAGAGCTGCCTGCTAATGCTAATAGCATGCTGCTGTGTCTGGAGCATACCTTGAAAGAGACTGGCTGTTAGATATGTAGTGTACTCTCAGTCAAGGAAAACCTTTTTAACTCTGAGCAGTGACAGGGAAACCATTGGAGACCTGGGGTTCTGTTAAAGCACACCAAATGGCTGATTGCCCAAACATTTGCCAAACTTATTGGTCTTTTAACACAGAAGTGTGGCAAGAACAGATGTGGGAATTTGTGTTTCTTGCTTTGCTGCATTTGGTTGATTCAATATTAATTTTCCATGAGAAGTTTCTTGTTCCTCCCAAGCCTGGCCTGTCTGGAAGAGTTGCCCTTCCATGGTGCAGACCATGAACAAAAGGCCTTCAGGAGAACAAGGAAGTTTAGAGTTCATAGACGTGAACCAAAGTGAATTAATCTTAATAAAATGGAAACGTTAGAGTCCTGACTGTGTGATTTCAATTAAAAATATGTGAGAGATTTCACAGTTACTTCAAAAATAATCTGATCTAGGTTTAGTTCAAGGACTTGGTAAAGACAGAGCCAGTTCTAATTTTATCTGAGCTGATTCACCTATTTGTAATGGCTATCCTACATGCTCTAATAACACAGTCCTGTGGATATTAAACCATTGCTGTGACATAGGTTTCAGGTTTTTAAGACTCTGAAGAGGTTTTTAGGCTGACAAGCTGGCAGCTTGACCAAGCATATCTTATTGGCTCCCATTAGGGGGGCACATATTGTGTAGATTCCCTAGGACAAACAACAGGACAGTAGGCAAGACAGTATGTCCCATAAGGAAAACAAATTACAGCCAACTCAGAACAAATATTAGAGTATAAAAACAGCTTTACTGTATTACAGGTAGAGAAAACAGCAGCGAGTGTTAGAACAAAGTAAAGAATTACAGAATACATTTTCTGTGAACACTAAAAAATAGAATTACTACTGATATTATTGTCCATGCCACTGGAAAGGCAGAAGCAGAAGAATAACTGAAACATCAGTCATAAGAACAGAAGAAAGTCAGGACTGCACAATTCAATACCTCTCTTGATGTTCCTCCTGTTCATTGTCATTGAATTTTAATTTGGACAGAAAGGAAACTTTTACAGAATTAGAAATGAAGGGAGTTGACCCAAAGAACATCTGCACCAACATCGCCAAACTTTCTCTCCTCTCTCCCTCCTCACACTCCATATTCCTTGGCAGTGCTTTTTAGCATTGGCAAAGCAGAACTCCTTTGAAAGGCATTGAGGATGATCTTGCATGAGGATGATCACTCAGCCAATTATGGTCAAATACCAGTAGTGAATTTTCTGATGTGGGCACTATTGATGATTTATAGAGACTATTACTGTAGCAGAGAAACATTTACTAGAAACTGGACTGGGGCCACCAATTCATTTCACACAAGCTAATGAAGCAAGTTAAATGTTCTCTTGTCTCGTTTCTAATTTGAGCCAAAGTTATTTGGTTCCTTTAAATCAGTGTTTCCCATTGGTCTGTTCTGGGTTCAAAAAGGCTGCTTACAAATTTTGTGACAATTTACGAGGTTTTTAAGCACTTAGTTTAGTTTAGTTCAGTTCATTGAATAAGGGTTAAAGTAACTGAAACATCACGGTGAGACATACACAGACCTTTTTCCAAATTTCTCTGTTTTTCTTGGGACATTGCAAAACAACAAAGGCAGTTTAATAACACAAATGGTATTGCTTCATTACTGACTTTCATAATTCTTTCTGACCATTTATATGGGGAACTGCAAAGAAGACAGCTACAAGAAATTTGGTATATAGATTGACACCTTTTGTCCACAGAGAGTCTAATGAAACAGCAGCAAAAGAATACACACCTGAAATGGAAGCTACCTATCATATTTAACACTGATGGACTGTGTAACACCCCATCTAGACCCAGACAACTGAATATAGACATGAAAAAAGTCCCTAGGTTCCTATTGCAGGAGCTGGCAACTAATTTTACTTACAGATGAGGGTATTTTGGAGCCTAAAAGATAAAACAGAGCCCTTACCCAATGCATTAAGTAGCATCTCTGCAGCTGAGTATGGCATCCATCTCGGGGTTTGGGGAAATTCCAATACAGATCTTTGGTCCACTTATTTAAGGAGGTGAAACTTAATTTTTTAAAATAATGTCTTATCAAATAGAGATTTATTGCCTCCCAAAGTTTCCTGTTGGAGAGAGCTCATTATGTATAAATGATTGACTCCCTGCAGACCAGGCTTCCATACATCTCTAGTGATTGTCCTAACTGTGGACATGGATTCAGCTCCCCTCACTAGTTCCACACTGTAATTCAGCTCACCAAGAATATAATGGCAGGAAAAAAGGCAGGAATGATTCTGTAGCACGGTGGTCAGGGCATTTGCTGGGTAGAGAAGCCACTGCTTTAAGTTGCTGAGCTATCTGAAGACTTGGACCTAAATCACTGCATTGATTGAGACCCCTGGACATGGAGCTGCCAGTGGCTGTTTCAGGTTCCGTGTTTTCTCATCTCAACCATAAATTCCTCTTTGAAACTAACTAGCTTTTCCTGCAGGAGCTGATAGTGTACACTGCTATAAAAACTGGCTATTGTGACACATACACATGCTCCAGCCTGATTTATGCAATTACATGACTGGAATTGAATTAGAGGGCATAATTGCTGGGTTCTCTGTCTTCAAAAATGAGACTTCTATCAAAAAAATATCACCCACTGCCTTGCTTCCTCCGTCTCTGTGTAAACAGGCTACCACAGGAATCTGGATGACTCAAGTGAAGATCTGGCACAAATGAGCAATATGATGGTGAATATGATAATGCCATCTTGGAGGAATTTAACCACCTTCCTGGCACACATTTTAACAAGCACACTCTGGTGATCATGTTCCTCATCTTCTTTCCCCTCATGCACAGAGGAGGCAAGGATGAAAGAACCAGGAAAAAAAGAAAAAAAAAGGGAAAAAAAAGGAACACAATCCCTCTATTGTTAAATTCTTTCTCCCCTCCAGCCAAATCCAGGACAGTAAGACATTCCAAAACTAAGGTTGACAAATTAAGGAACATCACTACCTATGTTATATAACATGCAATTATACATAGCTATGTTTTTTTAAATATCTGAAGGTGCTTCTGTAACAAAACTGCTACTTCAAAGGAAATAAATGAACATGAAAAATGTAATATTTTAAAATTTTACCTGGAACGTGAGACTGTGAACGTGAGAAAATGAATAAAAAATACATCCTGGCAATACAGTGTCTGTGCACAGAGACAGGACAACCCTTGGCTCAGCAAGAGATGAGACATGTATTTCTCATTGGATAAGACAGCCAGACTTTAATCCAAAGCATTTGATTTCACAGCTGTAAGCATTAAATTTGCTAAAAAGAAATCCTGAACCCCAGTTTGGAGTGCAATGTTTCAGCAAAGTGAGGTAACCAGATAAGAAAACCCAAACTTCCATTAGGCAAAGGTTAGTCATCATCTGCAAGAATATTTGCAGGTTATCTTTTCTCACTCAAACAGCCAATTTCATGTGACTCAAGCAACACACCCTTAGTTTATGTTTTTGCTACAACAACCAGTGCCTGAGGACAGTCTCCCAAAATGTATTGTACCTGCACAAACAGATTTTGTTCCTTAGTGTGACGGTTAAAGATCAAAGATGACTACGTAGGTGGAAAGACTGCAGGAAAGCAGTAAAATAAGGAAATGCCCAGGGAAGAAGAGCTTATAGTTGTCAGTTGTTTCCCACCCTCACCACAGTTAAGCCTGTTTTTTAACATGAAAATTCTGTTTTCAAGCAGTTAAAAGCCAGTCTCATTGAAATCTGCGTGGTTACAACAATTTACACAGTCTGAGGATCCAGCTCTAAGACTGCTGTTTGTTTGGGATATTTTATTGTAAACTGTTTCATCTTCACAAATAACTCATCACCATAGGAGCCTCATATGGGCAGAAATGATCTCATCTCACTGGCCATCCATGAGCTGTAATTAAATAACTTATAGTAGGAGTCCTGAGGCTCCTGCCTGGTTTTAATTGTGTTTTCATTAGAGCAAGTATTGTTATTGTGCAAGGGAACTGCGAGTTCTGCAGCAGGGCCCAAGCTGCCTCTGCACAACCTCTGTGAACCACAAGCTCTGGCTGAGTTATTCCACCCTAAGAAATAAAATGCTGCAGTTCACAATGCACACAGGCCTCTTTAAAGCTACTTGATTTAAAGGAAAGCAACATCCTTATTTCTTCTTTTACTTTGCTGCCAAGAGAAATAATCATACTAAGCCAGGACAAGGGAAAGCATCCTTATGCAACAGACAAATGGCACTTGCAAACACATTTACAAGTCTCGTGATGCTGTTTGAGTAATGCAGGTACAATATCCTTCCTTACAGAGTAAAAAAAAAAAAAAATAAGGATGGTACCAGAAAAATGTACCTTCCAACTGAAACCTGGCAAAGAAAGCAAGCAGTCTGCACATAAGGCCCAGGCTATGCAGTTTTAGTTTAACATCTGCTGCAAGAGTAGCTTTCCCTCCAAAGCCACTGGGGTTATTAATATTGAGAAAATAGGATTACTGTCTGAGTGGCACAAAGATGAAAAACTATTTGTATTTGCAAGCTGTCTGCTTATTTCGAAAGCATTCATTTCCTCTTGATAACACATGTGTAGAGCAACTTTGGGAAAGTGATTTTTTGGGAGTAGTTGTTTTTATTTCTTTTCCTCCCTGCAGATGACCTGTGATTCTTTTTTTTTTAAGTGACAGAAAGCACACAAATTCTTGCATCTTCCCACCACATGCACAGGAAGGGTTTCCAAGTGATTAAATTCAAGGAGTCCAAACCATAATATTAGAATAATAAAGAATGATCTGGAGGGCTGCCTACCACAGGAAGCATGCCCTGAAGTATATAAAATCAGCTATTGCCATTACATACACCGGTAAGTGTCTCTCAGGCTGTTTTTATTTCATACCCTAGCTACAAGGAGCTGGAAAACACTTCAAAGGGAAAGTGGATGAAAATACTGGCCCTGATGATGGTTGCTAGGCAATGAGGAGAGGACTACTACTGGCCAAGCTTCAAGCAGATTTAGATATTATTCTAATGAACATAGAGTGTCATTAAAAACCAAGGTCTGATTTAAACAATTTTGACCAGAAGACTGAAAAAAGAAAATAATTTCATCTTACCCACATCTTCAAAAGCAGATACAACACCCATGTAAGTGAACTCAGCAACACCTGAAACACAACTCATCATACTGAATTCCCAAGGAAAGGAAGATTGACTTGCATTCAAGAGTGCTCCTGAGCTTGAGTTCAGTGGTTCACTTGCAAAGCACCTGTGGCAGGGTGAGAATCCAAATCCTAATTCATCCTTGCCAGTCAGTACAGCCCCCAGAAGGGCCATTTCTGTGTGCCAGGTTGTACCACAGCACGAGGCACTGCCAGGGAGCTGCAATCCCTTGAGTTATCTGGCACAAGCCCAGGCTGACATGTACCTCCCTGTACCTCCTGTTAAACAGAGCAGAGAGAGACGAGGAACTGTAAAACAATCTAGGTTGGAAGGGACCTCTGGGGGGTAATCCAACCCCGTGCAGGCCCTGGGTTGACAAAGCAGACTTCAAATCTTTCAACAATTCTGGCCTTAAATAGATTCAGTTTCTGAGACTTCACAGTTTGGGGATTTTTTTTTCTTTTTTTTTTTTTTTTTCAAGTTCACGTCTTTGATCAAAGTTTGTTTTATGGATACATGATGTTTCCTCACCCCTTTCTGTCATTTCTCTTCATGCTTTAGATCTAGAAACTGACTGGGAATAAAATAATATCCTTAGTCATCCCAGATTTTAAAACATAGATATTAACTTATCCATTTTTGTCTCTCTGTTCAAAATGCTTCCTTCGGACATAGTTTGATTCTCATTTTCTCCTTATATTCTGATTATTACTATAAGTACTTAAATAAAAGCAATTTCTAAAAAAGTCAACAAATTGCCATCACTTTAATCCAAAAAACTCCAAACAATCCTGTGCAAGTCAAGGAGAACATCAAACTACAAATACACACAGAGACATAAAAATGAAACTTTTGGATCAGGGTTATGAGGCCATACTAAATTTCTACATTAAAAAATAGTTTTAATTAAAAACTTCCTGGAAAAAAAAATTCTTCAGGTCATTTGATAGTAGAAGTAGAAGCCTCTGTTTAAATATTCAGTTATCTTGCATCACATCTTCAGAGCATTTTATGTTTTTGTACTTATCTTACCATCTTTTAAAAAATATATTTTGAGATTGTATCATAAACTGTGCTCCAATCTGCTAATGGTGTTTGGATAGAATTTCCACTTTTTAAAGGTTATTTAGGCTCTAATGAATTAGCTCTTTTTCATGATTTATTGTGTCAAACTTAATACCTTTATTTTGTTATTCAATTTACTCTTGTCGCAAAATGCACATAAATGGCCTTCTCCAATTTAATAGTTTAAATTTTCTCTTGTGTTTTTTCCATCTAACTTTCAACCATATTTGAACTATTTTTCTTCAAGCTTCATAAATGAAACCATGTAAATTGGTCTCAAAACACTTCTGCTAATAAATTAGAGTTCCCCCACTTAAAAACTGAATTACTACTAGCTTTCTATGGAGAGGATTGGGCTGTGAATTTCAGCCATTATAAACTGGTAACAAAATACCATCATTCTATGAAATACTTATCTCCCTCCTATCTCCAGCTCTTCAGCAGTTCTTTGGTCCAGACCACAGTAGAATCAGCCCAGGAAACAGAAATTTAAATAGATTTTAACCTATGATCTTACAGGAGTTTTCATATTTTAGGTTCTGCCATGTTGTGTCATACTGCTGTTGGTATTACCTGGACTCACTGATATTTGTTGCAAAAAGCAAAAGTTGGTCAAGCAACTACTAAAACTGACACTCTATACCTGTTCCACAGCATCTAAAGCAGTGGTTTAATTCTCAAAAGTGATAAGCATACTGCTTCTCCTTGAATTTTCAGAATGAAAAACCAAAGCCATAGAAATTCTTATTTTTTTCTTTAAGAAAGTGTGGTTTTCAAAGTTTATTTGACATGCTTTCTTTTCTTTTCTATGATACAGCTAGGAAATTTAACAGGCAAAGCAGAAAAGCCTGATTAAATAGATAAAAACTTTTACATCAATACTGAAATTCATTGCATCCTTCTCCATACATGGACACAAAAATAGCTTTATTCTTCCTTTTTGGTCTTAATACAATACACTGCCAAGAGTTTATCAAGAATACAAATTTTTGACATTCCAGATCAAAGACAGCAATATACAGCCTACTGAATTTCAAGAACAACCACAGGATCAAAGTTTTGCCACCCTGATATATTAAAAAAAAAGTCAGAAAGAAGAATAATCAAAATTATCCTGCAAACTCATATCCAGTACAGCCAAATGAGTGATCTGGTCAGTTCATCTATACTGGGTAGTGGCCAGTTTCCAGCATTTCATAGAAAAACACGGAGTCTCCATAATACCTTTGGACAAGCTTAGAAAGTTGTGACCATGTGGAAAGCACAGAGATGCAAAGAACTTCACTGACTCCCACAGGCAGTGAGACCTCCTATGTCAAAATCTGTTGCATAATTAGACTATGATAATCATTAATTTCCTTCATTGGAGTCCAGCTTCCACATTGTTTTATCAGAAGTCCTACAGATTAACATCTTTATAAGCATTTCACAAATTTCTGTGTGAATAAAACAAAAACACTTGTGTTCCTAGCAAATATGTTTACCCTTGATACAATCACATGCTATAAACTTTATGAAAAACAGAATTAAGGTAAATAATGTTCAAGGTCTTCATCCTTGTCCTGGCACAAACTGGATGCTGCCCCCAGTCAATAAGTTAATTTTACCTAATGTAGCTGGAAGAGTGTCAGGCCTGTCAAGGAGATAGACATGGTCACATCTTTCCTCTGCCAGCTGCACAGCTTTTCCAAATCACTTGTCATGCCCAAAGAAAAGATGCAAGAGTCTGTCTTAATCCACTGCAGTGTCAGACCACAAAGTCTTCAGGACAGTGACTCACAGCAATGACTGACGTTGAATGATTACACTGCTCTGGATCTAGAAGAAAAATCTCCTTCTCCATCCTGGTCCTAAACCAACATTTTATACTATGTAAATCTGTAACAACAAATCTCCCTCCAAGGTTTAGACGTGAGGAATGGCATGAAAAATTTAGTGCCTGTATCTCATCTTGCTTTAAGAGGTCAAGGAAGGCAGGAGAAAGCAGAGCTGCAAAAGCCACAAAATAAGGGTGCAGCTTATCATGATGATTCCATTCCAAATTGCTAGTTAAAAAGCTAATTTTCTTTTTTGTTTAAACAAAGTTATCATAATTCATAGTTCTTTAAAAACTATGTGTTGTTCAATCTTGAATTGTTATCCACCTATAGAGTATCTAACGGCAAAGAGAGAATAGAGTCCTTAAGTCTATTGCTGCTTCTGTCAACCTAGTCCACTCCCCGATTGACTTTTAATTCCTAGACCACAAAATTGGAAACTTTTTGCAAATTAACAAAACATAACCCTTTAGCCCCAGTCTCAAATCAATCACAAAAAAATTAATTTCAAAATGCTACATCCATGACCCTTGGTATGACCATTCTCAAACCTTAAATCACAAAAACTAAGGAGGTTTGGGCATAAGGAGAACCTAAACACAAAATGTAAGCTGAAATATTACAAAAAGTGGACTGCTTAATTATAGGAGGCATTTTCTTTCCTTCTAATCTTCAGTGAGCCAGAATGGGCCTAAACACCCAGGTTCTCAACACTTGGCAGCAATGTAACTAACATCATGACATTTATTCCAGGCAGAGGCAAAAGGTCAATAAAGATGGAAAAAATCCCACTTTGTGGAATTATGTCTTTGGTTGGTTAGTTTGTTTTAAATTTACATAATTTACATTGTCCTCTTCTGATTTTTTTTTGTCTTATATTCATTAGATGCAGGTGAAAACATAGCTATCAGTTCAGAGCTATTTTTGTAAAGCACAAGAAATACCCAGTGATATTTTTATATTCTCAAATGCTTTGTTTAGAGGCAGTGGTACTTTATTGCACTTCTAGACATGCAAGAAGCAACAAGACACCTCTTCTTCCACTTATACCATATCAGAAAAAGTACCTTAAAAAAAATTAACTTCAGTTTTACACTGACAGATACAGTGCTATGACAGAGTAATCCTAAACCCTCTCCTTCGGTTTTAGTAAATTTACACAGCTTAAGAACCTGAAAACGTTCTGTAACCTCATGTATTCTTAAAACGAGGCTCGTAAAGCAGTAATTGCTATGATATCTGCCACTTGCTTTGATACAAGTCTCTGGCTTCAAGATAGCTCTTGATACACAGATAAGCTCACTAAGATAACAGCTTGTATTGGCAGATAAATTCTCTGCTCTCCTTGTGAAAAGGAACCTAGAATTTGGAGAAAACTGCTCAAGTCACACAGGACTGCTTCTTCCAAGCACTATGCTGAGATTTGGGGCAGGGATCAGCTTTTGTTCTCTGCAACGCTTAGCACAATGGGGCTGGGCCTAGCTCTGAGGCTTGGAGCAGCTTTGGTTCCTTAAACAATTTCCGTGCAGTCTGATGGCAGGGATGGCACACACCAATCAATCTGTGCACGCTCCACACTGCTGAGACAAATGTTCTGTGCTGCTGCAGTGTTATTTCATGCCGGAGAGCAAAGCCGAGATGACAAGACTCACTTCAATCTGTATTGAATATATTCTCAGCAGGATACACAAAATGCTTCTAGAATCAGCTCTAACCCACTGCAATTCAAGCTGCTGCTTCAGTTCTGAAAGCCTGCTGCTGCTGTACTGCTTTCACCTGAGCAGTGATGGCCACAGACCCTCCTCCATCCTCCCAATGCCCTCACAGGCACATCCAAAACAGCAGATGCTGGTCCACGGGCAAAACTCGCATTTTGCCAGCCACAAAACGTTCATATCAGTAATGAAGGGACATAGAACCTCTCAGAGCATCAACATAATGTAAAAACAGCTAATTGATTCACAATTGTTAACAATCCCAAAATCTGTATTTGTACATTATCTTGCTTGTATTATTTGATATAGTTCAATGCTGCTTAAAAAAAATCAGATAAATATTAATAAATGCAGCTTCCTTCACTTTTCAAAAAAGGTTCTTTCAAGAAACAGGTGCATAATTTTGCTGCTAATGACAATTTATCTGATAATGATATCATTTACTTCAGAGAGATATATAGAAATGTTTACTTCTCCAATTTTAAATTAATATTTTAAAAAGTGTCTATCAGTGATAACACATAGAGCCTTCTCAGAGCCCATAGTGCTATTCACATAATTTAGGTCACATATATTTTTACTGGATTTATTTGTGCTGGTTGAATTAGGCCTATCAGCCTGAGTCACTTACCGGAAAGTTTCAACTCAAGGATTTTTATAACCATTTTATAATTCCTTTGTCCTATGTACTATCAGAGCCTTTTCAAAAGTGTATAATTAGTATTCCTAATAGAACTGAACTGCTTTTCATAGAATAACTGTATTAACTGTTACTAAAATGACAAAGGCATTGTCATGATACATACACTTATAATTTACAAGTGCAGAATATTATAACCCCTCACAGGTGACACTTATGTGGGCTCTGTGACCTTCTCATGACATTGCAGAAACTGTTCTCTTTAGGAAGTGTTAGGCAGGAACTGATACCTGTCCTAACTCCAAGTACCTGACTGGAATGAAAGCAAATGTAGAGAAACAACAAGCATATCACTCATTGCCTTATTAACTGTGACTGGATTCTTGTTTTCATGTGACAGTTCTGTTCTTAGAGAAGTTGTGAAAATATGAATGATATAACAAGAAAGGTTCTGGTCAGACTTCTTGGCCAAAAAAAAAACAAGACGGGAAAAAAATGCAGCTCCATCAACATTCTCACAGAGACTGAATTTAGGTAAAGTGCAAGAAGTGAACTTGGTGACCTGAAGAACCATTTTGGGACCCTCTTAATCCAGTGGGATAGGTTCCTATATTGCTGTCCTGTTTTGAATGTGAGGTTTCCCAGAAGTTCAATGACCCAGAAAGTGGCCTGTGCCAATCATCCTCCACATCTGCTGATACAGAGGGCACAATGGCCTATTGCAAGCCAAGTAAATTCAGTCATAGATTAGGTAACACAGCACATTTGCTTACCCATCTTAAGAAATTCACATCTGTAATTCCAAGTTGCACTAGAGTTTTTCAACACCCTCAGGAAACAAGTAGCAACTGATAGCAGTCCATAAAAGAATCCTTATCAATAAAAGGTGAATTTAACAGCAAAATTTTACAGAAATAGAGAGAAAAATATCTCCATTTGCAAATGCATCAGTGTCTGGATTCTAATGCCATCCTGGTGATCAATCAGCCAACTAAAAACAATTTTTCAAGTTATTTTTACTGGCTTTCAGGATAGTTTTGCTGAACTGTCTTCCTAGAAAATCTGAGAATTGCCAAAACCTAGTGCCAAACCAGCAGGATATTTTCCAACATAAAAAGTCAGCACCCAGACAACACTACAGACTGCCCTAGATGCCACAGAGCTCATCCCAGGCTAGTTCCTGGGCCCAGAGAAATTCCCTTTCATTGCTAATACAGTGGGTGAATGCAGTCCCCTCAAAGTTCTGCTATAGCCAGCTTTGAAAGGGTTGCAGTACAATCTCTGCACAGTGGCAAACTGGCTAGGCCACCTTGCAAAAATGTCAGACTGGTCCTGTGCTTCCTCTCCACAGAAGTGTCAGGGCTGAAAGGGAAGCAGGAACCTTGTTAAAAAAGGGTGGGACACCCCAGTGTGACCAGAGCTGGCACTTGTTGATGCTGTGTGTGAGCACTGAGCACAACTTGTTCTCCTAAGCTGTCTTCTAAGGAAGTTCCCCAGTCAGGAACTTTATTGGAAAGACTGAGAGGATTCTGTTCCAGCAAGGTTTCTGAGGCCTTAGAGGGATCCATTTTTTCAGATATCTGGGACACTTATATCTGGATTCAGAGTGGCTGGGGAATTGATGAAAATAGGGACAGTATCTAGACCATGCTGCTAGGTCTGTTTTCCTTGGAGAGAGGCTGAAATGTCTTGGGTCCTGCCATCTCCTTTGTAGTCCTTGTATGTGACTCTCCACTAAAATCTCCTTGAAATAAAGCTACTGAAGGACATCATGATTATAACAAAGTGTCACAATGCTGATGCTGAATTGTCAGCTTCTTTCTGAACCTGCATTGCCAAGACTAAAGCAGGGTTCACAGTGCCACTTCACAGATTTCCAGTTTTTCTTGCTTAACTGCAGTGTGAAAACAAAATTAGATTTAAAGACACATGTTTTGAATATAGGGCTATATCACAAATGAACAAATCAACAGTGAAATTATCTGTCTCACTTCCTTTTAATTTCTGGCTGAGATTGCCTCCTCAGCTTAATATGATTCTTTTAAGTCTTTGTACCTTTCTGAGATGAAGAATTTTGCTGAATATTCTTTCACAATTACTAAACACCCAAAACAAACACTTCCTTATTTAACAAGAAGACTGCTTTTACAATAAATGACAGCATACTGAAAGATTCGGGAGAATACAGAATTTAGTTTTGCTCTTGGAAATGCCAAGGTAATACACATATGATCAGCATTATCACATGGATAATGTGTTAATGTGATTGGCAGGAATCTCCGGTGTGTTTGGTTTACAGGATGTGGTTTTGATGACCAGCCTAATTAAAAACCAACTGAGAGGGAATTAAAGGCATGTTCTTGGGAAGAATTCCCCCATGTGAAGGGATGCAGAAGTAAAAAATTCCCTTTAAAGAGTTTTATCTCTCACAATCAGATTTCATTTCCCAAATTAATTTGGATATAAATCCAGAATACATATGAAACCAAATGTTATTACCAAAAAAATCAGCAATTTGAGATAAAAATGCATTTTCAGATGTCCATCTGAATTTGATGGTTCCTACATTACTGTCTCAGGGAGAACATCTCAGATGACAACCTTGAACCTTCCTCTTTCCTCAGATTTAATTACAGTAGCAAGCCACAAATCTTCAGCTTCAGTTCCAATTATGTTCTCTCAAACCAAAGCAAAAGGCCAGGCTGGACAGGCCTTTGAGCAGCCAGGTCTGGTGGACAGTGTCCCTGCCCACCACAGGGGTATTGGAACTAGAGGATCTTTAAGGTCCCTTCCAACCCAAACAATTTTTCCTCTATGAAAAGTCTAGGACTGCTGACCTTAAAAGACAGATATTCAAAATACACTGGTTCCTTTCCTTCTCTTCCCCTCCATGCCAACTGAAGGTTGGCCACAAAGCCATAAAGCAAAAAGCATTGTACTCTTTCTGTATTTTAAGCCCCAAAATTCTGGTTTTTCAGCCTCCCCAGCCACTCCAAAAAAGACTTCATCTTACTCAGAACTGTGCCTCCAGCAGTGATAAAAGTCAAAAGCCAAAGGGAGATCAATGACAAGACAGGCTTGTATCTCTCCTTCACCCTTCTCCCAGCTTCCAATTATTTTCAGCTCAGGGGATTTCCTCATCTGGATGCAGTTTATGTCATTATTAGTCCTCAATGGACCTGCCTTCCAACTTCTTGTTCCACTCTCCTCTGGAGTTAATGTAAACTTTCTGCATATTTATACAACAGCAACACTTCCGACTAAACCTCTTGCTTGCTCTTGGAGTAATGTCAGAGGAGAAGAGTAGGAAGAATGAGTCATTCCTGTCTCCTGACTCAACTTTTGTCCGGGAATGCTATTTTCCTGTGAGGCTACAGGGAATAGGTGGGAACTACTGCTCCTTGCATAAGTCAGTCATGCAGCTCCCGAGTGCAAAACCTCATTTTAATAAGCTATCAAAACAAAAGGTTTTACTGAAAGTCATAAAAATAAAAAGCTGCTTAAAGATGGAAGCTGACCAACACATAAAGCTTATAGACTTCTCCAACTCACTGAAAGCAGACTGGAAAATGAACTTTTGCTCACTGAAACAAAACATCACCAAGTAGAAAGAAAAAACCTACTAAGAACTCAGCCTATTTATCAGCAGTTCAGGGTAAGGTTATTTAACAAGCTACTTTTGCTGCCACATGATTATAAGTATTTCAACAAAAAAATTTATTTAGGTTGAGAAAGACTCAACAACCAGCATATCTGTAAAATACCACAGACTCTATAATCTAGAACAAAGCTAGGAGTAGTTTTTCAGCAGAAAATGATGAGACCATGAGCAGATTTTCATTTCTAAGTAAATAACATCCACGTGAGAATGCAGTGTTTTGTTATCCTCCTGCCTCTCTTCTCCCTGTTCTAGCACTCAGTGATGGAAAAAAAGACAAGTACAAATCACGATATGCCATCAAGGCAAAACTGTCCCTGAGAGTCTGGCATCATGCCCAGGATTTTACTCACTCCATGACGAGTGGTGTTCTCTTCAGCTCAGATTTATCCAGCCTCATCAATAAATACCCCAAGCGTGGTCATCTGATGGACATGATGAGATGAGATTCCAAAACATTTAGGGCTGTATACATTCTTTCACTATGGTAAAGAAAATGGCAAATATCCTAAAACAAGAACAATTTATTTTCCTTATATTAAACGTCTGAATAAATTCTCGTACAATCCTTGATGGCCAGGAATAACAGGAGGGCTTTTTAAAAATTTACTCAGTGCTTTTTCTGTGCATTATTCTTCTATAAACCATTTTCTGCTCAGTGTTTGCTTTATAATCATCACCCCTTTACTCACTTAGGCATGACATGGGAGAATATGTTCTAGTCCGTGTCTTAGCAAGCAAGATCTAGATTTGCTTACAAGCTTTCAGACCTTGCTTTTCTGAATCAGACCAGGGGATCTAAAATAACAGGTTTTAATAAGGCAAGCAAACAGAACAGACTCAAAGCTCACAATGCCTCTTCCTCCATAGTCCAATTAAAGCGTCTTTGCTGATAGCAGAAGAGAATTACTCCATAATCACTTGTGTGCAGTACAGGGCTCCAGCAGGTACGATGGAGAGAAGATGGAGAGACATGTCAGGAGTAGCCAAACAGCAAAGGAAACACAGCATTTTGTTTACAAGCCGTTCAAGCGACACTCACTCACCCACGGAGATCAACCTGCATGTTTACATTTTCGCTGAAGCAGGGCAGGCTTAAGTGTATTTATCAGAGAATTGGGAAATATTGAACAATCAGTCTCAGCATAGCCAAAAGCAAAGGCATGAGCTTGGGATCAAGGAACACAGGTCAAGATTATCAAACTGTTATTACACTTTGAAGAGCAATACTTTCTCAGGGCAGCTTCCAGATCACCTTCAAGGTCAACCCAACACAAGCATCAGGGCACAGCTTTTGGATAACATGGCTAATAAGATTCCAGGATGCCCAATGAGTTATTAACTTCTTTACTGTGCTAGTGACAGCAAAATCAAAAGCTTTTTCTACCTCCAGTGGCCAGCCTTCAAACATGAGGCTGATGAGTGTTTTCAGGAGAAAGAACAAAAACCATTATCAGCATCAGGAAATAATGAGAACCAATGAAAAATTTACAGCCCTTGTAATACAATCAGGCAGAACCAATGAAAAAGTTACAGCCCTTGTAATACAACCAGGCATAACCTGTCAGAATTTACACAAATTTAAGAAATACATTTTCATTCTCAGTGTACATTTTAGACAAGTAGAGGAATGTGTGGAGGAAAAAGCCCTCTGTATTTTTTCAGGTTATATCATCCTTTAACAGCTTTCAGTTAGAAGTGAGGTTGATCTTACCAGTATGTTATAAACATCTTCCCTTTTCTTGATAAAGCAGTTACAGCATGAATTTATATGACTAGCAGAAAGCAACACTAGAGGCCTGAAATCATCACCTCCCACTTTAAAATATAGTCTAATCTATGGAATTTGCCTAAAACTTGAAATTTGTGCTCACCTCTAGGTCCTGCTATGGTCTAGTTCATTTGGTCTCTCCCTAGTCCCACAGGGTCAGACATACTTTTGAGAGGTCATAGGCCACTTTATTTTAAGCAGTTCAATGAAAAAGGAATAATTTTTAGCTCCCTATGGATTTTCATGCTTTCAAAAGGTCAAAGGCTCTGCAGAGCCCAGTTTGCCTTCTGGGCTGGAACAGTGAAGGCACATCAGTTTCTGTAGCCAGAGGCGCGCAGAGCAGTGGGGCTGTCACTGAACTAAGCTGTGCTCAGATGCACACATGCAGATGCATCGATCACAGGCAGCTTTGAACACTCTCCTGACCTAAGCTGGAACAGTGCAAGGCCTCAGCTGCTCTGTTCCAAAGGCAGAACAGCCTTCACTCCTGCACTGACTGCTGAGAGGACCTGCTGCCCAGCCCAGTGAGACAGGAGGGAAGGTGCAAGGCAGCTGCTGCTGTGTCTGCATGCAATGCAAGGGAGCAGCCCCAGCCTAGTGCCTGTCCCCTAGACTTGTCAGTACCACTGGGTGCTTCTGGAAAAGTCTGGGAATGACAGGGAAAAGACCTAGCTCTGACAATTATGCAGCCTCTCGGTGAGAGTTGTGGTGTGACTTGCTACGAGCATCACCTAGAAACATCCATAACCCTCACCCACAGGAAGAGGTCAGAAGTGGTGCCCAGAAAAGGTAGAACCATGCTCTTCATAAGTTCTGCTTCAATGTAATGGTTCAATAGAGGATTAAAAAAAAATAATAAAGCCCAAGACATTCTGAAGAACCAGTGATACAAAAATCCTACTTGGGAAATTTCTAATTATTTAAGAATTGTTTGCATCCAGCAAAACTTTTCTTTGTGCATTATTAAAGAGCAGCACTGGACACACAAACTGGCAGATGTGTCTGATTCATGTCTGGGTGATGGAAGGAGGGAATGAACCACTGTTTAAAACCTGTTAAAACCCTCTTTTAAACACACTCCTTAAATTCACATCAGAGCCCAGAAGTGCTAGCTGTGTACCATGGAAAATGACTTGAGTAACTAAGATGAACTGATGGAAACCCATGAGCAGCAGCCTGAACACAAGCTGTGATCTGTCTCAGTCTCTTTTTTCAATGCATATTGAAAGGTGAAAGCAAAGGTAAACATTTCCAAAGGGAACTCTCAGCCAGGACTGAATTTACTTCAAGAGCTGTTTACCAGAAGTATTTCCAGGGTTTTATCAGCAGTTACTTCTCTCAAACACCACACTGCATTTTCCCTAGATTAGCTCCTGCTCTTTTTTACTGCTCAGTCCCTCATATTGCCATATCCTCTGTACAAGGACTGGTAAGTGCAAGCTCAAAATTTAGCAGAATTAGACCTTCTGAAAGTTACAAATGCATTTCCACATTTTTTTTCTCCTCTTTTTCTTTCACTCCATAAGATTTCAGTACAGGAAAAACATCAAAAATATTCAAATCTTGTCATATTCATGGCCTCCAAAAGGCAAAAATACTCAATTTTGCTTCAGCTTCTTCTTCCTTTTTCCCCTATCTGTCAAATACTTGCATGCAACAGCCTGATGTGTCAAAAGGAAAATGAAGCAGCAACAGTGCTGATTTTATCCTAGGGACAATGAAATTGGAGATCAAGTTGATCTGGACATCAAGATTTATACCCAATATTAAAAAAATAAGCTGAAACTGGAATGTAATTTTTAAGCATGTAAAATGTAGTAAACACTTAATTTGAGTAAGTAAAGGGCAATGCTGGAATATGAACTGCTGTAAACAAGAATTTATTTATGTCAGGAGGAAAGCATCACACCCCTGAGATGGATAAAAGTTGTGTAATTGTCAAATGAGAAGCAGGATTAAATAAAAACATTAAACAAGAACATCTATTAAAAAAGCCAGTGACTTGTTTCACAGCTAAAAGTTGGTTCAGGTTGAATAAGGGAGAAACATATCATGATTAATGATTTATAAAATTAGTATACAAGTTGTTTCGGTGAAGGGAGACTTATCAGATTTTTGCTGGCCAATATGAATGCAACATAAGTTGTAAACCACAGCTGCACATCCAGCCCAGACATCTCCATGTATGTGTCAGCTTTTACCTACTGCTCTCCCTACTTGGACACACAGCACTGGACTTTGTAGAAAACCCCAGATGAAACTCCAGTATCACCCATGCAGTTGCTCATGATTATTCAGTGTTTGCCCAAGAAAATGCTCACTCTAGGTTCTTGGACTCAGGAGGCACCTGAGGTGTTTAACAGAAGCAGGAATCTGGAATTCCTCTATTTCCTTCCCTTTGTGGCATGGACAGCAGTGATTTTAAAGAGCAGAAGAAGCAGATTGCCTTGTACAGCAAAACAACCCTTAACAATTAAATGCCCCAATACCTGTCACCACAGTGACACCAATCCTGTGTGTGAGACCTTCCTTTGTCATTGTTATGATTGAGCCACTGCTACAGAAGCTGTGCATTCCCTTTGATGTTATTTCAATGCACATTTTTCATCTAGGCAACTGCTCCTGAAGGGCATTGATGTGACTTTTGTACAGATTCAAGCATTATCTTGATGACCATAATGAGGAAAAGCTTTCTGTTTATTTTTAAATACAAGTTTAGATTGTGAAAAAATTATACAACTAGATCTTGAAAAAATCTTTTGTGACCACATGTTTGCCTGCATAATCTCATCTAAACAGGGATTCTTGTTTAAAAGTGACTCAGACAATAAGGCCACACAAGGATAACAGCACTTTAAGAGGTTTTCAATGGATAAAAATAACAATAATAAAATTACATACAAGTTCCGCTTTTGTGTGAGGTTTTATATTTGAGGGCATGTAATAGAACTGAAACATTTTAAAAGGTCCATATAAAAAGCATTCACCATGCTACAGATCAAAGAGTTGTAGTAAAAGATTAAGCACATTTATTGCTAAGTAGAAAAACATTTCAACATACCAGATGAAGATAACCATATGCAAAAGACGTTTGCTTCAGTTCCTAATATAAGCCACCTAAATATAAATTTTACAAGCAACAGACAACGACAAACCAGCAGAAGATGATGAATTCCAAAACCCCCAAGCTCTCCACCAGTGCAAGTTTATCAGGACAGCCTGAAACACAGCTGCACACTTGCCAACACAGCTAGCCAGGGAAGCACACACATCTCATTTCCATTCTGGAAAGCTTCTGCTGTGGGATCTGGGCACCTCACACATTGCCAAATTCAGCACACAGGGCTAAAGGTGTTGGCACCCCTGCTAGAGAGGCTGGAAAGGAGCTGTACCCAGAAGGTAACAGCTTTCAAAGGTGCTCCTCTGGCTGCTCAGTGCTCAGGCTCTGTGTGGGTAAGCTCACTACGAGCACCAAGACATCAGTTTGCATCTCGTATCTATCAAACTTTACAGCTATACACCATTAGAGTGTCTCCACTGAGCAAAATATGCTTTCCTTGGTGTCCCAGAGATCATCACAAGCTATTAAAATTGTGGCAAAGGGTCAAGAAAACACTGCTGTCCAAAGATTGTCCAGCTCCCTTGCTTAGGCTTAGGTGAAGCACACCTTGCTGAGGGTGCCTTCAGAAGACAACCTGCTCAGCCAACACCTGCCAGAAATGCAACACACTGCAAAGACATCAATGAATATTTCCTGCTGCTTCCTGAAAGTCTTCCCCTAACCAGTGGTCTCTCAACATCACATTCTTCTTCAAGAAATATCTTTGCTAAGTACAGGCTCTTCATGGGAATTGTACAAGCAGGAAAAGAAATTTCATTCCAGAAGGTTATAGAAAACGCCAATTATATATTGTCCAGAATTTTTGAAATCCAAGAATGGTCTCATTTTGTTTGGAGGCTGTCATTCATCCAGGAGGACTGAAGAGCTGCTATGACATACAGACCATCATGTTTTAGGAGTTGGAAAGCATAGGAGAAAATAGGAATTGTCCTCGAGAGGAACGGCCAGTCAAAACTCTGAAAAACACACAAAACATTCCTCCCTTTTGGCAATTCTTTCCCTTGGCCAGCAGCACATCCATTATTTTACTTCTAAGGGAGCTACAAAAAGTTCTTGGGGTATTTTCTAGTTTGAACAAGTCCATGAAGCATTGCCTTCAGAGTCAATGATTTTGTACACGTCAGCAAAGCCCGATGTTCCAGCAATTGTTTGTCAATGGCATGCACTGAATTAGTGGATGGGTTTTAGTGACAGTCAAACTCCAGTGAAGTCAATGGGAAGCTTGTCTGACTTAAAACCCAAGAATGTGGTATAATATAAACTATACATAAAGGAATCTAAAGGTGATATGTAATATGCTCAATTAAATTTCTAGATTTTCTAGATTCTTATTTCCTTCCTAATGTCATTAAAAGATTCTGAAGAGCTCATGAACAGAAAAAGCCAAGCATCCCAAAGACTTATAGAAGGGTAAGGATGCTTGTATCAAAAAGGACAATACAAAAATGACCTGCCATTTTGACAATTTCCACTGCTTTTAAAAGATTGTTAGTTTTGTGGTGGCAGGAATGAGACTACAGTGAAAACATCAATATACTCTTATTTGGCCTTCTTCCACATTTTTTCTGTCTTTCCTAAACAGGTAAAAAAAAGTGTAAGAAATCCAAACAAAACACACACAAATCCTACACTGAACCTGAGGTTTGATAAACAAGAATATTTGCCACCTGAAAAAAAAAAAAAACCTTGCTAATATTTAGAAAGCCTACATATAAAGAAAGGAAAACAATAATCAGACCTGTCTACAAAAATCAGATAAATAGTTTAATGTTTGGACTAACGCGATAAACTTGCCATCAATCAGAACCAAAACATACAACTAAAATTTCAAAACCACCTACAAACCTACAAATTTCAAGTTACTCTTTTCATGGAGTTGGATTAGTTAGTGTAGCAGTTTATCATTCCTTGCATTTTACACCGCTTACACTCCTACTACAAGTGCATATAAGTGTTCATGTCTACTGCTGGTGTTCAGCCATCACTGGGAAGATCACTGGTTTCAAAAGAAAAAGGTTCAGACTAGGAGACCAATGTGTAGAGAATGAAGCTAAAAAATAAGGAGATAGAATGTGCACTGGGATTAATTACTTGGTTACAGAGTCCAGGTTTAGGAAAAGAAAGGTAATTCAAGAGTAAAATTAAGAAGAGAAGTAGTCAGGAAGCTGAGTAAAGCAGAGCACTGAGGTCAAATGAGAAAATGTGGGAAACACAAGACCTTTCTGGAAGGGAGACTGAAGTTAGGAGGGAAATGGAAAAGGGACGGGTCTGTTAGAATGTGTACTGGAACAAGGAGAATTACTTGGCAAGGATTATGAATTTAAAAAGCAAAAAGAAATATGGGGGGGACACAGCCGTGAGAGATCTCAGATCCCACAAAGAGATGGCAAACGCCAACAAGCACAGACTGGATGAGGACTCTGGGGCCACTGGTACAAAGAGAAGCTGGGATTTGATCAGGACTCTGAACCCACCAGCTTTGTTCCCAGTAGTAATACATGTGTCAGTCTCTGCTTTACCAGTTTCATCTCCACAAAGCCTAGGAAATGACATGACTATGTTAAAAAAACCCAAAAAAAACCCCAAACCCTACTTTTTACATTTTCTTTTCTAGTTAGTGACTACTATCTTGGAATTGACTGCTAGGGATTTTCTTCTTTCCTTACAGTCTTTTACAGCATTTCTTGTAGTGGTGTGATGAAAAAATTGAGATGGGAGTTCATCCAAGGCCACATAGCTTGCCCATACCAGGACCAGAACACAAGTTAAATGCGTCCCTCTTAAAGCCCATGCTTATTCTTCCACCCTGTCCTTCTGTGCAGCTAGGGGTGCTGAGTATCACCTCAGAGCTCACAGCTCGGTGTGCACTCTGGCCCTCACCCCCACACTGCCATCCTCTGCTCCCTCACTGGCTGGGAACTGGCACACACCAGGGTGAGGACAGCGATACAACAGAACCAAAAGCCTTTGTGCAGTGCTCTTCCTCACCCTCACGCAGAAAAGCCAGCCTTTCTTTTCCCACCCCCCTCACCCTGCTCTCTAACACTTCCTGATTTCACACAAGAAAAATTGAGCCTGTACCATGTGGTGACTCTAGAATTCTCTGATACAAAGATTGCTGAAGTTTGTTATGCCAATGTATAGAAATGTAATAGATAGTCACATCCACATGTCTATCTGTGTAATAGATAGACAGTCCAATGTAATAGTCACAATAGATAATTTTTAAAAAAAATTAAAACAGCTTTCTCTTTTTTTACTACAGGAATCCCCTGCTCTACAGGATTCTCCCATAATGACCAGGTAATAAATCAGCCATACTTCCTGAAAGGCAAACCCCTTTTCCATAGGCAGACACAAACATTGGCTGGCACAAGAACTGACAAGCAAGCAGAAATCCCATCTTTCTTTTCACAGAGTCCTACTTGAGGTTTAACAAATTAGCCCGAAGGTGATGTCCCATTATAAGCTCACATATCAACACAGGATATCTTTCTTTACATTTAACTAGCGTACAACAGGATTTCCCTCCTGTAAGAAGGGCAAGGAAGGGAAAGCAGAGCTATCGAAGCAACAGAAGGAAGATTTCCCTGCTCTTTACCCAAAGCATAAACAACCAACAGAGCTGCCTTCCCTGGAACGTGTTGTAAACCTTGGTCTTAACCTCATTATGTTATCACCGTGCTGTGACACTGACCAGGCTTGTGCCATTTGCAGTTGCCAGTAAAGTGACAGAAGCATTTTCCTCTCAGCTTCCTATCTTAGGCAGTCTATAGTTTTATTCCTAAATGTGTCTTATCTCTGTCCTAATGCATAATTGCAGGGATAACAAGGAGAAAGCCTCGTATCAGTCACAGCCTCTGCTGCAGACTGACTTTAATTCCCCTCAAACCAGCTCCAATTTTTCTGGTTGCATTAACACACGACTGTTCTTTGCACAGGGTTATACATGAGCTTATTTTATTTGTGAATTTAAATTAAGTCTCAGCAAGTTCATTAATACAAAAGAAAGGGAAAAAAAATGCACCTAAAACAACTGCCCTCCATCTGTGTAAAGTCCAATAGTTTTCCAGTACTTTTTTTTTTCCAGTAACAATAGTTACTTTTTCAGTAACACTACAAAAGTAACACATAAAAACTGCTGAAGCCAATTTCAAGCATTTTTTATGAGTACATTATACTGTTCTGGCATATTTCTTAAAGCCATTAACAAATAAACTGTAGTGAGCATAAAAATAGGAAATGTGGGGTTTAGGATAAATGTTCATTTCAAAACTGAAAGGTCTTCACAGTCCAAGTTACTGTCCCTAGACCTGATAAGAAAGGCCTGAAGATTTATAGGAATTATTATTGTAGGAAGATAGATTGCAGAGAAACAGGCAGAATATCTATGTTGTGTTAAACCTAAACTTGTAATACACAACAGCTATTCACAATTCCTGGCTAATGCAAAAGGGAAGGATTATTTATTGGACTCTTCTGTATCTAGTTTCAATGCTCACCAGTGAGGCATCATATCAAATAGGTCTTGCAGCTAAAGACAAATGGAGACCTGGAAGAGGTTACTGGTTTTGTTCAGGTACATGGGGAAGGCACACAGCACTGTATGTGCCCATGACTGGTCATGTGTGAAATCCACAGAGAGCAATTGTTTGTCCAAGCATTATTTAGGTATCATTTTTTTTACTTTTACAGAGAGAAGGAAAGAAGGAACTCACATAATCCTGGATTCCTTTCTCTTCCCTCACCACTCTCTACTCCATTAGCTTGCTGAAGGCAATTGACTGCATTTTAACCTCAGTCACCAAGGAAAATGTTATTTGAAAGGTTATGATGGAACTTTGGAGAAGGAATACTTTGAGCCTAAGGCAAATCTGGCAGCTTATTGGAAAAGTGTTATGGCACTTTCAGAGCTTGTTAAACAGTTACTGCCCATCGTGTTTTCTGTAGATAGTTTCTTGTATCTCAAGAAGTTAGAGATGTCTCAGGAAACCAGGGATGTGGGAGCTACTGTGGTAGCTTTAACCCTAAAACAGCTAAATTGCAACATGAAAATGAACCAAGAGTTCTGGGCAGCTAAAAAAACTCTGTGTGCATTCAATCACCTTTCTGCACAGTACACACATCTGTGCATGACCCACATGCACACACTGCACACAAAAACTCCTCACCTGTGTCACATTACAGCCTTTGCAGCCTTCGACTTCATGGCTACAAAATAAATCTGACTGTGAAATAGATGCTCACAGGTAGGAAAAAAACCAAAGATGAAGTAAGTACATGAGATTTTACAGGAACATATTATTAACCCCAGCTTCTTTCCAGCCCCTTCCATGTGCAGTCTGGCTCTTTGACAGTAAGGTCCCACCCTTGTACAGTTCCTGCTGATGGAATAACTTTAACTCTCATCTATTCTTTCATTCCATTCCAAAACACAACTAACACATTTTTTTCACCCTTATCTCACCCATTTTCCCCCTCTCCTCCTCCCTTTTGCTCTGGACTTTACTCACAGAATGCAGCACATGCTGTATAATCAGTAGTGTGCTCCTCAATAGCAGTGTACTCATGCCAAGGGATAAGTATGTAAACTGAGAAAGCAACAAAACTCACAAAACCCAACAATGGCAAACACAGACTAACAGGAGACCACAGCCACAGCTCCAGGCTTTTATCTATAGTGTAGAAGGGTCTTGACTTCACTAGTCCACACTAAGTATCCCATTTTCCAGTTTAATTTTTTTTCCATGAAGACCCAAAGAACAAAGTGGAGTCAAGCAGATTAATCATTTAACTTTCTTCTTCCCCTACTTCTGTGAAACAGCTATTTAGGTAAATTAACAATTCCTCCTGATCCTCAAGGCTGTAAAATTTCCAAACTTTCTTGAGATTATACCTCTTGCTTGGTTAGGTATTTTTAAACTCCACCAACAAATAACACAAGAGTTTTTATAGACATTCTAAATGATGCAAAAGACATCTTGGAAAACAAATCCAGAATGAAAACTCAAATCACAAGGCGCACGTATTTCTTGATAGCAGAACGGTTTTAATACATCTCGTTCAATTACAAAGATACTTCCAGCACAGTTTTAGCCAGCAGTCTCCTCACATGTTTGAGAGGAGAAAAAAAGGTTTTCTGCTAATTCAGTGAAGTGTGTTCCAGAGCTGATTTGTGTTTTGCCCTTACTGAACAGAATTCTCTGCTATGGCTTCATGCTAAGCCAAAAGTAAACACTCTTCCTTTTTATACAGGCAGCTGAATCCCAAAGTACCAACACTGGCATCAGTGGTGACAGATGAAAAGCTATATTCCCCCAACAAGAGGGAATGACTAAAAGCCCAAAAACAACAAAAAATTTTTTAAAAATCCCATCAAACCAAACAAAAAACACCAACTGCACAAATATTGCTCAGCCAAATCAATGCATGTGTCTGAAATGCAAGCATTAATCAGTCATCAAGCACTTGAGAGGAAGACAGCATCATTTTCACAATGGCACACAGTAAGAAAAAAAACCACTAGAGAATCACTGATTAAAAGATATCTCCCACAAATACCTGCAGGCTAAAATTTACCAAGCCCTTTTGCAGCATGCTGAAATTTGTTAACCTCAACATCACATACAGCACCTGTGCAACTTTTTGGAATGTTCTTCTCTAAAACCAGCTCCACCGTGACAGGTAATAAAATGAATTGACAAGACATAGCAGTAAAAAATCAATTTTTATCATGTTCTAATCTTTGGTGGATATATTTACATTCCCTACCTTCACAAGTCTCCACAATCACTTTTCAAAAGGACTTTTGAAATAGCAAGACTAAACACCATCGAGGACTTACCAGATTGGAATTGGTGGCATTGGAATCATCTTCTGGAAAGGGGATATAGATAGCTAAGGCCACACAATTGGCAAAAATAGTCAGTAAAATAATTATTTCAAATGGTCTGAGGAATGGAGTTAAGGAAATTGTTCCAAAATGAGCACACAAAAATAAAAAGAAATTTTGAAAAAAAAATATTTATAAGACCTCTGTTTAAAGAAAGCATTCCAAGCCTCTTATACTCTGAAAAGAAACATATGCCTTTTTAAGTGCTTTTAGGAGCTCCCAGCCAAAATTCTTCCTAATATGTCAAAAGCAGTGTAGGCCAGTCACGTGCCAGAGTAAACAAAGGTTTCTTAAAAGTTTTTTCTTCTTTTACTTGTTTAGATTGCATTTTCCCAATTTTCTTTCAAGCACGGCTGCACTAGTTTTAATAAGAGAAACCTGTACTATGACTGCCCTTGCTCTTTTAATGATTATTTTTTCTTGGTTGTTTTCATCTGCATTTATAAATTCTCAGATAGTTTAAATAAACATTTTGAGGTTTCTTTTCTTTTGCTGTTGTTGCTGTATTTTTTTCCCCCCTCTCTCAGTTTCTCTCTCATATCTTGGAGCTAAATGTGAGGGCTCAAGCAATAATAACCATGGTTAGAAGATCTTTAAAAAAGGATAAATTTTGTTCAGGTAAAAAAGTTTTTTTTCCAAAATGTGCTTACACTGAACATTGCCATGTATACTTTTTTTGCTTTAAAATTATTTGAGAGAGTATTTATTTTTCTCTTATTTGCATTTCATTTGGCACCAGAGGGAACACAAAATTTCAGTATTTTAGGGACAGCAAGAAGCTGAGAGTCCGTTCTGACAAAGAAACGGTTCAGAGGCATTTCAACCTTGCATCAGCTTTGCTGGGGAAGAGAAACCAAATGTTTGGAATGTTCAACAACAAAACCCTGCACAAGCTCAATGCCCCCCCTGGCTGTCCACGGGAACCAAAGGGCATTTTTCTACTGCCCAGTCTCCTGGCACTGCACTTCATCTACTTCAATGGTCTCCCTAATCTCTGCTGCTGTGAAGTGTCTCCAAACTCAGACTAGAGACCAGATTTATGGTCTGTCTACATTTACTGGCCTGCAAGAATATCCTGGAGGCTACTTCTGGGATAACTCAGCACTACTCAGGAGGGGAATGAGGAGCAGGAGAGAATGCCAAGCATAACCTGTGCCACAGAGTGCATTTGAGCATGACTTTATCCACCATGGGACTGCCAAATGTCAGCACAGCATGAATGATTTTGGTCAGCAGACTGCTGTTCTCAGCAGGTTTGAGCAGAAAGAGCAGGAGATCTTTGAATGTTAAGCTGAGCTGCAAGATATACACAAATTCCAAGCACCTGACTGCTGTTTATACTCACATACATTCTACATTTCTCATACAGAAGAGTCAGAGGGCTCCAGACTCACCAGACTGCTGTGCTTAAGCCTCTGAATAATAGGAGATAAATGGTGCCACAGAGGCAGAAGAGCAGATTAGGACAGAAAGAGAAATCTACATGAGAAATCATAAGACTTTTCAGGTATGTACTAACCCAGGCTGTTTGTAGAATGTTTATTGCTTAAAGACCTGGATTTCCACAGGCTTTCATTTTCTTAGTCACTTTTTTCCCCTGAAATTTTTGTTTGTTTGTTTGTTTTGGCAGGATTATTATCCATTAATTTATCACTGTTTACACATATTTCCTTTCACTTCAATTCTCTTTTTGCACTGTAAACATTAAATTCTATAAAATCTCCAAATTAAATTGTAGCTTTAAATCTACAAAATAAAAACGTTAAATTCTATAAAATCTACGAATACACTGCACAAAAGGCAGAAAATTAAACACACAGCTAAATCCTTACAAAATTTCATTTCACTTTTTCTTGAATGCAATTGCTTATTCAGGCTCTTAACACTGTAACATTTGGGTCAGAAACACTACTGAAATACTATTTGATATTTGTTTAATATCTATTATGCTTAAACTTTAGTGGTACAACAAATTAGGGTAAGCCTTTCTCAGTAGTTTTTAGCAAGTAGGAAAAGTCAGAATATAGAATTAAACTAAACCTTGTCAAAATCCTTTGATATTGTTTGTTGTCATTGAAGTGTTTCATGCTTACAAACTTCAGATGTCCAATGAGAGGTTCTGATGGAAAAAAAAAAAATACTTCCATCAACTCACCTAAAAACAAACAAAACCCCAAACTGCAAGCTTCAGCATCTTTGTGCTGCTTTAATTGCACTGTTTGGTCATCTCTTGATCTCGTCTGGTTTACAGCACCTCCTTCCCATCATTCATTGCTGATCTTATCCATCTATCAAATGTTGCTCTGAAGACATGTGGTGACTGGGGTGCTGCTAAGTAAACCAATATTCAGTTTTATCCTGTTAGTCATTATGCATCATCTTATGCTTAAAGTATCAGACTTATGTCAGAAGCAAGAAAAAGTAGCAAACTTAATCAGGGGATTAAAAATTAGCATCTGAAGAAAAAAAGGAACAGGCAGGCAGGTAGTTTAAGGACATTAAAAGATTGACAGGAGCATTTTTAACAAGTTCTTAATCTGAAAAGTATGTCCATGTCAGTAATACCTGATATACTCATTTTCTGTTTTCACCCAGCATCCCACCAGACACCCAAGGGAATAATATTATCACATTGTCTTAAATGCCTTAATTCATTTTTTTATCATATTAACCACTGCCAAGTTCTGTACTGCCTTTCCTTGACATGCTTATCTACCCCTAAAAACATTCTTTTTCTTTTGTATTTCCTGAAGAACCCCATTAGCTTGTGATTACTGTTCAGGGTTAATCCTGGTTTCTCTTTGAGGATGAAAAGGAGGCATACTTCATTTCAGTTTGAGTTTCACACCAAGGACTCAAATTCCAGCTTGCACTGATCAGACGTGGATGACTAAAAAGGCTTTGCTCTTTGCACACAATAAAGCAACGATCAGACTCTCCCTGACTTTCTTAGGGAAGCAGCACCAGCCCCTTCACTCTACAGCTCTGTGTCAGTGGTTATCATCCATCATCTGTGACACCATCTGTCTCTTGTTCAGGCTGTCAGATCTGGCTCTGCACTGCATTTGGACATGTTACTTTAACTGTATTTCTTTTTCTCATCTTCTAGATAACCATTATCCCTTACCATACAATACTGAGTCTTATGATCTTAACCAGAATTTTAATATAATTAACAGTTCTCATCCCAGTCTCACAGTCTTACTTCATACCTTTGGGGGGTTTTATCTTGTCCTTTTGCCCCATTCTTTTCTCCATACTGTAGAAAGTGTGACATTTCATGTTTAACAAAAAAGTGTGTGATTCAAAGTAGCAAAGCTTTAGACTGGTGACACCTCTAAAAAACAAATACAAATTAAAAAGGGAAAGCCAGAAGCTGCTATCAATCCCATAGATTGATAGTTCTGACCTCAGATACCTTGAATATCTCCCATGCATTTCCTGGGCCGTATTTTTTATTCAAAGAGCAGAATTCAACCACTAAGCCATATCAACCTATTCAAGCTTCTAGCGGTCTCTCACACAGGGTGTAGTTAAGGTTTCCATTCTAATCCTCTTTCCTGACCTGCCCCCACTTCAGCATAAACAACCCCAGGAAAGACATCAAAAATTATTCGTGCACGTTAAGTTCCCAGTGGCGGAACTTTCAGTGTGAGGCACAGATTTCAAACCAAGGCGTTGATTTCCACCCAATGCATTGACTTCCCCCACCCATGAACAGGAGCTGATGTGCACAAATGTGGATACCCTCACTTCAATCAGAGAGAAAAAGAGAAAGATTTTTCCCCAGGCTTAGCCTGGCAGGAATTTTTCTCTTTTCTCTCTGACTGAACCAATACCCACACCCAAAGGGCCGTTTGGCTGTGCTAAAGGATATTTCCATTCGACGATGCTGATGCACGCCCTCCGGATGGGATTCTTCAGTGTGAGGCACAGCAGGGCCCGGGGAGGACGGGTGGCTGTGGTGGTGCCCTGCTTCTTCTGCTTGCCGTACTGCTGCCGCTTCCTCTGCGTGGAGCTGGCCGTGGATATCGTGGCGTTGCCAGCACTGCCCATCAGCTTGGCTTGCCTGGCAGCATCGATGGCAGCCTGCCAGGACAGAGCTGCCCCCGGAGTGGGGATGTGCTCTGGGGCAAGCCCTGCAGCTGCATTGGCATTCATGTTGGCATGAGCTGGGCGGGGACTCCCATAGTTGGAACCTGCGGGGCAAAAAAAAAAAAAAAAAATTAAAAATGAAATAAAGCAGAGAAATTTGTGAAGATGGTTTTTAAACTGTGGAAAAGATAGCTAGTGATTTTTTAAAACCTTCAATGTAGGGCATTGTAGATAATTCAAATTCTTCATTGTAAAATAATACTACTATGCAATCATTTGTCTTGCAAGAGACTCCCAATAAGACTGATGGATGCTGAGCTGTTAGAAGCGCCTCCAAACAATGCAGTCTCCAGAGAAAACAAACTATCCCTTCTTTTTTTTTTTTTTTTACCCAAGTATTCTGCAATTTGGACTGTTTGAAAGTCCAAAAGGTGAGGCCAGTCCTCATCACTTTCTCACTCAGACATGCAGCACAATGCTATCTGGTACTGGCAAAGGACCCAAATGAAGTTCTCAAGTGCTAGCATAAAAACCTTCATGCTTCTTGGAGATTACTTGAAGGCAAGGTGAAATGTTGCCAATAAGCTTAATTCTCCCTGCAAACAACACATATGTACAGGTCTGAGAACAGCCTGAGCAGAAGTTATGTAGAAGCAGAAACCAGCACACAAAGACACACCTGGTGGCTTTTGTGCTCTGTGCATTCCTGTGCAGAGAGTTCAGGACAACCATATATTTGGAAATTGGCACTATCTCCACATCCTGATAAACTACTGAATCAATGGGGAAATTTATTTTAAAAGCATAAATAATAAGAATGCTTAAACCTAGCAGTCTCAAGTTTTGCAGCTTCTTTAGCCAAAAGTGAGGAAGTATATGAATTTTCCCAATTATAATAATGGAATATACACATCAGGTGACATGTGGCTGATATTGAGAAGGTCTTAGCAGTACAAAAAATAAAGTCACTCTTTCAAGCCAGTGCAGATGTTCCAGGGTTTCAGTAAAGACAGCTAAGTCACCTGTGCCCCTTTGGTGAGGCTTTTCCAGTGACCCAAATGAAAACCTCAATCACTTCAAGAAAAATTTTTGAAATTTCAAAACAGATTACTCTTTGGACTATGCATCCAAGAACTTGTGAAATATCAACTGAATTTTATCCCAGACACTTCAAAGAAGAAAATGCAAGCCCTGTTTAAAAAGTGCAACACATAATCTACACAAAGTCACAACAGCAAACTTTGATTAAGAACGCCTCATTTAGGTATGTCCTGTATTACATTTAAGAGACTCTTTAATTTGTTGTGGACTTCTGAGTCTGCCTGTGGCCCATAATTTGAGGTCTACAGATCTTATTCCTCCACAGTTCAGCTTCAAAACCCTTCCCACTCCTGAGACTGCCCATTCCCAACTCAGGAAGCACCTGAATGGTGCTTCCACTGACATCTGAGCAGCAGCCTGTGCTTCAGAAAAAGTGCACACACAGGGGGCAGAGAGTGGAAACCCAGTCAAGGAGTTAGATCATCTATTTCAAAGCAAGCTCAAAGCCTCCTGTTGACCATGTTCCACTTTAGATCAGTGTAGAAATATGGTGTTATTAAATAGGACAGATGGGCTCCTGCAGACTGTTAGACAAAGCAAAGGGAAGACCACTTGTAACACTGTGTCTTTTACAGTATCAGATGAAAGACATTTAAAACCAGGGACTTGGAAAGCTCTTCTTGAATGGAAATAACTGCACAAGATGCATATTTCATAGCTGGATGTGCAGTGCCAAGGTAGCACAGCACTGACTGCACTACAAATGAATGAAAGCAGGTGGAATAAATACAATTACATTGACACACAGAGTGCAACAGGATATGCCTCTACCAAGAAAGCATTCAAGATTTGTAAATTCATCTCACTGGATCACAAGGAAGGTCATGATAGAGTCAGATGTTATTTTATGTCAGGCATTGCCATAAGATTTTCAGGCTGTTATAGTCTCATTACAGAGCAGGGAAATCCAGAGCTTGTCTCTGCTCACTGAAAAACCTCCTAGCTGCAAACCAGCCAAAGGAAGCTGATGAGTAATGTGACTCTGATAGGAGGAAGGGAAAGCTGAAAGAAACAAGAAATGGGAAATGGTTAATTCACATCCCTCACATTTTGAAAATGAAGAAAAAGAGCTTTCAGAATCCTACAGGCTAAGCAGATTTCCTCGATGAAGTAGGCAATCAAGTGGCAGACAAACTTAGTTTTCCAAGGCTAAGCAAAATGTACTCAGCACTACTCATGGGATATGTATTTATTTTCAGACTTGTTCCAGATGCAGTTTTTCTCTTAGCATATATTTGACCTCCCTAGCCTGAGGCATGCTGGAAAGGCAAAGTAAATGTAAAATCACTCTAATTATTCTCCAACTCCAGCTCTCCTTTAATACTGACCCATTACAGTGGAGAAGAAAGATGTGTGTTTTCCAGTAAAAGCAAACTTGCTGATCCCTCTCCACAGTGGTCTTATCATGCTGACTAGACCATGTGGTCCTGTAAATAAACAGCTGCTGCTTCTTAATGAAGACTTTTCTGCAATTTGGGAATGTGTCAAGTTTCATCATTATTGCTTCTTACTTAGGTTTCACATGAGGATCCAAGTCATGCATTTTGACTTTGATGTGCCAGCAAAGTTGAGGATCCAGCTTTTGGTTGTTCTATTGGTTTTGCTTCTAATATGATCAGCAGTCCCGTAATAAAGAGCTTTGTCCCAAATTAATTTCAAATGATGAGCCAGTAATGACAGATTTATATTAACAAATATTACAAATATTGATTACTGATAAGGATCTGTCTGCTTTATGAAGCTCTGAGGCTGCAGACAGGAACTGTAGCAAATGAGAAATGGCAGTGACAAAAGACTTGTTCTGGAAGTATTTTATAGAAATAGCTTGAATAAAAGAGAGAAGCTCTCACAGCTAAACTCAAGAACTGAGCAAAATATTTTCAAAGACAGCATAGCCAAAGTTTCAGGGAGAATGAAATTCCACCCTATAATCTAAATGCTTATGGTTAATTCCTGGGAAGTAAGGAGTGCACAGCCCCTGTTGAACTTGTGAGGCACCCACCACAAAACTGCTGTAAACTGAGAGCTGCAGTTACTGGATTTTTTTTTTCTTTTTGCAGTGTAGCAGTGAAATACTCCACTCAATTTCCCTGCTACAAATAAAGTTTGACACTATCAAATACATCATTATTAAGCTGGATGTTGACTAGATCTAGGAAATGGAGATTGAGCCCCCACCCAAATGCAATAACTCACTAAGCACCATGATCCACAGCATCATCACCCTGCTAATCCCCACCACCCTTCAGCAACAATTTCTACTGTTGACTGTGTCCAGATGGTACAAAATTCTGCCCTCTCAAGCCCTTCTGTGCTATGGATCATGAATTTAAGTATCTGAATATAATTAAACACAGAAGTCTATATATATGAACAGGTTGATTACAAAGTCTTTGGGAAAGATTCACTTCTGAAAAAAAAAATGCAGACTTGTAGAACTAAAACAGATGCTGAAACAACAGAAACACAGGTCTCAAAAATCAGAGTTAAGTCACAAAAGTTACAGGTAAGATTGCTCTACAACAAAAAATGAACCACGTTGCACAAAGTACCCGATGCTGAAAGCTTACAACTAAATCACCAAAATTGTCATTAACAAAACCACTACTAAAATACACTGTGATGACCATTTCAGGTAGTATTTGAATACTAGTACCATCTGTCATGCCACCTATTACTGTCTCAAAAAAGCATCATAAAAACCTCAGCTATGCAGTGATCATTTGATACAAGAAATGGACAAGTTAATGACACAATGGAATCACAGCTGCTGAGGGTTTTTGCCTTCCTCTCGTTAGCCATAGATTTATTTTAGAAAAATTTGTGCTTAGATTAATTATTTAAATGAAAAATAGAACAATCCTGATGTGTAATGTCATTTTTTCCCCCCAACACTTTAAAAAATGCAGATCCTAAAATTACACACCTTGAAACTGCTGTGTTTCCCCCCAAAGCAGAGGAGAGCTGGGTACAGTAAAAGATGAGATTGGTTAACTCAGTGTCTTAACTGCAAATAGGAAGTAGGAATCTGGTCACATTGCTAAGATCATGTGTGAGAGCAGTTCAAGCCCACTGGAAAAAATGTTATAAAATATTGAATTGAGAGGTGTCAAAACCAGAAAGATGAAGAACAACACCAAAAAAAAAAAGTCAGTGTATGAGATCATCTGCTAATAAGGAAGAATGTGGAAAACACTGATCCATTAACCCATGGAAAAAGGAGAACATATGATTCCAAGAAGGATTAAGTATTACATGACATTTTTGCATAAATTTTACTAGAAAAAAACATCAATCAAGAGCTACTGACTAGCACAAATAAACCCCAAACCAAAACAGGTATTGTTTCCAGCTGTAAAAGGAAAACAAGTCATTGGATAATGTCCATGCTTTCAGCTACTTTGGTAGCTACTTTGCACACTAGAGTGTCCTAGAATATTTAAAGCACTTTCTGAAGTTATGCCAAAGCTCTTGGCTGATGCCTTGAACTCATGGAAGACAGGAGAGATCTCAGAAATGCTAAGAGGAATCCCCAGTTAAAAAAAAAAAAAAATAGGAGGGCTAATTTACGTCCAGATTAACTTCAGTTTCAAAAAAGAAAAAAAAAACTGGAGTAAGTAAAATAAACAAGGATCAGCAAGTACTTGTAGGACAAGTAGAAAATGAGGAGCAAGAGACATGGACCTGTCATGAACAAATTGCTTCAAAGAAAACCAGTTTCCTCCAGAACTGAGCAATTTACAGGCAAGGTGGGAACAGTAAGGTCCATACCTCCTGATTTTATTAATATTCTATGAGGTTTTGTATGATAGTTTCATAAGAATTCTAGGGACATACAAGCAATAAAAAAATGGGTATGTCAGGGCTACAAAACCAGTGGATGCCTGGGAGCAGGTATCACTTCTGTACATCTAAATTGGAGGATGTGTCACAGGGAGGTACCCAAGAGCCTGCCCAGGATCTGATTCTGTTCCATGATTTGATTCTGCTCAATTAATGATCTGGATGATTAAACAGTGAATAGTGTTATTAAACAAGCAGGTAACTGTGAAGCTGGGAGGTAAAGCAAATACACTGAAGGACAGGATCTGAATTTAAAATTGACTTCATGAATTGAAGGAAAAGTCTTTAAAATAGGATGGAGTTCAGCAGGGACAAATGCAAAATATTTAAGCAAAATTAATCATCTGCCCAAATTATTTTCAGAAAAGCCTTGGGGGTTTACATTGGATCCCCAACAGAAGAGAAGGTGATATTGTCATACAACAGAACAGATGTTGATATTGTCATACTGCCTTCTTCCCATTAAAATGCAGTCATAACCATGTAGTGTATGAACAGGAATAAAACCCTTGCAGTAATCCTTCCCCTCAGCTGGGCTCTGGCAGGGCTCCAGCTGAAATGCAGTGGGTTTGCAGGTTTGGGTTCCCCACTCCAGACAGACCAGCTCAGGTCAGGCTGCCCAAAGTGGGCAGGAAAACCAACCCAAAGCCGGGAAAACATCAGCCACAAGGAATGGGAATGGCAGGACTCAACCTGCCCTTCCTGGGGATGGGAGGGTGGCATGATAACAGCCTTGAAGCATCTGCATATATGTAATATATTCATTTTTAGACATATATGTATGCACTTCAAGGAACAGAAAGGTCATATCTGTCACCAAACTCACAGGCAATAAGCAATGGGTTTTGCAGTAAGAAAAACTCAATCTAAACCTTCCACACTCTCAAGTCTGCCAGAGCAGGCCAGCAAAAATCTCTACCTGCAATCACACACCCAAGGTGAGGTTTCTAGTGAGCAGTAGTTTCTTTTGTTCATTTAAAGCAAGTTTGACATGAAGAAAAGCTTGTGCACAGAAAGATAATGTATTTATTTCACCAGTTAGTCCATCAAAAGAGACCCCTCTGAGTAAACCCTTCTTCACTCCAGCCTTTAGAGGATCAGCTACACCAGCACCTCCTCTAAGGCTCCTATTTCCATGGCTGTGTTCATCACCTCGCAGTAGGGGGAAGATGGGGATGCTCAGGACCATCAACCTGGAACGCTTTCTTTGGTTTTAAAACCTCACTTTGCAAATTTTAAAAGCCCAATAGACTTTCTAAAGCCTACATTTTAAAGCCTAATAGACTAACCCTAGTATCTCAGGACAACAGCCTGAGCAGCATGGAAAATTTAAAATCTTGACATAAAATAAACCCACTTATTTATATGAGAAAGCAGGGCTTTTTTCCAGAAATCTTTAGTAACTTTTCAGTTGCCATGCCTAGAACCTTCCTGCAGTAAATATAAGGCTGCACTCACATAAAACTCTTTCTTTTAAGCATGATTTGGATATTTTTTCCTTAATAGCTTTTTTTAAAAAAATTGACAAGACATTCATTCTGATATCTAATAGCTAAAGTTATGCTAGGGGTTTTTTCCCCTCAAATAGAAGGTTTTTCTGAAGGCATTCTGGAAGCAGAGGTAGGAATTATAATGAAAGCTGGATTGCAACTTGAACTAGGGCTTTTTCTACAACAAAATTTATATATTATAAATGATACACTTTTAAATATCACAGCAGGCTAAGACTCAGTGTAGTTTCCAGCCCAGATAAGGGAGTTAAGAATTTCTCCTGTAAATTGTTTGGGGGTTTCAGAATATATACAAACACATAGAAAATGCATGATTTAAGACAGCTTGTTTGCCAGAGTTGAGACTAAACTTTTTTTAAAAATCTAAACAAAATATCGTTTTCAAGAACTGTGCTTCACTCGACATGAGATCCTGGTTTTCCTTCATTTCTCTCCTCAAAAGCAAGGATTTTTTTCTGCATGCCATTCACAGAAGAGGCAGTGAGCTCCTAGCAATGTGAAAAAAAAAGTCCATTTCAATGGAGAGCACAAGTGCACAAGCTGCTCTCACTTCCAGTACCAAATGCCTCTAAGTTAAATATTTACGCCTGAAAATTAACTACTGACACTGCGTGGCAAATTATTGTCATTTTGCCAACACTATTTAGATTTTGAATTTTCTGAGAAAGGTTCCACACTGGTAGAACAGGCAGCACAATGGATTTCTGGTTCATGAATAAGGCACAAGGCTACAAGCAACAATAATTCCCTAGGCAATATATTCCCTACTGAAATAAATCATGGGACTGCTCTTCCTTAAAATCACCACATAAACAGTTGTCTCCATGCAAAAATCCCATATTTCAGAGCATGTTGCCAATGAGGTCATTCTTCTATATGCATAAATCTTGGATGTACAAGAGATCCAGGCAGCGAGATATAAATTTCTAGGATTTCCCTTACTTTTCTGTTTAAAAATGCTGTGGTTTTCAAAGAACACAGTTCAGGTGTTTAGGGCAGCTTGGGTTTTTTCAAGTTTTTGTGCTTTGGGGCATTTTGTTTTGTTTTCTGGAAGGTGGGGAGAAAGAAAGGGGTACTGCTTGTTTTGCATCATGGGCTTTTTTAATAAAAGACACCATCTTTTACTTGTAGTAAAAACAAATTACATTCCTATCTACTGATAAATTTGGGATTTAAAGCAACTCTCTGTTCTGCCCCTTAACCAAAGAGGCATCTCAAACCTTGCCCAGGAGAATCTAGAAAGCTCAAATTTTGAAAATTCTCAGCAGACACAAAGATGCATCCAGCGTGGGGCAATTCTCTTCTGTAACTATGGATTCAAAAGAAACAGTCTGAGAGGTAAGGTTTGGGGGTTTTTAGAGAGGAGGAAGAAGGGAAAAAGCATGAACCCTACTAAATAATAGGACCTGAAGCAAGTGCCTGATGTGCTGATAATTGTTGAGAGGCTCACTCAGCTGAATCACAAATTCTATCAGGAGACAAATTTATTAGGGTGTTAAGAGGGCAATTTCCTTCAAAACACTTGTATTTTTTTTTTCTTTTGTGACTTTCAAGCTACAAGAAAGGATTCTTTGTGAGTTTCTTTGGCCTTTCTCGTTTCTTGAGATGAGCTTCTGGTGGCACCAGAAATCAAGCCAGGGAAAACTTTCTTCAACCACAGCTCAGTGAAACATTCATAAAACTCAAAAGCAGCAGCAGAGGACCAGTGACAAACATCTTTTGCTGAAAAGAGGATTTGTATTTGTCTGAGAGAACCCTAGCCCCGTGTTTGAAGGAACAGCCAGAGAGGGTATTTTTTACAGAAACCCACAGTTCTCCTGGGATAACACAATCTCCAGCAGAACACAGAACACAAGGGCAATGCTAACACCAAAGGGCAAGTAAATAAAACCCCAAAATTCCTTGCCTTCAGGCAGCTGTAGATGCATGTCTCATGGTATATTGCTTTGATACATCATTTTAAAGTAGGACACCTACTTTTAGGGCACCTGTCAGCACAAAACCTTTGCAGTAATGTGCACACACATCGTGGTGATCTGCTTGGAGGGACACCAGGCATGCTGGGCAAACTCCAGGCACAGATCCTCAAATGGAGACACCAAGAGAGCTTTCTTGTTTAAATGCAATTTTTCCCCACTGTTTTTCTAAATTATCATTATCACCATTACAGATCCTGGGTGCAAGCACATCTTTGGTAAGATTTCCTAGACTTCAGTAAAATTTCTCTGGAGATTAACTGTAACTCAATAAATTGGATTCTTCTGACAAACCTGTCATCTTAACTGCTTGTCATTTTCTTATTGGTGAATGATTACTCTTCACTTAGTGAGTAATCTAAATATAACTTCTTTACAGAAATTAAGCTCTTACACTTCAAAAATAATCCTCACTGTATTAGATGGTCTCCAGATTCCATTTGAAAATGCAGAGTGGGACAGAAACCAATACACAAACCTGTTAATTTGATTTGCCTCACCCTACCCAAACCATTTTAAAAAAGGGATCTTGTCTAAACCCCCTCCACAGTCAATGCAGGGGATCATTTCTTCCATCCTTAGGACAGATTTCTGAAATACAAGTGAAAGCAGCTGCTCAAAGTGCCAATCTCTCTCACTGTACAGAAGTAATCTAAAACATAAGTTTAATTGCACAACAAATTTCAGTGGATTAAATGTGATTAAATGACTCCCATTTATTTGTGGGGAGCACATGCATGCACATGTGCTTTGCACAAGGTAGAGAGCAATTCTGCAGCTGCTTTTAGCCCAGTTCTGGAGCTGCTTTTGGCCCTAAGCATGTGACACAAGTTGGAAAATATGTACAAGTGTATGATATCTAAATAATTCAAAGCCTGCAATTTCAATAGTCTTCATCCTAGAAAAATCAATCACAGTTCTTCCACAACTCATAGTATACTCAGACCAGAAATAGCAGTCTGTTCCCATTTACAGCAGATAATGGCTAAAATGCACAAAGGGATCTTTATGTAGGTCTGCATCTGGGTTACAGACAACAGACATTTCAATAAATACACACACATAAACAAGAAATCAAACTTTTTCCTCCAGATCTAGATGGAGATCAACCCTGACAGAAAATAGACAGTGGCAATTCTGGCAGGCTGAGGGCTTTTTCTTCCTCTTGCTGTTCATGGAGGCAGCCTTCAGCTGCACAAACCCAGAGAGCAGCAGAGTTTGTGGGGAAGAGCTTAGCAAGTGTAGAGGAGTGGAAATCTAAACTTCCTATAGCAGCCACAAGCCCTGGCTGCCAGCCCTCCCTCGCAGCGGCCATACCCACCCCAGGAAGTCATTAATCCGCATTATGACACAAGAACTCCGATTAAAAGGCACCTCTGAGGGCCATCTGCTCCACATCCTCCTCCTTTTGTAGCCCCCTCCTTCCCAGTGGCCAAATTGCATCGACCTCTTTGGCTCTGCAGCCCCACACTTTGCAGCATTATTGGCATCTCTGAGCCTGTGCAGGCTTGTGAGAACTCACCCAAATCAAAGATTCATTCAGGTACTGGCCATACAATTTAAGAGAATAAATGTGTGTGCATATATCTACATATAAAAATATGTATATATATATATATATAGATATATAAATACATCTCAATATATAACCTGTCCAATTTCCAGAAGTACCTACTACATGCTCCTCCATGAAAACCAGACATCAGCACACACACGCAAAACAGGCACTTAAAAACTATTTCTTGCTTTCCAAAAAGGCAAAAATTTATTTTAAGTTACATTTACCTAATTTTAGGTCATGCATGCAATATTCTAATAAATTAAAGATGCACTCCCTTCTTGAAATGCAGGCAGGTTCAAAGGAAAAGGTATTTATAAGATGCTTCAGTGTCAAAACTGACTTTTATTTCAGCTATTAATCTTAGTGTTCCAAAAATCACATTTTTCTATTTTTAAAATCTGATTTTTTTTTCTTCCCCTCCTGCTTGGAATTACATCAACAAACCATCACCAAAAGCAACTGAAGAGGAAAATTTTGAAACAAACTGTACAAAAGGTTCAATCAAATCCTAATAATTAAGTAAGGAAAAAAAGAAAATTTTGGTGTTTCTGCTAATTTCAGTCACCTAATTAATATTATCTCATTTTTTAATAACTTTAGACAAAAGTATTCAAACAGGAAGGCTCTCTGTAACTTGGCATCATTAAGGTGTTGGAAAGAGATCATGCAAAAGAAGGCAAAATTTGAATTGAGGGAAGAATAAAAGTTTCTTCCATTCTCTATTTCCTTTCATCCACAAAATCCTCAAGAGGATGCCGTATATACCACATGATCTCCAAACCAAGGAAAAGGAAGTCCTTATGAACCTCCCCTCAAACAAACCCACAGAAAATTACTAACCATATGAATGTAAACCATGCTATACAACAAAGGAAAACAGTGGCTTGGTTAATATTCAGGGTGATATTAAAAGATAAAAAAAAAAACCCAAAACCATTTACTCAAACTAGACTTTTGTGGTCTAGAGGTATTATAGCATTAACAGATTTAGAGCCATATTTTTATAGCACTTTGCACAGAGGTAAATAATTACCTAAAGTAATATGTTCTATCTCCAGCATGCAGAATTTTCTCTAATTTTTTTAGCTCCTGGTATCTTCTTGTTGAATGTTCCAAATCTAAATATTAAGCATGTGTAATATACAGATGCAAAAATAAGCACTCTTGGCTTGCTCTGCTAGTTATGAGCATTCCCAGCCTAAATAAGGCACTAATCAGAAGATTGCAACTGCAGCAAAGAGGGGAGCTGAGGGCGAGAGATAAAAAGGGGTGGGGATAATCAGCAGGAGACAATCTTTGCAAGCACCTGTATGAGGAACACCAGCATCTGCTTTACATCCCAGGCTGAACACTGCCACACGTAACCCCAAAATAGTTCTTGAGTCACTGGGTGGCTACACAAAGATAGTTAAGCCTCTTCTCTGTGACCTTTTCTACAGTGGATGCAGACAAATGTTTGAGGCAGTCTCTGTAGATTCTTTCTAAAAATAAAAGCTCCTGTTTATATAAAAGCAGATCCATTGGTCATGGCTGAATTTACCCAGAGCAGAGCAGAGGGGGCACGAGCAGATCCACAGCAGGTTTGCAGAGCACTTGGTTAGAGCTCAGTAGGCTCTGTGTCAGTACTGCCACTGGGAGAAGGCTCTGGCTGCTGCTCCAGCTCTGCCTTTGGAATTTGCAGATCTCACCAAAGACGGTGAAAGCTGAGGCTTTTGTGTTCCTTTCTTGGGATGCTCCACACTTTGCAGGATCAGCATCACAAAAGCAGCAAGAAATTTCCTATAAACCATTCATCTGATAGCACCTGAATGCTGGTCAAGAGATTCTGTGTTTCTACTGCTCATTAGGGAACAAAAAAAAAAAAAAAAAGGAAAACACAAAAACGAGCAAACTAACAAAAACATAACAGAAGGCCTCAAAACACCCAGCCTATTTAAAAATTGCCATAAGTATGGTGCCCTCCCTCTTTGGAGGAAGCTGAGTGCAGATTAACTCCTCTTCCATGACTGAGTAGCTTTGTCCTTGTTAACTTTTTTCATTCTGGACAGAAAGAACCAACACACAGAAACACAGCCCTGAACGATTTCCAACCTACATGCAAGGCTGAAAGACCAGGGAACTGAAAAAAAAAAGAGCTATAAGAAATGTAAAGCAGGATAATATCCTCAATGAAAGACTAAAAATAGCTGAAACATCTAGTCTTATGTAAGAGAGAGTTATAAAAATTTGATCAGAATTAATGAGCACGAGCACAAGAAAGGTTTTTGACACACCTCATGACCCTTTCAGCTTAATGGAATAACCCTTATTATATTCCATATTTGGTAGCTATAACTAAGCAAAATCAGATGTCCAATAAGGTGCACACTGGTAAAAATGAGGAGCAGCAACCTGTGGAAACTTAACTGTGAAATGTCAGGGGTCGCTTCCTGACATTATTGCACTTTATCTCCCTAGGTCAGGTCTGCTTAATTTTCACCCTTTTGGTGATCAAACAGCAGCATTAAGAAACTGCTGGGAGAGATTCTTCAGCCTGGCAGATGTCCTCAAAAATCTATTACCCACAGACAGCCCAAGGACAGCAGGAAACTCAAAGCTATCAGGATGATCTTTAAAGTATACCAGTTGGAAATGTCTCTGTAAAAATGTGTCTTATGCAACATGAGGGGATAAATGCAACATTTTCGCATGTAGACTGGGGATCCCCATTGTCCTTATTTCAAGTTATTTGCAGTACAATGGCTTAATCAGAAAAGTAGCGTTACAAAAACAGTTACATTATTTTAAGTAAATTACTCCCACTTAAATCCATACATTTCCCGAAACATTCTCTTGTTTTGAGTCATTGTATCATTACCAGGCGCAGACAGTAAATGAGCATTCAAAAGCAAATGGTGAAACGATGACAGAAAACATCAGAGACAACCCTATGCAAAATTAAGGAATAGCTTTTCAAAGAGGCAAAACATATGTTTGTGATTTCTTCAGAAAGATTAAACTGGAAGCCACTGATGGTAAATACTACATTTAGAGGTTGTTATTTAATTTTAAAATCCCCTTACTTCCTATTTTCAAAATTCAGATTTCACAGCTGAGTTCACAAAGTTCAATTACTTCACCAGCACCTCATGAGAAGGGCAAGCATTGCTTTGAGCTGGTCTATCCCATTGCAGATGCCAATTTCTGCAAGGAGAATCTCTGGCTACTGTTCTCCAGGAAGCTGAAAGAGCTGCTTCACAAATCCTAGGTGCTGTGGCACAGCAGGATTTGGGTACTACAGAGCCTGTGCAAAGGGCAGCATGACAGAGCCAGAGCTGTAAATCCTGGGCAAAGAGGCCCTGAAGAGATCATATGACACACAATGACTTCATGTCCCTGCTTGCTGCAGTGAGAGGGAGAAATTTGAAAATATGCATATTCTTTGAGGTGATATAGTAGCACAGAGATAAAGAAGGTGCCACCCTTTATTTATGATGATAAAATCTTTCTCTGCTGAGACTTTTCTTCTGATGTCAGCAGAAGCATTGCTCCCCTGGCTGCATGCTGGGAGAGAGGGCTCTCCCTCTGGCTGAAAGCACAGGTCCAGCACGCTTGGAAATCCAAGCTCTGGCAGCAGAATCCCATTTGCCAGCATGTCCAAGGTTCAACAAATTCACCAAGTTCATAAAACCAAATGAATTTCACACCTCAGATTATCTTTTCTTTGAGACCCTGCTAGAGGAGGAGCTCTCTACAACTCAAAAATGGCACTCTCAAAACCAGGCACGCTGCATTTGTCCACCCCAAAGCAGAGCCCACACAAACCAAAGAGTTACTGCAGAGAACCCTCTCTGCGTTGCTATCACCCAGCTTCTAATCTTTCCTGGTGAATTTGGAACATTGCAGCCGGCTCAGGTACCCATGCTCACTAGCCAGAAAGCAAAGCCTGAACTGAGGACAGCATCATTCCTCTGATGCTGTGTCTTCTGCCACATTTGCCATCCCTCTCTGACCCTCCCAAAACACTCCTCTCTGACATTGGAAAGCCCATCTCCCTCCGGAAGCTGCCTGTTCTGCACTCACAAAGTTTCCCACTCGTAAACATAATCTCAGGAAAAATTAATTGTTCTCACAACACAGGGATTTAGCAGGGACATTCCTCAAGAAGCAGCTTCCATGGATTTCCAACTGTTATTTTCCTTATCATGCTTTTCTTTGCCAATTTCTTTTGTTTAACAGTATGCATCCAGGCAAGAAGTATACATTGAATGCATTTGCATTCACACAGGCTGCCTGAAAGACAGGTGACTTTAAACTAAAATGGTTATAGAACTCCTTTGTTCCCACTATGCTTCTGTTGTTGACAACCAAAATTAGAAGCAACACACATGTGTAAGGTAGAATGCAGTGCTAGCAATCTGAAATCTGACATTTAGTCTAACTTAGTCACCAAAGATTTAGCTAAGTAGTCAAGGCAGAGTTAAGAAGCTTCCAAAAAAGCAGCCTACCCCAGCTGTTTCATATATCTACAATGTTCTCTGGCCATGACTGCCTTCCCCTCCACAGACTACACACCAGCTCTAAAGGATTGGCTCTAACTAGACAATTTAAACACCTACAGTGAGGTAAAATGAAATCTATGCCAAATGATCAGTTTTACTATATGAACAATGACAATTCTTAGAATGAAAATATAGAGCATTTCTCTCTTGTTTCATACTATTCTATTCCTTTCAAAATCTTTCATAACACAGCTAGATCCTTCCAATCACAGTCACTTATTCATTCTGGTCCACTGAGCAAATACTCCTGCCTGTATATACACACAACTGTGTAGGCACAGTGCAACTGCAGACATCTCAAAGACATTCTAATGGTTCCCAAGAGTAGGTAATTTTTTTTCCCAGTTTTTTGGAAACAAAAAAAAGTAAAAATGCCTCATGATACAGGCACTGGAAAGATAGCAGATAAAAATCAGAAATATCCATATATCTAGGTTTCTAGTCAAGCCCTGGAAGTGCCTATGTGTAGGTTTGGGAGGAAGAGAGAGATTTAATTCCTCTTATCTAAGTATGCTCTGTGACACCCCACAGCACCATGTGCAGTCCCCAGAGAGAGACCAGACAACAGCCCCCTTTCCTATCAGATTCCTATTTGATCACAGCAATGTCTGCATTCAAGAGAAAAAGACTTTGTCTCTGCAACTTACACCCAAGAGGGAAGCTGGTCATAAAGCACCTGGTTCAAAATTCACAAGGCTGTGCAATGATTCCTTATAAACCTGTCTGGCCATTTGTTTCCAGTTACCAAGAAGACATCAGCCCCTCCCATGGCTGTTACATCCTGACTGTAAAACTGATCATCACCAGGGAAAGATTACACTAGCAAGGAAGAGAATCCTCTTTACTTATTAACATACAGCACTCATTACTGAAGTTAAGACTGCTCAGAATAATTGGTGTTAGGGCTGCAGGCAGATGACTCAGCCTGGCCTGGGTAACCAAACAGGACATGGAAAACTACTGGCTATGACATGAGAAATCACCAGGAGTGGCAACAAAATGAGGAGCTGACAGGAGTTACAGGTGGCACTGTGAGAAATGGGCACATTCCACACACAGTTTAGAGGGTCTTGTCAGAGAGGAATAAACTTCATGCTTATTTGAGGAAAGTACTGGAGTCCTTTAGGGGAGTATCCCAGGGACAACAGTGCCCTGCTAACTGTGTTAGGAATGTGAAATAAGGCCAGAATTACTGAAAACCAGTACCAGAAACACCAGATTTGGGTATGGAGGTAGAAAAGCTGGCGCAGTTGGGAAAAAAACAAACTGGGGTCGTGTTGTTTATTCTAGAGAAGATTGGAATGGCAAAGGAGACACAAAGGCAGAGAAAAAGCAAGTCAGCAGAACTGCAAAGAGAGAAATCATGCACAGCAGCTGTGTGGGGGTACCCATCAGAAGACCAGCTCCTTGATCTGGACCAGGACAAAATAACCAACCTGAGGTTCTAATCATATCACAAGACTCAAACTTGCTTGTGCATTCAGGAGAACCTGGGCAGGGTTTCTTCTGTCTGATTCACACAATCTCTGATTTATAGACACAGGGATAAAACATCCCAGTATTGCTGTGTCTGTTCCAGTAACACAGCTTGATGATATCAGTAACTAAACACCATTTCATGACATGGATATTATTCAAATGAAATAACTTATTAATTTCTTTGCATGCACCTCCTCGGGTGATATCTTCACATAAGCATACACAACATAGCTGATAAAGAAAGAGAAAATTAATTTTCCAAGCCTATTGACCTGGCACGTTGGGAAGATGAAGAGAGCTTTTAATACTGGAAGATGTTCATATTACCAGGGACCATGACCATGTAAATATATAAGAGGAGAAGTAAATAACTTCAGAGAGTATATTTCTTTTTCAGCCTTCCAAAAGGAAAGAAATAGAGCTTTTATGGAGATATGAGACTTTCTGAAAGTCTATCCTAACACAAAAATAAATTAGAATACAGTCTGCTCCTCTCAATGTCCATACTCCAGTCTTCACATTAATCTCCCAAAAGCACCTGACAGTCTGTCAGATCTTTGTTCAGTGTGTTGTAGCTGCAGAATCAGCTTTAGATAATTTCTATTGCTGTTATTAGAACAACTAGCTACATGAACTAGGGGTTTAAATCCTAAGATGACAAGTGGGACTTTCCATCTTCTGCAGTAATTCCATCTCTAAATATTATTCTAAAATAGTATTCCAACATGACTTAGGGAGACTAGTGATAAAATCCACCAATGTATTAAACCATCTGGCTGAGCTTACATCACATTCCTTTTGAAGTATCAAACACCGCCGATATGTGCTAAAAGAATAAATTTCCTTCCCTCTGATATTTGTGGAGCTGACTCCACACAGGGCTTTCCCATCCATATTTCTCATAAATAATGAGAAATTGTTTCTGGCCCTACAGCATGCATACCACAATCCTTAGGAACACTCAGTGCATTCTGGGCACTGATTTTCTCCATCAAAAACTGCCTTAAAGCACAACAGACAAAATCTCAAGAATGCACACCCCAAAACAAAAGTAGAAAAGTGTTCTGGTGAAATAAGAGTAAATTCAAGGCAAAGATAACAGCAAAGCTCTCAATAAGAATGCTAAGTACTGGAAAAATAGATTAAGAACTGCTGACCCAGATGTACTTATTTAGGTACAAGCTTTGCCTTGAAACAGCAGGATGTATGCTCCAGTCAAATGCATCTCTCTCCACAGAAATACTCCAAGCTGTGTAAACCACATTGCAAATTAAAAGCACTTAAGGAGATGTCTAAGCATAACGTTTCATAGAAAGTAGCAGAAGTTGCATTCTCAGCATTAAAAACTTCCTGCAGTGTTTTGTTGAATTATTCATACTTGGAGATGTGATCCTTTTTTAAGCACTTCACATTTGACCGTGTGCCATGATACATTCCCAGGGATTCTGCCAGGCACCTGTAAAGATCCATGCCCAATTTTTCCAGAGTTTGATGTCTGAATTTTTAAAATTTTTATTTTTAAATGCTTTGGTTGCATTAAAGAACTGCCAGTAGCAAGTCCCTCGTGTCAATTTTGGACTGATTTCCTGGCATGCATAACATCTTTTATCACTGCATGCAAGCTGGGACACAATTTTTCATGTCTTATGATCTTTCTTGACACCCTTTGCATTAAAGCAGAGAAAAGCCTTCAAGTCATGTTCATCTTAGTCTTTCACCCTGCTTTTATTTCTGACTTTTGCTATAATGGCTGAAAAGACAAGAGATACTCGGAGTTACTCTATTCCAGTCATCACTGTGCCATTGCAAATCCAATTCACTGCAATCCATTTCAAATTCAAAATTTAAATGAAACTATTAGCTTCTTGTTCATAATGTAAACCCAAAAAATTAAATTAAGGATTTGGTTTTTCCGCATATACCCTCAAGAATGTGTTCATTTCTGATTTAAGCAATAAGCTTCATTACATTGAACAAATAGCAAACAATTCTCAAAGAAAACTGTGGAGAAATTTTTTTGAGAGCTCAGCAGTGTGTGCTGCTACCTGCAGGACCAGCACATCCCAAACACCTGCTAACAAACATTTCACACTCACAGAATCTGTGCAATTGAGCCAAAGCCAGTGGGAATCTGCCAGGCAAGATACTGGAGTTCTAAGGCTAAAGCCATTCACTGATTTATGAGTTCAACTTCTGATGCTGCTGGCACTAAACATAACTGATGCCTGCAAATCTCAGGCTTTTCACTTAAAATTTTCACTTAGGTGAAAGTGATGTAAAAATTTTCATTTAATCCACTCCTAACTATTGCTCCTGGATACAGTCATACTAAAGTTCCATTAAACCCACAATTAAACCTGATCACTTTCAATTTTCACCCCATAAATGCCTTTTACTTCTCTCTAAAGACACCAATTTGAATTTAAATTACACCTGAAAACACTCTGTGCATCTATACAATTTATAATAGGCAATAATAACAGGCAATATACAATTTATAAAAGCAATAATAGGCAATTTAATTATCATATGTGAATTTCAGCACACAGGTGAAGCTTTCCTCCCTGCATGAGTCTATTTGTGCACAACTCCAGAGAGTAATGAATACTACGATTTTCTTGTTTTCTTAATGACCCTTGGGTCTATGCAACTTCATTTGCTGACTCTGCTGTCAATACTTAATTCAAATGTCTAATATTTACATATAGGGTCTGCATGGAAAATGTTCTTTTGTGAACTAAATGGAGGGTACAAGATGGAAAATCCAGCAAAGTTTGGCATTACAGATCAGTCTCAACTCTAATCCTCCTGATATTTGTCAATCTGCATTAGAAATAAGGTCCAACATAAATCCTCTATGCAGTGTATTTAGGTGCAATAATTCATTTCCCCTCTGTCTTCCATATACATCAACTTTAATTCCTGTATTCACACAGATTACATTTGTTTCTCACACAGGTCATTGTTGCATTCCTGGAGCTAAAATTCAGGAATTCTACTACCAACAGCTGTATCACACAAGTTGTGGTTTCAAAATTATCATTTTTGCCAGTAGCACATGAAACTGAATATAGCTGCTAAAAGAGCTGAGCTGACTTACAAGCAAAGAGACACAAGTATTCTTTTTGTCTATGTAAAAGATTATTTCTTCTGACAAAAAGCATTAGAAGACTATCTGATGTAACAATAATGTATATTAAATTTTAAAAATTACATATGAAATTTAAAAATTCAGGCATCTTAAGAAGTCTTACATCCAGCCAGCCATATTGGAGAAGGAAAACCTTTTTTTCTCCCTTGGAATAAAGAATCTGAAATCTGATCAGTAACATGACTTTGTTCCTACAATGCCTTTAGGAAGAAATGTTGAGTTAATTACTCAATTAGAGCATATTTACTTTGTAATTATAATGTCATGTTCAGTCATATTTAATTGTTTTTTCCAAAATACCCACAGGCAACCATACACATAGTGGGTTAGAAACCTGAATATTTTAGATAAATAACAATGCCATTTAGAGAAGGATATTTTAAATATATCATAAACTATTATTTAAGGTTAGGTGGTTCTCAGACAATATTTTCCTTGCAACAATTAACTCTTTAAGGTTTATGTACAAAATTCAAAAAGTTTCTCTGCAATCAGATTTCTTTTTATTACTGTGTCTGGTTTGAAAACCACTATGTTTCCCTTAATAATTATTTTATTTTAATCTTCTGTCTCTTGTTAAAGAAGCAAATTTTCCCTCGCTCTTAAATTTGTTGAGTTTTTTAGTGCTCAGGTGAGATTTGTGGATTGCTTTTATTTCTTGACAGATGCCAGATTAAATAACTTTTTTTCCCCCCACAAACCAGGCTTTAACCGGTACTCTGCTAATTTCTCACAGCTGTTGAAGGACAGTCAACTTGCTGGTTTTTTTTCATGGATTCTGAATGTTTTGCCTGCAGAGACAGCCACTGAAATTTAGAATTTTCTACGTGGAATTGAAAAAAACCCACCAATTTAGCATTCCTGTACAAGCTTCTAACATTCCCAGAGATTTCCAAAAAAGCAAACTGTTCCAAAACTGGAGTGATGCACTGAGGAAAAGCCCCTCAAACACCCTCTGTGTCTGATTAAACACAGAAAAGTGGCAGCAGCTCGGCTTTTGGGGGACTTTGGGAAAGGAGCTCTCCATCTTCCTTGACACAGATTGAAATATACAGAGCAGATATCAGGAACAACGTGGTGAGTTTTGTTTGTTTGTTATGAGGGAGGTGAAATTCTGCAACAGGCAGCCCAGTGAGTTTGGATAAGCTCCATCCTCAAAGACACTCAGGATTTTCCTGGACATGGCCCTGAACAACTCCTTTTAATTAAACTTGTTTGGAGGGGGGTGTGGAGCAGCCCAGCTCCAGCAGCTCCCTCCCATCCCATAGTACCGTTTTGTTTCATCCTCACTTCCCAGAAATGCAATGCTTTGCACTGAAGCCTGAGCCAGGGAGAGCAGCACCTCCCAGAAGTGTGTTTTTGGGAAGAATGCCTGGGAAGGCGACACAGAGAGCAGCCCACCTTCAAAGCCATCAGCAGCAGGTTCTCCTCAATCTCATCTCCTCCTGAGGATGAACTGTGCTAATGATCTCTCAGCTCTAGATTGCAATAACTCAACCTTGCTATCTGGACAACTGCCAATTTGACCAAATAAAGACAAAATGTGATCCCATCAAATCTTCTGTCACCTTCTACAACATATACATTAATCTTTTCTCCTTTATTTTTAATTTTTCCCCCCTCCCACATCTCTCATGGATCAGCAAAGGCACCTATCCAAACCATATAGTCTTTAATGTTGTGTTTGGGTTTCTGGAGGAAATTCAGCCAGGTCTTTTGTTCTAGAAATATCTGTACATGGTACAGAAATACCTGTAACTCTTCCAGCTGGAACAGACCTATCCTGAAACTATCACAAGTTCTTAAAGGAGTTTATTCCACTCTCGTGATTATGCCTCATCCACAGAAACTGACAGAAATTCTTGCAGAATTCTTCCTTTTCTTTCACAAAAGGGTTTATATGTATTATCAACTGTACCCTGATGTATTTCACAACAACCCTGCAAGAGCAGCAGTTGCCTCTGTGATTATAAAACCTCACTATTGGGTATCGGAGATCCCAACAGAACCAATCCATCACCTGAACCCACACCTGCTCTCTGGCAGGAGCACCACAAGCCCATCACTGCCCTCTCTGCACTGAAGATGCACTGGCACTTCCTCTCTCATAGAAAAAAAAAAAAAAAAAAAAAACCTGAGGAAAAAAATAAAGCTTGACACAGCTTAAATGCACAGCGATGCTTTTACTCCAACAAAACGGAAAATTTCTATATTTTTTTAACTTTCATTGGTAACATTACTAAGAAGAAATGCCATTTTTATGTTAGGCAATAGAGGAACTACCAGAAAAAGTGTTTAGTGGCCACCAACGTGTCTAAACCCTTAATAGTATTTTCTCTTTTTAAAATTAATGATGCTGTAATCCAGTAATAAACATTTAAATGAAGACACTTGCTCTCAAATTCCTATTATCCCCACTATCTAAATAAAACCAGTGTTTCAGATAAATGATCGACAAAAAATATACTGGGTTTGTATACAGTCTAAAAATAAAAGGATGGGCAATTGAACCATTTAATAACATTATGTTTTGTAAAGCATATATCTGCCACTGGTAAAAGCTTTCTTTGGTGTTGATCTGATTTGTTGTGTTCAATAATTTAAAAGAGACTTTTACTGCACGCAGTCACATCTGTTATTCTGGTTGATAGTCAATAAATTTAGACAACACTTTCTCAGAGGAGCTCTTTTATTTGCTGCTCCTGAACTTGAACAACTTCCTTTCATTATTTCCAGAAAGGGTTAAACAAGACACTTCCCAGCAAGTTGATGGCCACAATGACAATTCACACACACACAAATAAATTTAAGAGTGACTGCCATTCAGGTAAACCCTATTTTAAGCATGGATGTAAAACCATTTTTCACAAAACTGAAAGAAAGTAAGCCAAAACTGAGTACATATGGCAACACTGCAGCTACAGAACATGTTCTCTGAAGGGTTTTGAGGAAACAAAACAAAAAGACAAGGACAAAGAATTCAAAGTAAATACCTCAGTGGGATAAATTAATTCCACATGGCAAGGCTGTGTCACATCTGCTCTAGTGAATTACTCAGATGTAACCCCAAAAACGCATTAGAGATGCAAGCAAGAGGGGGTTCATAAAGGTGCCTTGGCTGCAGAGAGCACACCAGCTAAGTGCTCATGACAGCAGTGCAAACTTCAGGAAGATCCAATCAGCTGATGATGATCTAACCAAAATTGGTCTCTGTGACCAAGATAATTTCAAAGAAAACCTTTCAAAAGTATATACTTTAAATTCCATGCCTTCTGCAGGACACATAAATACTCCTTTTAAGGATAGGAAATGCTTGAAAGCACTTAAATACCTTTCTGAAGGCTCTACAGGCAACTTTCACAAATAAATGCAGTGCACTGTATTATGCAGAATGTTTAAGTTCTGTTGCTTAACATTATGTTAAATATTTTTATATTACACTGCTATTTCATATTATATTGAATTAAATGTTTTACAACAATCAAAAGTTCCAGGTACTTTGAGGCAGAAGATAATACTTCATAAATACAAGCATTTGTTGTTAAATCAGGGGATGTTGGAATTCTAGTGCTGCATCTTTAACAGTGATTCAGATTCTTGTTCTCCAAAAATCCTGAAGATAAGCTGTTTCAGACCACACATAGAGGTATTCTTTATGCCCCATGACTAATGCCTACTCTGACCAAGCTTTACAGCAAAACAAGAGCACAAGAGAAAATACTCAAAATGACAACTGAGTTTGCTAATATGGTCACTTTGTCACCATGGAAAGAGCGTGGTTGTTCCTACACATGAAAGCATTGCCCCAAAACAAACAGGAAATAAAATTGGTATTCTGAAAATAGAGCAGAAAATTAAAGTAAGCATCCAATAAATTCTAGAGCCTATAGCCAATGGCTTCATTTTGTGGCACAGCATGAGAGAGATTTCAACTCTTCAACTGAAATCAGCTGTGAAGTGTACACAATCATCTCTATTTATACCTGCAAAGTTAAGAGGAATATTTGTGGGTTTGACCCTCATTTCAGGTCAGAAAATACATTAGGGAGTACGCTTGTGACTTGACCCTCTCTCTATCAATAGGCTTCTGAGAAATAAAGGGTATACTAATTAGTTCTTAATTTAACAGATACAGGAGATACAAGGACTATGAAAAGAGTGTCTTACAGGGAAACATTTCAAGAACAGGGTAGGTGCAGGTTAGGAAAGGAGGTTGCAAGAAGACCTAATTATGGTTGACAAATACCTGAGGGGGCTCTCTTTGTACAAGCAGCAGGTAGAAATCTGTTCAAAATATGCAATAAGGACAAAGCCCAAAGGCATTATCTGAAATTGAAGGCAGGGTGGTTCAGACACGGTGGCAGAAATGGCTTTTCGCTCAGAGAATCATTACTGTACGGAATAAATGACCTACCAGGGGCTCTTCAATCCTAATGAATTTTATTCCGGGATAGCGGTCTCGGCGCTCCGTGCGGAGCATCCCGGGCAGTGCCGCCTGCCGAGCGCCGGCAGCGCGGCCCGGCAGTGCCACCTTCCGGGAGAGGCAGCCGGGCCCCCTCCCCAGCCCGGCCCCGGGGCTGAGCACCGCAGAAAACCTCTGCCTCTGCCTCCTTTTTGCCGCACCTGCCCGGCACGGAGCGCGGCCAGCCGCCAACTCAGTGCGCGCCCGAGCAGCGCCGGACACCGCGGGCGGCCAGCCCGGGGCCCGGCGGGCTCGTTCCGCTCGCTCCCTCCCGAGAGGGGGCTGCAACACGTGGGTTTGCAAAGCGATTTTCTATTTTATTTCAAGAGAGCAAGTTTTCGACGGTCTTAAGAGGGAACGCACTAAAGATGCCCGGCTAGGATTCCGCCCAGTCCCACAATGTGCGCTAGATGTGATGTGGTTAGTTTTGGAAGCTTTTGCTGGTGCTTCTTGGGTGGGGCTTTGTCATTTTCTAGACAAACATAAGCTGTATCAATTAATAAATACTATAAAAAATAAATACTCCACTGTGTAGCACAAAAATGAACATTGTGTCTCAGCATCAACAAATAACACACTATTTACTTGCCTTTGTGCAATAGAAGACTGTAATGAAAGCACAGCAGGCTTAGCAACCAAAAAAAAAAAGGAAATTCTTACTTTAGGGCCAAAGATTTTCAGGATACCTGTCACTCTCAGAAGTGTAAAACAAGCATTATTACAAACCTACCCAACTGGCAGTTAAGAAGCCAACGAAGCCCTTTCAAATACAATTCCTTTTCCCCACAGCCTTCACAATGTAACTAATGGCCTCTCTACGCTTTATTTATTTATTTACTTAAGTCAGCCTTGTTGGAGCAGCTCCCCTGCTGCCCAGGTAGCTGAGTGTGAGCTCAGGTGGGCTGACATCAGACCTGTGCTGGCAGCAGCTGCTAGCAGAGGCCTGCTCACATCAGTCACATTTCAAGAACAGACATCAAAATTTGTCTTGCACCACCAAGAACCTGGAACATTCACCTTGCTGCCAGCAACTGTGCAGGATGCAAGAGCAAGGACTGATCTAAATCAGTCTTGCATGTCAGAAGCAAGGAGCAGACCAGAATCCCAGACCTGGCTTCACCTTCTACCCCTCTCCTATCACTACCTTGCAATCTGTGGCTGCTTTAATGGCTCCATTCCACCTTGTGATTGGTTTGCTCCCATCTCCTCACCACCAGGTTTTCTTGACTACTGATCAATTTAACCTTTCAGGTGCTGTTTGCATAAAATAAAAATAGATTGTAAATAAATGGCCACCTGAGCACTATCAGGGAAGAGAACTCTCTTCCACCTGGCTGATTTTCTGTTTGCTTTAGAAGTTGCTCTTTCACCTGGGAGTAATGACAATCCGCATCAAGAGACAGATGCAAAGCTGTTCCTCCAATTATATAATCACTGCAGCTGATAAGGAGGGAGCTGGATTTAGGTTGCCATAGTGTTGGCATATTGCTATGGAGGCTGAGCTCTTCATCCACTTTATCAGCACTGGACCAGGAAGAGCAGCCCAATTATGCCTGCCGAATGCATGTGCTGCAGACTCGCTCCCACTTGGAAGCAGCACTCTGGATCAGGGGCTGCTTCCTTTCCCCTCCCATCTCATTTCGATGGAGTGCTCAGAGGTGGGGGTGCTGGGTGGTTTTATTCTTTTTAATCTGCATTGGGTCGGAAGGAGGGCGGTGTTATCTCTAAAGCCCACTGCCCTTCCACCATTGAGGGCTGCCACGGCGCTGCTGCCCCTCCAGCCGCCCCTCCGAGGCGCTCGGGGCTACCGGGGGGCTCCGCGGGGCCCGCTCGCCCCCGGAGCAGGTGTTGGATGCCGGCTGGCGGGGGCACGTTTGTCACAGGGAAGTTGTCGCCGGCCGAAGAGGGGAGGGGCTGCCCTGAGGACCATGAGGGGGCGATGAGGGAGAAGTTGGCCTCGGGGTTCTGCTGTGGGGAGAGAGACACACACTGCTCCCGGAGGAGCGATGCTCTTCCCTCGTCGAGGGGAGGAAATGGCTCTGCCTGCTCCGCAACACCGACGTGTGTGTGTGCAGCCAGGGCTGGAGGGGAGGGGAGGGGGTGACACCATGCAGGTAACGGGATAAAAATAACTTCAGGAACGGCAGATCGGGGTGGGGCGGGGGAAGGCTTCTGGAGTTTGGACAAACAAAGTTTTACTACAGGGAATAGTGGGGGACATTTGCTAATGCCGAGGAGCAACAGCACGGGTTGGTATCCATGATGCAGGCGATCCTGCGAGGAGCTCGGCGAGAAATCACTGCCCCACTTAAAACCCAACTTTCATTTTAATACAGACACCCCCGGTGTCCCTCGTTCTCTCAGCATGAGCGCATGTATGGTGCACATGTGTGTAAACAGATAATTCTCCCTTCCCCACCCCTTTCGTGTGAGAGATTGGAAATAGCGTAAGGGAAGGGCTCCTCTCCCGGTGCCTTAGGAAGCCGTACCCAGATGGAGATTAGGGGGACCGGGAGGACATTAATTGGGGAAAGATCCCCTAATTCCGGCGGCCCTGCGAGTTAATCCTCGTTTGACACGGGGGAGCGGCTCCTCCGCGGCTCCCCCGAGCCCCCGGCCCCAGCGCGCAGCCCCCTCGCCGGCCGCCCCTCCTCGCCCCTTCGCCTGAGAAGGCGACGACGGCGACTTTAAAGCAACTTTTCTTTGCCCGGGCTTTCCCAAGAAAAGCCGTTCTGCGAGGGGCTGCGGGGGTCTCCCCGGAGCACGCCCGGCCGAGGGGAGCTATGCGCTCCGAATGGAACCCGGTGTCAAAGGCTGTCCTCTGCCTGTGGCGGCGACTGAGCTGAGCCGGGAGATAAGGGACAAAGGGCAGGGGAGGGAACGGTTGCTAGGTCCTCGGAGGTAAATCTCAGGCTTACCTTGATGGTTTTCTTCTGGAATGTACATCCTCTTGTTTTCATTGACCATTTAAAACGAGTCCAGAATAATCCCTCCGAAAATCGGCTTGGTAAAATTCAAGGAAGAATGGAGCTGCAGAATTTCCCCTTTATTATTACCTGATTCCCATTATTGCATCAAACACCAAAAACTGATCCTTTCCACTACTGCCTCCTTTAGTGAAATTGCAATGCATCCTCAGTACATCCGGGCCCCTTCCAAGAATTTAGCACAGCACCTCTGGCTGTTAAACCATAAAAAAGAACAGGAAGGGGGGAAACGAGAGGAGGGGTGGGGGGGAAGGAAAAAAAAGCAAAAGCATCCAGGACAAACCTCTGAGGGTTAAATGTCTTTTTAAAATCCACCAACTACAAGATTAACAACAGGAGGAAGAGGGAAAAAAAAAGGGGGAGATGTTCAAACGCTGCTGCTCCTCCTCTTCAAAGCCATTCTGAGCGCGTTGTGTTGGCAGGGAGCTGTTTCTGCAGAGGAAGAGAGCACAGTCCCAGCCCCTTACTCCCTCCCCTCCCTCAGCGCGCTCGCTCCCCGCTCTCTCCCTCTCGCCGACAGACAGACACACTGAACGCTTCCAGATGTTCCAGCTGCGGCGGCTGCACGCAGCTCCCCGCGCACGGCGTTGGGAGACGCCGGACTTGATCTGAAAGTTTAACACGCTGCCTGCCTCCACTGCGCCTGCCGAAGCCTCGCCACAGACATGACGTCAAGGAGGCGAGCTGGAGCCGGCTGCTGCCTGGGGGAGCGGGGGACACGGAGGGGAGCGGCGGGGCCGGGCCGGGCAGCGGCGGGGCCCGACAGCCGCACGGCCCCGCGGCACCGGCCCCGCTCCCTCAGCAGCGTGGGCTCTGCCCTGCGGTTCCGCCACGGAATGCGAGTGTGAGCCGCATTTCAAGGAGCACGAAGCCGCCCGCGTGGCGTGCGAGCGCCGAGCGAGGCGGCGGAGCGGGCTGCGGCTCCTGTGCGAGCCCCCGCGGGCAGGCAGCGGAAGGGAGAGGTACCCAGCGGTGAGCTGCGCAGACGAGAGGATGCACAGATGTTTAAACAGATTAATCAAGCTAGGATTTGCAAAATCCTCGGTGGAAACGCCGAAGTGCTCCGCTGGTATCCCACCACTTGCCTTAATTATGCCTGTCATTTGGCCCTGTATAATTGAAGCCTCCGCAGAGAGCAGAAACGACTCCTTTAAAATGAAATGCGAACTGAATGCAGTACATGTTAAACCTATCTGGACTCTCCGAGCTGCCATGTTAAACAAGAGATGCAGAGTCCTAAAACACCCCTCAGAATCACTGCAGAAACTGCCACAACCCAAAGAACTGAGCCACTCTGACATGCACAGAGGTGAACGCCTGCAATACCACGTCCTAGGAGTAGACCCAGGGTTACAGATTCTCACCATAACCGAGTATCCACCTCACAACACATGCATGCAATACTATTTGTGGAGCTTAAAACACCGTGGTTATTTCCTTTAAAGTGGTTTTCCATTTTACATAGAAAAAAAAAGAGTATTTACAATTTGTAATACCCCTATAAAAGAAATACTGTTGACCAAACTTAGTGCCTTCTCTACAGATGCCTTTCAGTATCAAATATCCATCTCCTCATGAGGTGTTCACCTCTCCACTTTAATTGAGCTCTTTCAGCTGGAGCTCAAAATATTATAGAAAGCACGACCAGCTAACAGATTCATGGAAAGAAACAAAAAAAAAAAAACCCACAAAAAAAACCAATCCCACCACACAACACATCCATTTGGAACTACAAGAAAAACTAGAATAGATGTAAAGCACTTACCAAAAACTGGATGCAGCCAAATCATTTGTCCTAAATAAAGGTCATTTTGGTTTCTAATAACCACTGATCATCACAACTTCTACATTAGATGCTATTCAAAGGGTAATTAACCAACACCATATTGCCATTGACAGCATGTAGAGGCACAGCTTTATTTCTGACTCAGGAGGAAGAGTTCCTCTGAGCAATTAAAATACTCTGTCCTCTCTTGCCTAGTTTTTCTCTAATAATGTCACATGCACTTACCCATTTCATTTGCCAGATCAGGCAAGATCTTAGCTAGAGGTAGAATGGCAATATATTGGCTTTCATTTCCAGTTCAAGTTTCCTTTTTTTCAAAAAGTCAAGTCCTCCCTTCACCATTATAAAAAGGACTGAACAGAAGATACTTCACTGCCTACATTTGTTGTGTAAATGTACATTTTGTTTTTCTCTTGTGACCACAAATCCTTGCCATTTTGAGTTGTGCTAACTCCAGTTTTTCCATCCATGAGTCAACTGAGCCTTGCATGATTCACCCTTGCATGGACAAGGTATCTTGGGAAGTAAATATATACTGATCACCCCAGCCCAGAAATCAAACACTGCTGGAGCACCTGTAAATGTTTCTTTTGCCTTTCTGGGGTCACATCCTCAGCTAGCTGAAGAATAATGTACAGTATTATTTAAACAGTTAAAATCCACGTAGCCCTGCTTTATGCCAGCTCACATATGTATGCAGGCACATACACAAGCTGTCTCTGACACCTACAAATCTTTTCCTCTGTTCTTTATCCCTCTCTCTCTGCCAAGCTCCCACAGTAGGACACAAGTTGGGCCAATTACCAAAAATCAAATACCGAAGAAAAATAGAACGAGAAACAACACTATTAGCTGGCATTAATTTCTCCAGCATAAATAAAATTCTACTATAACTTGAGGTTTCCTTACTCAGCAATTCTAATAAAATAATTTCCTATACAGAGACATGGAAGGAAACTGATTGTAGGATTAAGATGGAAAGACCCTGCTAATTAATCACGTGGCATAAGAGTGAACACCACACCTTCCCCTGAAGTTTTTGCATTGTCCAAGCACACAAAGAAGATGTAGTCCATGAAAACAAGCTTGGTAAAGAGGTGGTAAAGTAAAGTAAAGCTGCTTGTAAGACTTTTTCTTAATGTGATTACTGAAATGTATATTTAATGGGGATTCTATCAGGTAAGAACTTGAGGTATTAACCTTCATAGAAACTAGGAGAATTAACCTTCTTCAGAGTTCAATCCCCACAGACACACCCAAAGAGGAGCATACAAGTGAGAGATAAGCTTTAAAGAAAATTATGAGAGAATTATTATTTCAACACAAAACCAATTCAGAAGTTCTTAGTCCCTGCCTGATATGGCAGCCAGCAGATTTGGAGGTGAGATGGACAATGTAAAGATCAGACACAAGGGTATCTCACAGCGGCCTGCTTGTGGACTTTCTCTAAGCACATGATGATAGACTGGACAAATGATCTAATGTATATTCAGCCTTAGGCCTCTCCAAGGTGGAGATAAAAATTTTCTATCCCATACAGGGGTACGAGTAGAAAAATTGTTCTCCTGTTGCTCTGAGAACAATAGTGATGAGGGCCGTATAAAGCACCAAGTCAGAGATTCCTGAGAAAAGCTGCTATTTCAAGTTGTAAAGTGTCAAAAAATTACTTGCAGGGTACATAGTGTGAACATGCAAGTCCATTCTTCGTGTCATGAATGTTTTGTTCTGTGTACAATATAGCAGCCCTTCCTTGATATCCAGCCTTGTAAAGAGTACACTGGGCACAACAACTTCTTCAAAATCTAGTAAAGGACCTGCATTCATCTTCAGAACAGAAATCACCTGAGTAGGTTGTGCAGGAGAACATTTCCCTGCTTCCAAAAGGAGGAGTTACTGTCATGCTGTATGGAACAAATGGGGCTGGAAAGCAATGGGATGAAGGCAGATGAGAGTGTGAAAAAACTCTGCACTGAACTATTTTTATAATTTATTATTTGTAAGGCTCTTTTAAGCAGTCTCAGTACTCCTAAAATGATGTAGGGTTTCCACTGGGCCTACTTCATAGGCTGTCTAATTGCAGTAGATTATGCTCACACTATGTTGGCAGTAATGCCTTCTACTCTAAAAGAAAAGGGTAAATTATTCAAAAGTGGAAAAGAAATTCATTTTATCCCAGAAATGGTACCAATGTTCACAATACAAATGCAATTCCTTCCAGGGCCAGCTCAGAGAAATGGTGCCAGAGCCCTGCATTACTTTGCTGAAAGGTATTTTTTCCCCACAGATTTTATGTTTTGCACCTCTGCTAACAAACAGAGAAGGCTGCTCATAAGAATCTGCACTTTCTTGCACAGAAGACTGTGGGATAGTATTTTAAATAAATGACCATTTCAGCCTAAAGCAACAGCCTGAGAAGTCCTGGGCACACTAAAGAATCACTGTGCATGAACAACATGATACTCCTAACAATTCCTGTCATTTCTGACAAGACTGCATTGTTGTGCCACACACAGTAAAATACCAGTATTGGGTATTTGCTGGTATTGCACGACTACAATGTAATTTTTTTTTAAATGAAATGTTGATATAAAAAATTTTTCTCATATTTCAGGACTGCTGCATTAAGAATTGTTCTCCCAGTTATTTTTGACTCTTTTGAACTATGTATCATCTAAAACTGCATCATCCTCCATACTTCTTACTTGTTAATGAAAAAAATTACCTTTTTGAACCTATGAATAAAGATTTATAAAAATGTTCCTTATTCTACTTTTGTTGGTTGCTTAATTTTAATTGAAATTAAAGAAATTGATAATCCTATCTAAAGCTATTCAAAGTATGGTCAGGAAACTGCAGACATTTCAAAATTATCAGCTAGCTAGAACACAAGGGACTTTCTCCAGATGAAAAAAGTCTGGAATGGATGGGAAGCAGAAGACTGATGATCAGAATTTCTAGGTGATTTCATCCCTTAAAATTTGGAACAGTTACATGCACACAGGAATTTTTGAAATTTTATACAGTGAAAAAGATTGATTTTCAAAGTCAAGTTGGGAAATCTAGCTGTATTTTTTTTTACACTCAAATTAAAAGAAGTGATTACTTTACCTTGAAATTTCAGTCATTAGCTTTTATATTTGCATTTAAATGTTGTCAAGCAACACAAGAAGTTAGAAGGGAAATTATAAGATAATCAAGGTAGTTGTATGCCCCACTAAAGCATATTAAGGCCTAGTATTGGTAAATGACAGAAAATGTTAGATCTAAGGGCGAAAAAAAAGAAAGAATTAAATAATTGACTGCTGGGTAGCAAAGTAGCTAGTTAGGAGAATAAATGGTCATTAGACTCAGAAGAGAAGGAAGTAGATGAAATTGATGGCCTTCAAGCTATGATCTGTGACTCAATGGGTGGTGGCAGAAGTGCTTTTAAAAATTCCAGCTGTAGAAATGGAAGCAGTCACCATTTATCCCTGTAAACAGGGGGTTGATGTCTGATTATTGTGCAGCATTGCACGAATCCATGCCCAATTTTAAGATGTAACAGCAAACAACTGCTTGAACACTCTAAAAAACAAAATAGGCATTTGTCCCAAGTTCAAACATAAATGCAGCTATGCTTATCAGACTTGAAAAGAACTTTTAACAATTTTCATTATGCCATCATCATCATACTTAGCCAGGAGGAAGGCTTAACACCTTTGCAGAATTTAAATACAAAAGTATTGTCTGGAAAAATTTGGTGTCTCTGCCGTAAAAGTTTAAGGGAAAAACCCAAACTTAACAAAAATGTTGCACTGTTTCTATTTTAAATAAGAAATAGTTGAGTCTATCTAGATTGGTTAGGTACTGACAAAGAGATTTAAACTCAGCATTGTTTCATTAGTTTCTGCCAATAAAAAAAAAAAAAAAAAGAGAGAGAGAGAAAAGCAAAATTGTTGTTGTTAATACCAATCTAAAATCATCAGTTAAACAAGATACAGGCTTATAATGTCTACAAGGAGATGTACAATGAAAAACAAAATTTTAATCCAATCAGCCTACATTGGTGAAAATAATCATGCAAACTCTTGAGTGTATCTTAGATACTTGCCACAGCTTACACAACAAAATATTGAGAGCTTACTACTGTTTTAATCTTCCAATTATGTTCTAGAAAATACTCAATATGGAGTTTGTAGCTTGTTCTTAACTAAGAACCAAACAGATTTTGGATTTAGGGCAAGCACAAAAAGACTATTTTGGAAGGAAGGGATTCTTCAAAGAATAAATGTTTGCAAGTTGCTGAGGAAGACCTGACAGTGACTAGAAGAATTACACGATGCTGACATTTGGAAACCTCAGTGGACCTAATTAGCAAACAATGAAAACTACACAAAGTGAAAATAAGAAGGCAATGCAGAAAAACATATTTAGCTAGGAAAACTAATTCCAAGTATAAAATTCATAAACTGAGTTCAAAAGAGAGAAACAAATTGATGTTGGGGTGGGCTGTAAGACTAAATTCCTTCCTTATCTTTTGGAATTTAAAGATTCAAAACTTTTAAATATGCTTTGTCAACACAGAAAATTATTGACAAACTCAAGGAAGCCAGCAATTTGGAGTTCTGATGGATTTTGGAGGATTTGCAATAATCGCTAATGAGATAAAATAGTCTAAAAATACATCATCTTATGGATCAGCTGCAAGGAAGATGATTAGATTAATTTGTTAAAATACTCCATTACTGTGATGTTGGCCTGATATACAATGTCAACATTTCATCTTCAACAATGACTCTTTCTATACTGAAGGGCTACACTGCATAGTAAGTGTATCTGGTTATAAAGCAATCTTTGTGGTATACCTCTAGCTGTTTTCCCCCTAATTAGTTCTCCCCAAAATGAAGAAAAACACAATACACCCAGCAATCAACCTCTGTTTCAACTGCAGCAACTTTATTTTATGTGATCTTAAAATCTGTCCCACAACTTGCAGTTCTCCTATTGGCTCCTGTTAAGATGACTGGTAATTGTGTTTAGTTGAATAATGATTTTGTGGTCAATTCAAAAAGGGCACTAAGTTAGAAACAACTTCCATATGTAGCAATGCTTGATTGCAACCCTATTTTCCAGAGTTGTATGATTACAGACTGTAGACAAATCATAGTTATCTCAGCACCACCTAAACATTGTGTTTGATTTTTTGCAAACTGCCCTTTAAAACAAAATTAGCTCCAATAGACTGCTCAAAAGAGCTCTCTTTCTTAAAAAAAAAAAAAAAAATTGTCAAAACACCAAAAGCAAATGCTACACAAACCCAAATTGAAATGGCATCATCATTAGTGTCAAAAATGTGTATTTCATTAAGGTGCCATCTTGAGTAATCCCTCTGCTAGGACATCCTAAAAACTCCTTTAGTGGAACTTTAAAATGTTACAGAAGATCTGGAAGTGTGAAACAAAGTGTTTAGAGGTGCTTTTTGCTGGAGAGATATTTAAGGTATCCTGAAAAGGTTCCTGAATGCTGTATAAATTAAATCTGCTTCTGTTGCACACATCTGGACTTACACACAACAGTTATTCACATAGCTTTAATTTAAAAATGATTGTGTGACTGTCACTGTGAACTCCAAGACTGCTGAAAATAATTCCAAATACTTGTAGCAATATGTAATGGGTGGCTGCCTGAATATGTGCTCTCCAAAGCTTCCTCAGCTGCAGTGGAACCTTGGTGGAAGAGAAGAGAAAAATAGGTGAAGTGACAGGCAGCAAAGTCAAGAGCATTATTTGATTTGGAGGATAATACAGTAAGGTAGTAGGTTTAGAATTGACATTATGTTCGTTATGTTTGCAGTTCCTCAAAAAAATCTGAAGCTTTAGAAGCTGAGAAAAACATGTTATACTGTTATTTAAACTACCCCGCCAATACACAATCAGAACAATTTATTGATGTCTTCACTTTTAATTCTCCCATCTTTGCCTAAACATGCAGGCAAGAAAAATAAAACAATAAACAACTTTAAAATCTTTACTCACTGGTTCCACATGTTCTGAAGGAATTATTTATATTTCCTTAACAGAAAAGTTTAAGAGTTCAGTTATTTCATAAGGCCATCAATGTGTACACTAGTTTATACGAGTTGCATGTGCAGAACTCCAGGAGACCATGAATGACCAAGCTAAGCTCCTAACATACACAAGAAGAGAAGAAGGAAGAAGTAAAGAAAGCAAGAAAGAAGAGAAAGAAGAGACAGTTTTATCAAAAAGAAATGTATCACCAGAAAAAAGTTTTCCAGATCAAGTTTAATATCCCCTTTGATTTAAGGGAGAGTAAGAGAGAAATAGAGAAAGACCTGTTCGGCTTGAACTTCAAATAGCAATAGTTTTACATTGCTGGGAAAACAGGTAGGTTTCAGAAGAGATTACATCACTGGCTAAGACTGCTTCAACTGTTATTCATAACTTATCATTTTTTAAAGTACAGTGGAATTTTTAAGTCTTTATTTGATATTTACTTTACACAACGGGAAGAGAAACTAACATTTTTAATAAGAATAAACAAAACCAAATTAAATTTAAAAAAATATGCAGAGCTCATGCCAATTACTCATATAGCAAGCACATGTAATTGCATCATTTCATTTTTTGACATTATCCTTCTTTCCTGTCCCCTTCTCCTCAGCTTTTTGCACTGTTTTCTTAAATCAGAAAAAAAAAAAAAGGAGTTGTAAAGGACTGAGGTCTTGATCCTGATAAAATATAATGATACTTATCATAGGTAATCTTTCATATTGGTAAAAACCAAATAAATGCCTGACCCAATGTTGCACAAGAATCAAACTGTAAAAAGCTCCACTTCCTACTATGCTCCCCAATTGCCTTTTCAGATGTCCTCTATGTCTCATTTATCTGTGTTTCCATTAGACAGTGTGAATTTTGTGACTTCAGAAGAAGACTGGATGAGTGAAAGCCAGATGAACATTTCAGACCCGGCTCCTTAACAGCTAAATCCCTGAAGAAATCTCTATCCAGTTCCTCAGTTCCTTCTTCTAGACTTCCAGACCAAAATGAAGCCATGCTCTTTACAAATAGGTACGAGTGCTCATAAAATAAAACACAGCACGATCCAACTTGACATGAAGACCTTTTTTCACACTATGAGATATCAGGCACTGGACCATGTTTCTTTAGTCTGAAGGGTACTTCTCTTACATCAGAGGAACACAAAAGGCTTAAAATCTTACTCAGTTCCCTCTCTATCATTGCAATGCCAAAGGCTTGATCATTTTGTTACTTAACTGAGTAACTGTTGGCCATCTTTCCTCTTCAGTCACAAAGAGGACTGATTGTCCTCTTCAGTCACAAAAAGTCTGACTTTTACAATTATTGTATCATCTGGTGCCATCTCCTGAAGAAGCACAGCTTGAACTTTGGAGAAAGGCAGGAAAATGGAGATATCTACATTATGAGCCTTCTACTGTTCAGTGCTGCCTGTCAGTCCCAAAGGAAAAGCATAGCCTGAAAGTTCCTGGCTGGTAGATTCTGAGAATGTAGAAAATAATAATATGGGATTTTTACATCCCTCTGATTCCATTTCTCTCCCATTCAAATCCGTGGTGTTTGTGGCAATTGCCACCACACACAACAGGGGCTGCTGGTTCCACTGCAGCCCGGGGAAGGAACTCTTATCAGCATGAGCACAACATCAGAGCAGAGAAAATACACAGAACACTGGCTGCACAAAGAGCACCTGATTTAATAAGGCATGTCTCTGCTGTTCTAACATGAGCAGGCATAGGCTTGTGCCCAAGGAATGGACTGACAGATTTTACATTTTGAATATCTGTATTTAGCTCTACGCTACTGTACTGCTGTTTTTGCAGCCCAGTGGATGTCTACAAGCAAAAGACATCAATTAGTTGAAGAAGAAAGAAACTAGGGAGGAAATTCTGCTCTCAAAATAAAATACGTTGACAGAAGAAGAATGCTACAGAGAGGGGGAAAAAGGCAAAAAAACAAGAAAAAAAAATGCACAATAAAACATAAACAAACCCTGCTTGGCCCAGTGACCCAAAGACACGCCAATAAGATGATCCTGACCACAGCCTGAAATGACTCCATATCTATACTTACATAAATCTTCCTTTTTGTGCTGGTGTATCAGCTTCAGTTTACCAGAAATAGAACTACAAAAATAGATCTATAACCATATATAAACAATATTTTCTTCCGCGCTCCTCCAGTTTTTAAAAATCATTTTAAAATCATACAGCTATTTTTAAACTAGATTTTTGCAGCTTAACTGGCCTAGCATATCAAAACAATGTAGTCATCAAGAGAGTTACAAAGATAGAGGAACAAGCACACTATGAAAGAATGGCAGATGGTATTATTGTCAAAATGGAAGTGAGGTGGTGGTCAAGTCCAATAATTCATTGAAAGCTACATCATGCCTGAACTTTCACACATGAAGAACACAAGGTTTAAATGTCTTAATTAATTTTTAAAATATTCTACTGACAAATAACAAGCAGAACCCACAGATGCTCCCCAGTGCAGGGGAAATCCACATGCTTTCCTGGGGAGCTAAACATATGTATTTGCTAAGATCAAAACTGTTTCTAGAGAAGCTGTTGAATCTGACAAGATTTCACACAAGAATTATACCGATGTAGGTCAATTGCCTTTACCAAATTACTCCCAACTTACATTATTACAAATGAGATCACGATGCTATTTAGTTGTCAATGGAAGTAAAATCTAACCCATAAAGATGCATCTGCACTTGAGTATTCAGCAGAATGGAAGCGATGAATCACACTCTTGCCCTAAGAGTGACACAAAGGAGCAATCAGCTCGAGCTGATGTTCTGGCACCAGTTAAGAACACACTCGTGACTCCCCGCGTTCTAAGTTCCTCAGTCCTTGAGATGAAGCTCCCATAGTTTGCAGCAGCATAAAATACACTCACTGATGATATTCAGAGTGCCTCACATCCAAAAAAATCTTCAGATTTTATTTAAACACAAAACACAGAAAACAAAACACAAAAAAGTGTTTAAAAATAATTTTACTAGTCACAATTGACACAATTGAGTCAAAGCTTCATTTTGAATCAACACTGCACCATACTTTGAAATTGGAATTGAAAAATGCCATTTGGAATTATTTACTGTTGTAAGAACTTGGTCAGAATATGAATATGAAAAGGTTCAGTGAGATGTAGAATGACCATAAATTGTTGAGCCACCAGTTGTATGATACAATTACATAGGCTGTACAGCAGGCAGCACAGTGAAACCCAAACCATAGTTTGGTTAGCTCAGTTCTTCTTCCAGGAGAATAATGGAATCTGCTGACCAGCTTTACTTTTATCTGCTGTTATCCTAATTTCTCCTTGAAGTCCCATTGGATTAGTAACTACAACTGATCAACTGATTTTGCAAGAGCTTAATTGCTGGTACTATGGCAAGTAGGACAACTAAAAGCTGGGCTACACTGGAGTGAAGGACCAAATTGCTATGTTTATATAGAATTTTAACACTTTAAAGCATTGCAAAATATTGACTAATTAATTTTTAGAGTATCCATGAAGACAGAAAACAAGGTCTTGTTCTTTATGCTTGAATTCAACCTGACTTAATCAAAGGGATCTTGGAAACTTTGTAGCAAAATGATACTTTTGGATGCAAGATGCAAGGTGTTTTCAAATAAAGCAGGGTGTCAGGTCAATCCTGTGGTAAGAAATTAAAAGGTGAATAGGTGGCTGCCTTGCAGTATCCCTGGATGTTAACATTCTCCTCTATGTCCATAGCTACCTGTTGTGGATGCAGGCGAACCCAGTGGGAAGAAGTGATGATGTCTGACTCAGTTCAGAAGGCTGAATTATTTCTTTATTATAATTATGATAAAATACATTAATATACTATATAAAAGGAAGATACTAAAAACTACATACTACTTTCTCCTACTCTATCTCTAATCTAACTAACTCGTGACCCTGCTTGCGAGAGTTCAGACACAGGTGGGTTGGATTGGCCATCAGGCTCAAACAATCCTCACCAGAATCCAATCAAGCACTCACTCCAGGTAAACAATTATCCAACCACATTCCACATAGGAAAAACAAGGAGCAGAAATAGAAATTGTTTTCTCTTCCATTTCTCTCTGTGCACCTCTAGGAAAAATCCTAAGAGTGAGAGAAATGTGCTTGCCACAGTTACCTCTGAGAAGAAATGTTTAATGGACCTCACAGAAAAGTATCTTCAACTCTGTAGCTTAAAAAGAGTTATGTGGTTTTTTAAAAGAAAATTTAAGCACCACACCAACTTCCACCTACTTTTTGTCTTTCTTCATATACTCAGTGCTCCGGCATACAAAAATATTCTCCCCTTAACAGATCAAACAAGACACTTCAAAATGTTAGGCCTTTCCAAGACAAAATGAATGGTAGACCATGGGGGTCAAGCATAAGGGGTAAAAGGTAAATCACAATTGGACTACCGATTAATTTTCTGCTTCATGACAGCCATGAGTAAGGAAAGCTACACAACTAGGACCATCCTTTCCAAGCTGGTGGAGCCAGATAGTGTGATGTGATGGAGTTAGTTTGAACATTCTCTTGACAAATCAAGAGTGCTGCTTCACTCTAGTTTGGGGAAGAGGGCTGCAAAGCCAAGATCTGTCATTCTAAGGAAAGATGAAGAAGGAATTTCTCCCTGTTCAGACAGGATTTGGTTTTTATAGTCAGCAGACAAAGTTTTAGGCAGACTTTTATCTTCAAATTTTTATTTAACAGAGTTGTCACAGTATTGTGAATACCTGTCTTTAAAATGCAATTCATATTTGCACTTTTTATTTGGAGTTGTGGCTCATTGCTCTGTGGGCACTTCTCTTTCATGGGCACTTCTCTTCCCCCTAAACTGTGCTCTTAGATAATATTTGAAAAGTCAAAGAGTAACTCACAAGTCATTTTTTTTTACTGCCTGACACAATTTAGCACTTTACAAAGAATATGCAAGAGTTCCTTTCACTGAGCTGAAGAAACACCTCAGTATGTTACACCCTTTTCCTGCGCTTCAGAAGAGAAATTTAGGATATTCTTTACTCTTTCAATCCCATCAGTGAAGGATTTCTTAAATAAGGAAGCATTTCCAGACAACCCAAATTTGGATACAATCTTGATATTGGAGCATTAACAATTACCAACACCTTCAAATCACTTGGGCCACATCCTACAGGATTTATATTCATTCAGGTAAAATGTTAATCAACCTAAATAGTGACCTTAGATGAATAAGACCTTAATGATTTCACAGACTGTTGCTTTTCATTTTTAATAAAGATGGATTTTCAAGTGCACATAAGTTCCCCTCGCAGGCAATAAAGGTAAGTTTTGATCCTAAATAATCCAGTTTGCAATTGCAATCTACTTCTAGAACACACTTCCATCTTAACATATTTTACTTTTTTGGTGATGGAATCCCCATCTATCTTCCCTTAGTAAGCAAAATTATTTTTCTAATACCATTTGCTTTGTTTTAATTTGAGAGATCTCATCTCTATGGCTTGTGTTCTGATATTTGGTATATTCTCTTCTTTAATAAACAGTAATTCAACTTTGCATTCTTTGCATTCTGTAACTATAAAGAATACAGAAATTTTTAAAAATAGTTTTCTTTATAATATTTGATAACACAAAAGCCACTCCAAAACCTAGACCGCAAGAAAATATTTTCAGCTAAATTACATTATCAAATTTCATGCAATTTCTATTAACAATATGAACTAAAATCTGGTTTGGCTTTTCATACTGAAGTGATATATCTGATCTTCTCAGGCACAAATGCTATTTTTAAATAAAAAAACTGCTTCTATAAATATTCAGCTTTAAACACCCATAATTCAGTTTCTCTTTTTTTTTTTTTTTTTTACATCTAGAATTGCAGCAGGGCCTTGGAGAGGTTAAACAACTACAAAAAACCCTAACATGCACTTAATGACTGCTAGTAGTATTCCCCCATGTTCAAAGCAGACTGTCCATAATTCAGAGGACAAGAGAAGGTCACTAACAAACATCAGTGAACTGTGTCTGCTTTTGCAAGTTCCACATAAAAATAGTGCATCCCTGGGAACACAAAACAGACATAATAGACTGGTTCAGATCAGAACACACACTAACACAAGAAGCTAATCATCTTTTGATTGCAAGAGGCTCTAGCTCAATTATTTTGCAACACTAGCGGCAGGCTTCTTTGTGTAGGGTTAAAAGAAAGGAAAAAAAAGTTGCTTAGTGGCTTTAAGCAACCAGAACTAATGCCAGGATCAAATTAAGCTCTTTGTAGACATAACTTTAAAGGCTGCATTTGGCCTGCAACCATCTACACATTTGGCAGAGCTGGACCCAAAAAACTACAGTGTACATCATGAAGCCATTGCCAGCTGAATTCTCCTCTCCCACCAGAAAATACACATGCAGCAGGGTGGGAATGAAGCTGTTTCCCACCACTTTATTTCTTCTGAATGCAAAAAGTGATCCCAAGAGGGATCAAGGTACCACTTACCTGCAGCTGTGTGTACCACAGAATATCCAAAAAAGCAAAAGCACACTGCACTGCCCTCTCTCCATAACCTCCCTTCAGCTCTGAACAGGGAATACACTCACCAAGTGACCTGAGCCATGTTCTCCCCCATAAAGTGCAGGGGAAAACCACGTGGCCACCATGAACTCAATGGGTAAAATGTCTGACGCTGTTGAGGCAGGATGGGAATGAATAGAGTTTGTTCAGAAGGCTGAGAGTATAACTCTGATTTATTTCACAATACATCTCTCTTTTATACAGAGCTTCATGCAGACTAACTCTATTGGTCCTGAAGTGGAAACATCTCACCCATTGGTGTGCAGTGAATGACATACAGTAGCAAAACCTAACTATAAACAATGTGAACAAGAGAGATAAAGAACTTATTTACAATCTTTCTCAGCACTTTCTCAGGCTTCTGCTTGGTTAGAAATTTTCTGTTTTCTCTTTGATTGAATCTGAGACCTACATATGTCAGCCTGGCAGAGGTCAACACGTGGAATTTACTACAAGTGGTACATAAAGAAGATGCTCCTGAATAATTGACTCCCATAATAACAAAATATCCAGGAAAAGAGTTCTGTCATCCTGAATACCTGATTGACAATGACTACTGAATCCTCAGAGAAAGATTAATGACCTCTGAAATACTCAAAGATTTTGCTATTGGACACTTGCTGTCATTGAGTTCCAAAGGATAAGCCAGAGTACACCTTAAAGTACATTATATTTAAATAAGAAATTTACCAGCTGTCCCAACTTCCCAACCTATCCCACCCTTCCCTCCCCGCTCAAAAATGAAGAAAAAAACATGCAACATATTTTATTTTTGTTTCTTCCATACTTTATACTCTTTAAGGTATTGATTCAAAGCATCTTCTGCCTATTTTCCTTGTGGTTTTTCATTCTTATCCCTCCTCAGCTTTCTGGGTTCAGATCAGATTTAACATACCAGAAAGAGAGAAAGACAATTTCTTCAGTTTCTTTGGTTTCAAGACATATCTTGATTAAGCCAAACTGTCACATCCTCCACCCTTTACTTCCCAGCCACTACACAGAGTTAGTAAGGATGTTTGTACAGACATCTTCCTTTCTTTTCCTTCCTATGGCACCATGGAAGCTGGTGTGCTCCAGTTAAGGGTGGGAGGAGTAGATTTGTAAGTGCAGAGTCATTTATTATTGAGGCTTACAGAAAAAGGAACACACAATTGACATGTCCTTGCTAAATTCTACATGAGGGAAACGACATCAATTACATACACCACTGTCAATATTTTGACTGGCAAACTTGCTAAATACTGGAAGTATTTCTGAAATAATAATTCTCATCAAATTTTTGCCAGCAGAAAATTGTCCATACATGATATATTAGGTATCTTCAGAAATATTTCATTAAAATGGGCAAACTTGTGAATGTAAAGAGGGTAATAACCTCACCAAGCTACATAAGATAGACTACTGGCCAGTCCATTAGAAGCAGAAGGTAAAAATGATAGTAAATGCAGAATGACACTGGTCATTGCAACAAGAATCCAAAGCAAAATATAAACAAACAGTATTAGTATGGATTTAGAAAAAATATTTCTAAAAGCTACAGGCCAGCAGATAAAACACACTAAAAATTTTCCTCTTTACAAGTTTTTTTCTGTGTGTCCATTTAACTTAAAGTCAACAGACTCTCTTTAAAGAATAGGCACCAAGAGAGTCCTCTATTAGAAACTATCCATAATTACTTCCAAGTTAATCTTTGCCTTGAGAAGCATTTTTCTAGACCAGGTATCACAGGTTTTGCCCTAGCCAGACCAAAATGATGGAAGCAAATATCTAAACTACTTGATTCACTTACCAGACACCTGGGCAGGACATGCCCGGGCATTACCTGGGAATATGGAGGGTAAAAAATATATAAATTACTGCCACTAAGCAAGTTTTTTGTGACTGTACAAACAGTAAGAGACATAAAAGTTACTGAAGTCACAGGGCCATACTGACCTCCAGCATCCTAAACAAAAATGGAACTACTAAACAAAAAGGATTCCCTAAATCTGCAGTTTCAAATGTAACCAGGAAGGACTTGGTAAATTATTTCATCTCTAACCTCAAACATGTGTTGTTTCTTCACTCATTCACACTGACCAAATGCAGCCTTTCCCACCCTATTTTTATTTAAAAATAAGATGAATATAGTATTTCTGCCTCTCACTGAGGTATTTGTGAAGCTGGTTGAGACCTTGTAATGAAAGAACTGAAAAGCCACATGAACTACAGTGTTACTAAATGGTACCCTGTCATTTGATTTTCATTTAAAAATAACCCCTCTTTAGCACAACATAAGTACAAGGCAACACTACTACAAGACATTCTTTTCAGTTTTTGATAATAAAGTTTTAACTGTTTGGATTGAAATTTCTCAGGGTGGAGGTTGAATTTATTCTGCAAGTTTCTGAAGGAAAAAAAATCATTTTTAAAAGAAATGCTTTATCCTACAATATTCAAAATTTCACACACTAGAAATTCTCAATGAAAATGGGTAATAAATGCTTCAGAGCCAGGACTTGCAATCTGACAAGCAACGTTGCCCAGATTTCAAGGCCTTCTGTCATGTACATGATTTGAATCTTGTTGAGTTAAAGTTCCATAAAAGAATTGTGACTTTCATATGCTCAGTATGGAAAAAGAACAAGCTATAGGGCCAGAACCACTCCAGAACACAAGAGGCACTGAACCTAAAACTAACTGGGACTTCACCCCTGGATCTCTACACTCTCCAGCAGGTGTAGCCTCTGTTTTCTCCTTAGGGTTGACATAAGAGTATGATCACCTACACTTGTTATCAGTTTCTCCTGTTTTCCAAATGGTAAAATAAGGAATATGAATTGAAATGTTTTAGCTGTTCTAATAAACTGCGCAGTAAAACCATTTTGTGGATTCAAACTTGGGGGTGGCTGAAAGCATGTCTTTCAGGAGGTGCATACCAAGAAAGTGATATCCAAAAGACTGTGTGAATGATACAAGAATTAAGCCTCTGTGGGTAACACCATTACTCTGTTTCCATGGAATTATAATATTTACAGTATGTTCAAATACTACTTCCAGACAGAACCTTGGAATACCTTACTTCTGTGATACTGATTTCTCTTCTCTACTTTTGCAACTAAAAACTGTGTAAAGAGGTTGGATTTACACTGAAACCCCTTCCCCTGGAAAAAAGGCATATCTCTACAGTGAACCACTCTGGTATCACTGTAACTCCCAGCAGGAGTCAGAGTCTTTGCTGATGAGCAATAGAAAAAAGCAGGCTGGACATCGTTTTGCAAACTATGATGCCATGGCCATTTGGAGACAGTCACCCTGTCATTTGGTACTCCAAATCAAGCTGGAATCCTCCTTTATAAGCAAGAACTTGTTAATGGTTCCATGAAGGTTACTAAGGAAAATTAATTCTCCATCAGAGTGGGACAAAGGCTGTTCTTGCACTTACTTCTCTAACAAAATGCCTTGATGCCAAATTAAAAAAAAAGTTGAAAAAAAGTTAGGAATTTGGGCCTTGGAAGACAGAACTCAACTTTTGCAATCATCCTCAAACTGTGATTTTTCAGCTGCAAATTATCAGCTGTTCTTCTGGGACACTAAATACCTCAATGAGCCCAACTTTCAATAACCTAATTATTCTGTCTTATTTTTCAGTAATCTGTTGTTTTTCTTGTCCTTTGGTAGGATAAGGAAATGTCCTACTTTTTGACAGTGTCCTCATGAATGCTGTATCCTCAAAAAGGGGAGGGAAAAAAAAAAACCCAACCATATGGAGAACTTCCAGTCATGAACCTGTGCCTACTGATGGTACACAGTAAGAGCACAGAGAATTCTCTTCCAATTTTATAACCTGTTGCACTTTCATGTTTGTAATATTACAAGGAGTATTTTTTTAATTAAAAGGGTTTTTTATGAAGCTTTATACTAGTTGAAACATGCAATAGCTTGTACTGTATCACATCCCTGTTTAATCTCTGAGGATGTAACATATAGGTGTCTAGCTGACTCATTTTCCCATATGACAGCTTTCTGATGCCCTGGACAGTCATAAACTCCTGTTTTCAAATCATACAAAATATTTCCTCCCCTCATTTGCTTCCCTTTGCTTTGTTTAGAATGATTCACTGAAACAAAATTATTATTTTCATAAGGCATTCATTTTTTTCTCATACAAGATACGAAATAATGCATTAAATTCAAATATATGCATAACAATTGGATGTGATCTGAAAACCCTTTTCTAGCCTAAGTTAACAAAGGTTACTAACTGCTCTGTACATGTGTATGAGGACATTCAAAAATCCTAACGGTGTGCTGGGCCTGCATTCCAAAAAGTCATCTTGGTGCCTCCTTCTAATCCCTTTCCCTGGAATAATGCTCTCTGATAACACAGCTCAGAAGTCCATGTATCAGAGACTGGGCAGCAATTGACTCTCAACAGTACAGTCAGTTCACTTCTCCAGAACAAACAGCAATACCTGCTCCTATTAGCCTTTTTACTCTCCTGAGAATCTTTATGTAATGTTGCATTAGTAGCCTTTACTAAATTAGAAAACCAAAAGGGAAGATAAATCAATATGAATGTACGTTTGCTGATATTGATTTTTCCTCTCATAGTCAGCATGGGAATATTGTGGCTCCTATTAATATTAGGAGTGGAAGAGCTTTAAACGGTTCTGTTTGGATAATTACCCAGTAGTCTGAGAAACTTATTCAAACTTCTTTAGTTTGTAATTTTGAACTAGACACTTCATGAAATCAATTCCTTCTCATGAATAATCATGTTAATATGTTGATGACAATTTCTTGATGTGGATTATCAAGATGACTAGGAGAGGCAGTCAGCCTGGTATTCATAAAAAAAGGATGAGTGGCTAGAAGATGTGAAGGTCAAGGGCAGCAAGGCTGCAGCAAACACAGCATTCTCAGTTCAACATCCTGGAAAAAACTGAGCAAGAAAAATATTGGAGTCCCTTTGGAATTCTGACTGTATTTCAGATTGTTTAGGAATGGGCTGTGGGGGATCCCACAGAACACTGCCCTGCAGGGCTAAGTGACTCAGGACATGTGGCTGGTCCTCATGGACCCTCTTTTGAGTGCACAGGAACAGGTCAGTCTGCCAGGCAGGAGGAAAGCCAGAGTGGCAGGAAGCCAGCACAGATGAACAGGGAACTCCCATCCCAGATCAAGAACGTGAAGAGGGAAGGCCAGTGCCAAAGCTCAGATGTAGCTGGAAAAATTGAGATATTAAAGGGCAGAAGGACTTCTGTAAGTACATTGGCAGCAAAGGGAAGGCTGGGAAGGATATGGCCCCACTTCTCAATCTGGCAGGAAAAGCAGTGAAAAAGGACATGGATAAGGCTGAGGTACTCAATGACTGGTTTGCCTTACATCTTTTTCTGGTTTTTACTTTTGGTTTTGGTGAGGGGAGGGGTTGTTTGGGGTTTTTGGGGGGAAGGGTTTTAGTTCCTGGTAAGGTTTGCCTTTGGACCTTCAGAGTCTCCAAGGCCCAGGTCAGTTTCTGGGGAGTGGTGCACATAAGTCGGTGGGACATACCCAGATCCTTGGAACAACACGAGCTGCATTTGAAGGTGTGGAGAAAACGTCACTGTAAAATTGTCCTCTCATTTTTGAAAGGCTGTGACTGTGAGGTTAGGCTTTTGATGAACAGCAAGACAAGCACCATATCCATCTCCAAGAAGGAGGAGCCAGGGAGCTCCTCCTGTAGGGCAGTCAACCTAACTTCAGAAAGATCATGGAGTAAATTATTTTAGAATCCATATCCAAGCAGACAAAGGATAAAAAGCTTGGAATTAGCAAAGGCACAGAATGCCACACACACCTGACTATTCTATGGCAAGATCACTGGCTCTGTGGACAAGGGAGGATAAGCGGGTGATATTTACTTTGATTCTAGCACGGCCTCTGACAGTTTCCCATACAACTTCATAGCTCAGTTGCAGAGCTGTAGATTAGATCTGGAAGAAAGATGAAAATTTCCCTGGATTGCCACAAATCACAAATGCCAAACCCTGCACCTGGGATGGAATAATCCCATGCATCAGTAGAGGCTAGGAAGCAGTTTTGCAAAAGAGAGCCAGGTGTCCTGGTAGACATAAAGCTAAACACCAGCAAGTAGCATGCCTCGGCTGTGAAGGAGGCCAACCACATCCTGGACCCACTCACCAAAAATGCTGCCAGCAGGTCACAGGGGAGTCATTCTGAGAGCCCATGAATGGAATGCTCCACCTAGTTTTTGGCTGCTCAGTACAAGACACTGCAATAAGAACAAGTCCAGAGCCTCTAAGAGAATTAGGGGACTGAGGCATGCACTGAATGGGCACAGGCTGAGAGAACTAGGCTTGCTAAGCTTGAAGAAGAGGTGACTAAGATAGACTTTTTGCTGTCTTCAGGTGTTCAAGAAGAGGGTATTGAGCAGTTGGCACCTGTCACTTATCAGAGGTATGTAGCAAAAGGATGACAGGCAGCAGACAAGTCATAAAGGAGGAAATTCCAATTAGACACAAATATTTTTTTTTTTATTATGAAGGTAATAAAACACTGGAATAGGTTGCCCAGAAATGCTGTGGAATCTCCATTCCCATTGCTACTACTTTAGTTTAAGTCAAAGATCTGTTAAGAAACACTTCTACAGAAAAGGCAAATTTGGGATCTTTTTCTTTGTTACTATAGCAGTTGAAGTACAGGATTCTCATTCACAGAACAAAGATCACATTCCTCAGTACCACAGGACAGCTCAGAATCAATGCAGCTACAAAACTAATGTGGTTATCATTCTGTCCTAGTATAGCAAGATGGATTTGTCATGTGGAAGGAAAAACCCATAAGTCAGGCAATCTTATTCACTTACACTGAATGAAAATGGAGTAATCACTGATGGAGTTAATGCAGATAAGAGAAAATCAAACTTCAGAGAAGCTTTACATCATTTAATTGCTTGAAATTTTTAGTGATAGGTAAAATGACCTTGTCTCTTCTTTTGGGCCTGTAGTTTTTTTGTATACAATCACACATACTACCCAAAGCTCACACAAAACAGCTTGGTTTATATAATTTTTGAAAACTCCCTCTATATCCTAAACCGCATTTTAAACCACTATCTCTATGGACATACTTTGATGATAAGTACGACTTTTAGGATAAAATGGAACTGCTATTTGTCAGCTGGAGTTAATGATACTTAGACATTTGAAAATGTTAGACCACATCATCTCTCTTGGAACTGTACAAAGCGCTTCTATGTCTTGTGGCAACTGTTGCCAAGTAGTAGGGAAAACAGAGATGCCTTCTAGCAGGCTTTATCATTTCATAAATGCTTCCTCAATCATTACAACATTTTTCTTGATGGTCAATCAACTTCTCCTAGAATTGTTAAGTCTACATCTCTTTCTTGCTTGAGAGAAAATGTCTGCTGGTCTGTATCCCTCAGAAACCCCTCAGAGACAAAGAGACAGAAAATCTATGTGATGCTGTATCTGCTTTCCAATTGCTCAGTGCTGCATGAGGGGAGACTCTCCATAGGTTCTGTTCTGTAGTAGCAGCCACTTCCAACTAGGTCACATCACAACCAGCAATTAAAGTGACCTAAAAAATGGTCATGGGAGAAGGACAGTTCTTGGTAATGACAGCACATTATTTACCCAATCCTGTGCTCAGCATTCTCTTCCATCAAAACACTCCTGGTACTCTATTTCCAGCTGCATTATCTACCTGAATTTTCCTTCCTCCAGACCCACACAAGTCTGTCCTCTCCAATTAGTTTTGTTCCTAGCAGGTGTCCCATTCTGGGGGCAAACCTCCTTCAGTTTTTCTTGCATACCAATCCTGCCTTCCCAATCACACCTTGTTCCACCTCAGCCCTGCCTCCTGTAGTCCATCCCAAGCTTCCTGGTCCTTCTGTCCCCTCGTGACCCCAGCTGTGATTTGTGCATCCCACCTGCCCAGTCTGGATGCTTCTGTATTGCACCAACAATGAGACAACACTCTCAGGTGTTTTCTTCCAATCCTCACCTCCCCTTTATCATCATGTTGAACAACACCTTCAGATTCCCCTTTCAACCTGAATCCTGAAATTCTGAGAGCACCATGAAATGCTGTTATCAGCTGACCTTTTTATAACAGAACTCCCTCAGAAGCCATGTAAAACAGCTGCAGAAGGATCTTTCCTTAAAGCTGAGTAGCAAGTCAAAAGTAAATAACAAGAACCCCCAGCAAAAATGAACATGATTTAGTTTTACGCAGTCTTGGTAGGTTTACTAGTGCTTTAATGACACAGCAATTTTATTGTAGATAACAAAGCAAGCTCAGCTCAATAACACAAGATTTATTTAGGATGATAATAAAATTAACGGATTTGGGCAAACCAGCATGAAAAGTAAGGGGGGGGGGGGGGCAGAAGAAACCCTGTCCTGTTACTCCTCATGGAAGCTTTCCTTTGAAAAATCCATGCAGTTCATGTTTCTGTCAGGCGAGGTAATATGCCTGTAAATTTAATCTGACAGAAGAAGCAGCACAGCATCAGCAGAAAATGACAAAATCAGATTGTAAGAGAAGGACAGCCAAATGCCTTCAAAGCTCTTAGAATCCACCGAGGGAAACAAATTCACACAACTGTAATAAACCTAGACTCAGACACTCACTGGAGGTTTGTGGTGCTAATACCTTTAGTTTCCACTTCAAAATCTCATTCAAAACTGCTTAAATCTTGTATTGGCTGCCTGATGGAAGGTGCCTTTGCCTAAATCCAACCCTTCAAAAAACCAGGGATAGACTGCATATAGACTGCATTTATTGTTTCCAAGGGCAACACTTCAAATGCTACCAAGTTTTGTTTTCTGGTTCAGTTACACAAATTTGAACTCCTTTTTCTACACAGGCCTTTCTTCTCATTATCACAATCCCAAAGCAACACAAAGCCCAAAATACAGGTTTTAAATAAAAATGAAATATTTTTACACTTCTGGAAGCTGCAAGTAATTGCATTTGAAACATAGAGGTAATTGTGGATCCTTATTGCAACATGCTGCATAACAAAAGGGGAAAAAAAGCATGTTTTCAGTTTGAAAGGAAGCTTACTATAAAAGAAATATTTTCTTCATATTTTCTAGTGAAATAAAGCCAGTAACAAATAAAAATGATCACTTAAGGTGTTGTGCCAAAATCATGCTATTAAAGGTTAGGTGATCTTACCTTAAAAGACACTTAAAATAGCTTTTTTAAGTCTAATTGTAATTACAGAAGGTGTATTTGTGAAAGCCTGCAGCAGCTCTGCCCACCTGGAGGAGCAGACCTGAAATAACCATTAGTAGTACAAGAATTTCCCCACAGTTATATCCATAGGCAGATATCAAAATACAAAAGCATTGGGGGAATATTTAAGACAGAAATGTCACTTTACTTGCTTAATTTCATTAACTTTATGGATCCTTCCTTATACTTAGCTGCTCCCTGAAATTCAGTATTGTTGCAACATTCTTCGTTCACTTATATCGAAAGCTATGAAATGCTGTATCAGTCCTTAAGAGACACCAACATTCTTCATTAAAAAAAGAAAAAAACACGCCAACAAAACCCAAGAGGATACTTTTGCCAGTTGAGAAGGAAATAATGCAAATTCTCTTAATAAAGTAACACTGTAACAGCTAAAAGCATAAAGTTATTCAGACTTTCTACTTCCTCAATGAGCACAAACAAAAGCTGATGGGAATGTTCAGAACTCACCAAAAGCTATTTTGGCACCACAGGCACAGCTCCCCAGCACTGTGGATTTCTCTGCAGCAGCAGCTCTGTGATGACTCTATTCCCTTCACAAGGCAAGAACTGCCCCGCCAGGTGAGGCATAAAAATAAGGTCCTGACTTAGTGTAATTATCTAATGAAACTTTCCATACTAGGAATTAATTAAACGGGGGCATCTTCTCTGTAACTGGCTGGAAAATATAAAGCAACAGGTGTTTGATTCTGCCAAATTAAATGGTGATTACCAGGGAGATGTGATTGGAAAGGCATTATCTTAGGGAAGATATAATTGCTACTGTACCTTATTAACCTATGGGAAATAGCAGGACTGCCTGATTCTCCTCAATATTTTGTTGGCTTGTCTAGTCAATCAACTGAGCAAAGAATGAAACTGATGGCTCCAAACAGTTTATGTCAGTTTATCAAGACAGCAATAAGTAATGGCTATCAATAATATTTTACTGAACTTTAGCACAGACAGTTGTGGTAACAAAATCACAGAGAAAAAAATCCCACAAACTGGCTCCAAATGGTTGCCTTCTCAGGATAAAATCTAGTGTTAAATTTTAACTTTAATTAAAGTAGCATGGGGGTGGAAGTAAAGGAATTTGCAAAGTTAAACCTTATGAGAAATGTTACTGCGGTTAGTGAATTCTGCTACATTAAATAAATAATGAAAGAGGAAAAAGCCTTCTGTAAGTTTTGACAGTATTTTTTCTTTGCTCTAACAGCGAAATCAACAATATATGTTTGGAATATTATCAGCATTAGAGAGAGACTGGACAATGAAATCTAGAATTTTATTAAGAGATCTGACAGAACCATATTCACAAACATATAGCTACAGAAGTCAGGCAAATTTTGGTGATAAAGGCAACACAACCAGCAAAAATATTCCACACACAAAGTATTCCACATATTTTCTTTAGGTTTATCATATTCTCATTTCTGCTTATCTAAAGACAAGACAGTGAAATCATATAGTCACTTAAAGCATTGAAAATCTAACTGATAAAAGATTTATTGATTAAATGTACACAAGGAAGAATTTTTTTTTTATTTTCCTGAATGACACTAGAATTCAATGCAATTATATTGGTATAGACTCTCCCTTCTCCTGAAATAAGCCTTTCCCTTGTGTTAAATTTGTTTTTGCAGCTCGGATTATGCCCTCTAACTGAAGGTAAATCAAAAAGAATTCTTCATAATTATAATAAGGACATAGGAAGTCAGAAAGGAAAAAATGTAGCTCTACTAATGATAGTAGGTAGCTTCCCGTTAGCTCTCCCCAAGCTAAGCCACTGGCAGAAACTGGGCCTATAAAAAGGTAAAGCTCAGTACCTTCCAAATAAATACAGAGCAAAAGAAGAAGTAAAGAGTCATAGTATTGCAAAGTGATTATGACAGTAAGTCAGTCAAAGAAAAAAAAGTCCATTGGTAAAAACTCAGGCTCTTAGATGCAGGAAAAATGCAACCCTCAAAATCACAGTAAATTATAGTTAATTATTTCATGCACAGTGTGTGTAATATCAGAATTCCAAATCCAACAATGCTGAAGAACACTATCCCATTCCTATGTGGACTAACACTGCAGAAAATCTCAAAGCAGTCTCATAAACTTCACCAGAGAGCCACACTGCAGACAAGCATGTGCCTGCTAAGAACGTAATGTGCTGGGGTTTATCTGGGGGCAGGAGGGGAGCTGTTTAGAATTGGAATGAAAGCAGCCAGGGTTAGTTTTAGTGCAGAGAAAGAGTATTTTAAAAACAGCAACAGATTAAACCGTAATAGTCTGATCCTATTCTCAGGAAGGAACCTTCAGCAAGTAATAAATTACTAACAAAAAGACTAAAATTGTTTTAACCATTAGGGCTGGAGTTAAGAAGTGGTCTCAGAGCACAACCAAAAATTTCAACTTTTGAGCACAAGGAAAGTGTTCTAGTGCAAAGCTACTGAGAGCCTTAATAAATGTGGGCTGAAAAGAGCACATATTTCAAGTTATTTGTGCTTGGGGAGGGATGCAGCCAGACTCCAGCACAAAGCACAGGGCACTGGTTGCCAAAAAGAGAGAGCTACCATGCTGCAGCACTGAAGGCACATGCCCAGGAATATGTGGAGCGTGGGTAATCAAGCCTTGCTGGATCATTCTGGCTCCACCAGAGCAACCTGCTGCTCCCAGGAAAGCAGCATGGAGGGCATCACACAAATGCATTTAAGCAGCCCTGGATGAGTAAGAGGAACTTAGGAGTGCTGCCTCAGCACTCTCTCCTCTAGCAGGGGCAGCAGTGGTGCCACCAGTCAGGGTGAGAAGAAAACTGTGGCAGCTTTGGGAAGGAATAAAAAGGAAAATGCAACTACCATGCAATAACAGCTCCAAAGGGGCTGGAGAAGAGGAAGTGAGGCAAATGAGGTGCTCAGCACTACACTGGCTCAAGTGATTTCTGCTGTTTATCAGAAAAGGTGCAGCTCAGAGGAAGGAGCGAGGGTGGGCAGGTAGGCAGGCAGCCAGGGGAGGCTGTGAGCTCAGCAGGGCTGTGAACACTTGTTTCTCACACAGTTCATTTCCCCCATCTGTCTGGTTCACACTGAGGCCACGCACACACCTGTGCCAGGCCAGAACCAAGGTGCCAGAAGGGCAGGACGGAATGCCTGGGATTGCAGGGCTTGCACATGCTCAGCAGTGCCCCCAGATAAATCCACAGAAAATCATGCGCTCAGTGCCAATAATTTGCTGGAGGAAGCATGCCTGTATCTTTTAAAGTGTCACAGATCCTTGAATGTGAAGGTTTAATAACTGCTTGAACAACCCTCATGAAAAGGTTTGGCATGACCATCTCCACATTTGTTATTAAAGGAGACCTTCAAAATGTCATGCTGCGTGGATTTTGCCTTAAATCAGCCTGAGTATTACCTACACAAAATGCTTTTCTTGCCATATCAAAAGCAAGATGTGGTTTCTGTTTTTTAACAGAACAGTATCCAGGTAGGTAGAAGACAAAAAAGGTACATCCTAATTATAGGCTTCATGAAATTATGACATTTTAAAAGCTATAAAATTACTTTGTTTCATAAACAAAGCTACAGCAAAATCATTCAGACTCAAATTTACAGTTGTCAAAAACTACTGGATTACTGACTGTAAGAAAAAGAACCATAGTTTAAGTAATCAATGTTTTTAAGCTGTGACATTTTTGCTAAAACATCATTAAGTTTTTAGAGAATTCACAGTGTTTCTCTTCTTAACACAGTATTGTTTCACTGGAAAATTTTTAGTCTGTTATGAAGTGATCCCATAAAGCAGGGCAGAACTAATGGCTTTATTAAGTATATTTACTTCAGGCTAAATGGAAGGAGCAATTATATTCCACTTATGCAGGAAAACAGCTGGAATCCACTGAAGGTAGCTCAGAGTGTAACAGAAAATATAAAAAGGCCTGATCAGAAGCCTGACAGGTTCACTGACTCAAAACACAATGTTAGGGAACTGCCTGTCCAGCTGTGTGAGAAAGGGGCACAGGGACCTGGGAGGGAGGTAGTAAAAAGCAGTGACAAACAGAAACACACAGCCAAAATATCTGACAGTCTGCTTCAAGAGACTTTAAGGGGGAAAAAAAAGGCAAAAAAAAAAAGACAAAAAAGAAAAAAAAAGCAGGGCATTTTTTTTAAGTATTATGGTTAGAGGCAGGAAAAACATCTGTAAAGGAAAAGTCAAGGAGTGAGACTAAGAGTTGCACACTTCTAAGCCTTCCTGACAAGTTTGGACTTTGTGTAAGCAGGAGAATTGCCAAAGAATTGAAGATGATGGTAAAAAGAAGTCCCCAGCACATGAGGAGGAATCTGCTTAAGGGTGCCTGGAAACTGTGAATTGAGAACTATTTAATCAACAAAAAGAAACTAATATGTATATTTTAATTATTTAAGAAAAAGCTGACTTATCTTTCCTACTTACTACTTTTTTTTTTTTTTTTTTTTTTTGCCTCTCTACTCTGGGTCATGTCCAGACAAAGGACAGCATTTCTCCTTGTCCACCATGAGCCCATGTGTCTTCCTTGCAGTTACAGGATCTGTAGGTCAGCCAGAGCTTTGCAGTGCAACTGCTTAGAGCCATTTTCCTACCACAAGCATCACAAAAAAACCACAGAATTCTAAACTCTAAAGCTGTATTTCATCACAGCCCCAAATGAAACAAGGTGGCTTTAGACAAGGAGGAAATGAGAGTGAGACAGATTATAACCAAAGTATGTTCAGATGTTTCCTCTCCTAAAGCTGTAGGTCCTTATTCTTAGTGATGCAATTTTTGGTGACCTTCTGAGATAAAATAAAACTCTCCTAAAGTGCCCAAAACCAGCCTTTCTTTCTGTCCTTTTTGACGACATGGCGACTCCTAACTCCACTCAAGAGACTTCACTGTCCGTACATTTAATTCTATGAATTCCCAGCTTGCTGTCTCTCAATTCTCTCCTATCCTCACTTCATACAAGGGGAGTCTTTTACCTAGACTTGCCCACGTGCTCTTGGAAGGACACTACTGCTCACTCTATCCCACCGGGCTCCATCTGGCCTGGAGCGAGAAGAAGGGAAGAAAACACAACAGCAGACCTCATCCCCTCTGTCCAGCTACTGTCCTTTCGAAAATGTTGTGTCAGGAATATTGTAAACAATTAAGACAGCATCCACTACCACCACCTTGGTTCTTCCAGGGCATCCTGTTCTCTGGAAGTAAATATATCACCCTCCTGCTTTTCCTACAGGGAAGGTGGTGACTATCTCCAGAATGGCTACATCAGTCTGAGGTGATGAAGTAAAAAGAATTTGCTCTTGCAGAGTGTTCAGGCAGGAGGGTTAAGCAAAGCTTTTCCATGGAAGTATGTACTGAGCTTATCTGCATGCCTCATAAAGCTCATGTATTTGCTGTAAACTGTCGGTACCAACAAATTAGTAATAAACATGCGTGTCTGATGGGAAAAGGGGGCAACTGAATCCTTGGTCTTGTCCATCTGTTGCTCGTGTTTGTATAACTCCATATTATAGCATACTTGTTTAGGTTTCAGCTGCTTGTCACACATACGAGTGTATGTGTATATATATATATATATATATATATATATATGGGCTGGCTGTGCTAGGCGATGTGAGCCTGCTGCTCTCCCTGGCCCGGGGGGCTGGAGCTGGGCGGAGCCCCTCACGGACCCCCGAGCCCCTCATTGATTTCTGAGCCCTTCATGGACCCCCGAGCCCCTCACGGATCCTTGAGCCCCTCATGGATCCCGCGTCCCTCACGGATAGCCGAGCCCCTCATGGATAGCCAAGACCCTCATTGATTTCTGAGCCCCTCACGGACCCCCGAGCCCCTCATGAATCCCTGAGCCCCTCATGGATCCTTGAGCCCCTCACGGATAGCTGAGCCCCTCATGGACCCCCGAGCCTCTCATGGACCCCCGAGCCCCTCATGGATCCTTGAGCCCCTCATGGATCCCCGAGCCCCTCATGGACCCCCGAGCCCCTCACGGACCCCCGAGCCCCTGACGGACCCCGAGCCCGCCGACACACGGGCGGGACGCGCTCGGTCCCGCTCTCTGCAGGGACACCAGAGCTCCCACACAGCTCAGGGCTGTTCGGAAGGGACCTCCGGGGATATCCCGTCCGACCCCCGCCCAGGCAGGGCCACCTGGAGCAGGTGGTACAGGAACGCCTCCAGGTGGGCTTGGAATGTCTCCGGAGAGACCCCACGGCCACCCTGGGCTGCTGTTCCAGTGCCCTGCCATCCTCAGTGTAAAGTTCTACGTGCTGAGGTGGAACTCCTCGGGTTTTAGCTTGTACCCGCCGCTCCTCGTCCTGTCGCTGGGCACGGGAAGTCTGGCACTTTCCCCTTGGCACCTGCCTCGGCGATATTTACATGTATTGCTGAGATCCTTCGTAGATTTCTCTTTCCTACAGAGAGCTGAAGCTGGACTAAACAGGCGCAGCCCCTGCATGAGCTCTCCTACGGGATAAGCCCATCCGCAGCAGGAGCAGCACAGCACTGCCAGGAGGACAGGGAGGAGCTAGAGCCACGAGGCTCAGCCGGTGTCGTGTGTGGGACGGCGCGTCCCTGCGCCGCTGCGGTCACACTAAGCGACCCCGCTGTCCCCGGCCCGCCCCTCGCCACCGCCCGCCATCCCGAGCGGCCGCCGCTCGGCGCTCGATTGCGGCGGCTGCTCCCGGGGCGGCGCGGCTCGGCGGTGGATTGGTGGGGGCTGCGCGGCGGGCGCAAGATGGCGGCGGCGCTGGGCCGGGGGCTGGACATCAGCCTGGCGGCGCTGCGGCAGCACGACCCCTACATCAGCGGCATCGTGGACGTGGCCAGCCAGGTGGCGCTCTACACCTTCGGCCACCGCGCCAGCCAGTGGGTACGTGCGTGCCCGCCCCGCCCGCCGCGGCACGCCCCGCCCGCCGCCGAGGTGTGAGGGTGGGGAAGCGGGAGGGGCCTCCCGGTGTCTCCTCCCGGTGTGCCCCAGACAGCGGGCCCGGGCACGTCGAGGAGTCCCGGGGTGCCCGGGAATGCAGCTCTGGGAGGCTGCGGGAAGGAGGAGTTCCGCCACGTGCGGTGGTGGAGGCGGGAGTTTAACCTAGAGCTGTGTGAGAAAAGGGTTTAGCCTGGGGCCGTGAGAGGCTGTGGTGTAATCTGGGGTTTAGCCCGAGGCCATGGAAGATCAGGGTTTAACTCAGGGCTGTGGAGGCTGGAGTTTAACCCAGGGCTAGTTTTTCTCCCAAGGCCATGGAAGACTGGGGTTTAACCCAGGGCTGTTTCTTATCCCAAGGCCATGGAAGACTGGGGTGTAACACATGGCTGGGGTTTAACTCCTCTGCCTCTCCAACACCTGTAACAAGACCCAAATGTGTGCAAATTAATGGTGGAGTTACCAGTGCTAAAAGTATTGTTGTAAGATATACAAACGTAGTTGTCTTGGGGAAACTCGAGGTAATAGAACATATAGGCTCTTGGCAAGTGGTTCTTGGCTTGCTGTATGGGTGAGACTCAGGGCCTGTGTTTGAAGAACCTGCCCAATCTGCCTTTTGTGTTGTTTTCCCCCATTTTGTGCCAAACAACACCCAGAAGGGGAGGTGCCCTTTGTAAACTCCCGTCTCTGCTTCTTGCCTGTGTGTTGTGCTCAAGTGTAGCCTAGAATTAACCCAGTGCAATGTTTAGTGCCATGGTGGTGTGCTTTCAGCCTTTCCATGTCTTACCTCAAACCCTGGGTCAGCTGCATGGTGACCTGTGCTAGCTCCAGCCTCTCACCACCAACCCATGAAATTTGGTTTACTAAGTTTTTCCTGGCTTGAGTGAGAGAGGTGTAACTGATGGTACCAGTGAAACAGAGAAAAGGGGGCTCACTGATGGTAACCAAAATGCTGCCCTGTTCTCAACTTTCTTAATGTTCCTTTTCTTCAGGAGAAGACGGATGTGGAGGGAACGCTATTTGTTTACACGAGGTGAGCACATTTTGACATATACAGGTGAAATCTGTGGCTATGGAAAAGCTGGCTGGGATGGAGCATGGCTGAATGAAATAAAATGTTCCCCTTTGTTCAAGGGTGAATAGAAACTGAAACTGCCAGAAGCAAATGTGGGAAAGAAAACCCTCTGAAGGAGACAAGACCTTGTATTTTGATAAGACTTCCAAATGTGATTTAAATGTCAGTATGGGTAAACTGTAGAAATCTTCTGTGATGGTATAAATAGCATTTTCAATTTAATTTTGTCTGAACAAAAAAAAATTGAAATAAATAATTATATTGCTTAAAGGAAGGAAATGGCAGAGATTTTGAAATACTGTGTCCCCTAATTAGGGAACTTTCATACTACTTGTGTCTGTTTTTTATGCATATTTTATGCAACATTTTGGATGGTTTTCATGCTTTTTTTTTAGCAGCAGCTCTGGTTGTGGCTTTCAGAGCATCATTTTTTGCTCTATTTGTTCTAGCACATGTGTTTGTTCTGTTGTGAAGCCCTGTGCTAGGGGTTCCTTGTTGGTGCCCCAGGATTTCTCTGTGACTGCTGTTAAACTCAGGAAGTTAGAGAGTCAGCAGCTCTTGCAGTAGCTGCTGAGATGTAACACCAAAACAGAAAGTTACTTTTTCAGCTTTTATATCAAAGAGGAGCTGGTAGGAGAGCTGAGAAAGCAAGAGATGGCTCTGAGAAGTGTGTGAGGTGACAGGCCCAAGAGCCTTTGAGCTCTGTGGGAATGGGATTGCTGTTTCAGTCTCTGCAGCTCTCTTGTACCAGCAGTGGTGGCAGTGGTCATCAGTAGTTTTTCTAAGCTGCTCTCAGGTAAGTGGAAATCAGATGCTGTAAAATTACCACCACAAGAGGAAAGCAGCAGCTCCTTGTTGTGCTGGCACTAGGTGGATGTGGTGACCTGTGTACTGAAAACAGAAGCAGTGTTTCGTGGTATGTTGGTTTCAAAGCTCAAGAATTGACAACATGAAACCTGGTCCTTCTGGTATTTATCTTTCACTGTTGTTTTTGTTGCATGAGGAAGTTTCCATTTAGGGCACAAGTTTCTGCCTGGCTGCACTTTAGCAGCAGTATGGAGCAGGTTGTGAACAACTATGAGTAACAGCATGCATTGCCCTCATTATCAGTTTTAACTTTAATTTTCTGTAACTTCAAACAAATTTGTGAAGTCCTGTGGAAAGCACATTGCCAGCGGACAGTTTGGAGACCAGTGGTGCTGCCTTTGTTTCTTCTCATTACCTTAGTCACAATGTAAAATGATTGTTATAATTTTACTTTACTTACTATAACTTTACTTACTCACTGCCCAGCTCAACTTTGTTAATTAGAGGAAGTCAAAAAGTCAGATTTCCAACTGGATGAAACACCAGTGGAAGTGGACTGTTTGTTTGAAGTGAAATATTGACCCTTGCAAACAAGGGTTCTTGTCAAGGATTTCCCTTTTGATTATTTTTTTTTGGTTGAGTCCAATCCTGTAATACAGGTTCCTGTATTTTGGTTTCATAAAGAAATCCACACACCAGCAATTAAGCAGAGGTGGCACTTTTCCCAGATGTTTAGCCATCATCTTTCCTTTATTGCCAAACTTGGTTTGAAAGGAGTGTCCCCTGTCAGGATCATGACAGGTTTAACAGTTTTAGCTAAGTGACTGAGCATAATCTAAGTGAATGAGCATAATGGCTTAGAGTCACAGCATGGTTTTGATTCATCATTTATGAGGGATTATTCAGGGATGGGGGAGGATTCACAGCTGCTCTAGGGTAATCTGTTTCAGTTTCTCACATGGTGACTTTAACCTTAAATTTTAGGTGGTATAGAAAATTCTCTCCTTGATGACTGTTAGTATCTGCAGTTGTTCACCTGAGTGCTGAGAACTTGCCTTGCTTTGACTTGTTTTAATTGCTGCTTTCTAGTCCAGTGAGGAGCTGTAGGGTAGATGGTGGCATTGGATCATGTGATGCTGATGGTCTGTTTATTTCTCATACATAATGCAGGGCTTTGTCTTAATTAAAAGGATTAGCAAAACTGCAAGAGTCAATTGTTATTTCCTTGGCAACAAAATTAAATTTTTGTAGCATATCTTAGAAATAAATAAATAATGAATTTGGAGCACTGCACAACAAAAGAATCCTTGTGATTTCCTTTTTCCTCGACTTGATGGGATTTCTACTTGTTCCTTTTCAGATCAGCTTCTCCAAGGCACGGTTTCACAATCATGAACAGGCTGAGCATGGAAAATCGAACAGAGCCCATTACTAAAGACCTCGATTTCCAGCTCCAGGACCCTTTTCTGCTCTACAGAAATGCCAGATGTAAGTATGTTGGGTTAAGTACTTGAGTCAGGTTGTCTTCAGTCTGTTCCTGGTTAAGGTAGTCCAAAAGCTCAGACTGCAGCATTCAAGGGGTGAAATTGAAGGAATAAATTTTGCTTTTTTTGATGTGCTGGAAGACAAAAATTTCTCAGTGTTCCCTAAAATGCCACTCTACTAAAGAAAGCATTAGGATGTGTGTATGAGTAATCTCCTTGTTTAACTGACAAATTGTGGTTGTTTGTGGTTGCCTGTAGGTGATGGGCTGAGAGAGACAGACAAAGTGTGTGTGTGTTTTCTGAATACGCCCCAGTCGCTGCTAGGAAGTCTCAGTGTAATATTGGTAGTCTTGATTTTCTGCATAAAAATAGACAAATGCAGCCAATCCAGAGCCTGTGTTCTGCTCCAGCTCCAGAACACTGTTCTTAAAGCATGTTGGAAGACAGGTTGCTTCTCAACTTTTAGGCGTAACTCTTGACAACATAATGCTGAGTCTAAGTTAAACCCCGCTGAAAGACGAAGTTATTACTTTGGGCTGTCTGTTGATATTGTGTGATTATCTTTGCAGAAGAATTAGCAAGTGTCAGGCAAGCTCAGAAATGAGTGGAAGACATGAGGAAGCTTATTTGTGCATGCAGATCTGCACACAGACTGTTAGGATGTGCAGAGAGCAGTTGTAAATCCCATTTGTAGATGTGCTTGGAAGCAGAGCTGTAGTGCCTGATCTGGGCTTTGTCCTTCATGCATAAAAGCAGATTTCAGAAATGGCTTATGTGAACTGTGGTGCTCAAGTATTCCCTCTGGATGAAGTAGAGGCAAAAGCAATCCATGGCTTGCAAAGTAGCCCGATTTGATAATCTGCTAGACCTTCTTATTTCGTAAACTAATTTGGAGTTGGGAAATTCATCAAGAGGGAATCCTGTTGTTCACACAATGTGGTAGGAGCAATAGAGGAAGAACATTCTAAATAGCCTAAATGAAACTGCTGTTTGTGAGACTATTTTCTAGGTTGACAAAGAATTGGAATTAAGAAGGAAACTGAAAAGACTTGCAGACAGACATCTCCAGGCTAACTAGACTGGGCCAGACATTAGGATTTTTAAGTACTCTGACATCTCTAGTCCATCTGATTTTGAAGGCTTTTTCTTATGTAGTATAGTCTTGTTTAATCTCATTTTGAAACTTCATTAAGAGTTTATGTATGTATCTACCAGTATCTACCTTTTGAAACCTGACCTATTAATTTTTCATTTTTGTTGATACTAGTGTAATTGGAAGTTGTCATAATTCTGTGGAAGTAATTAGAAGTTGTCATAATTCTGTGGTGATAAAAAATAAGTTTTTAGTGTGATTACTGCACATAAATTGTAACTATTTTACTAAGAGAAAAATCAGGAGTTGAGTGATGTAGGCTCTTTTTTCACTAAGAGACATGAAAATTTTAGATTTGCAGGGTGTCAAATGTAAGTAGCAGGCTGTGCTTCTGAGCAGGATGCCTGGATCTGTGGATCTGATTTTTACCAGAGTTAGCTGTTTGATCTAACCATGGGCAAATCTGTACCTCTCAATTGAGAGTTTGGTTGTTTGAGACCAGATTCATGTTTGTTTTTACTAAAAAAACCCTATGAATTCTGTCAGAATCAGGTGAGTTCTGGTATAAGGTTATGTTACCCCTAGCTGTTTATCTTCCTAAAATATTCCTACAAAGGTTAATTATTATTTCTTCAAGAAAACTGAAGGTTTTGGTACTCCAAAGCAAAAGCTATTGTTTTCTCAGATTTTCATGAAGACATCTGTTTCCAGAGCAAATTGGAAGACAATTTTTACCAATTGATTTGAGTTGTTCAGGTTTTCTTTATGTCCCTGCAGTTCTTGTGGTGATTTCTTCACTGAGTTGCCCATACATCTTGCCTGTTCTTCCTTATTTTGTATTTCAAAGCCTTTGTAGCATGAAATAAAGGGATCTCCTGGATAATAAGTATGGGTTTTCACAAGAGTCTCATCCAAACACAGTTCTGAATATCCTCTTGAATTTTCTATATGTATATTTTCTTGCTCTTATGCTTTAATGTACAGCTTGCCTTTATAGTTTTATGCAAAACTAAGGCTTCAGGTTTATTGTTAAATGAAGTTTACAAAACTGGGGCTTTTAGGCCCTTATGTTGTATTATTTTTATCTCCTGCTTTCATGTACTAACAAGGAGTACTCAGTAATAGCTGTTTACTCTGCAGAACAGTGGATAGTTTGGCAGTAATACTTAACAGTATCTGGAAACAATTATCTTTTTCTAACGTGTTGTTTGACTTGGTGACTTCTTAGGCTGCTTTTCATACGTGTCTTATTATTAGATCTAACAAAACTAACAATTTCTTCTGTGTTTCTAATTGGTGGCCCTGCCCATTGTTTTGTTTCTTCTAAAATTCAAAATTCATTTTGTAAAGATGAGTATCTGTGGCTGGTTGTATCACACACTCTAAAATAAATCTTTTTGGCAGCAAAAGGTGGTACTTTTGTACTGGACAAGCCCAACAACCTTTTATGATGTAATAGCTATCTTTTTGTAAAGCTTGCTTTGTAATCCAGTATATGATAACAATAGAAAAAATTTCCAAAACTGCACACAATAAATTTAGGTTTTAGAAATGCTTAAAATAAAAAGGGTGTATTTAATCTTTTTACTTTCTTTTGCCATATTTCTTCTATTGTTTCATATGATCCTGGTCATCTTAAGTTGAATTATTCTCTAAACACCATGTTGAAGGCACAGTCTAATTCCAGGACTTTTCAGGCTGGATTTGGGATCCATGCCAGTTAATGTTTGCTCTGATTCACTACTTCACAGCAAAGTTGTTTTTTTTTGGGAAATCTGTTAGGGTAGAGCTGGGGTTATTCATTTCAAAGCCAGGAGAGAAGCTCGAATTACAGGTTTTAATGCCAGCAGAAATCTTTGTCCACCAAGGAACAGCAGGTTTATGGCTCGAACAGGCAATTTTCAATGTGACCTTTAAACTTCTCTAGTTAAGTGCAATTTTAGATGCTTGCTTTCTGAGAGCAAGACAGTAGTTCTGGTTTTGTTTAGATGACCTAACAGTTTTTAAATTTTCATGCATTTGACTAATCTTAATGACATAATTATTACTGTTTTTCATTCGGTTTTGGTGATAGTTATTGGGAAGACCAATATTCAGAGCTTGCTGCTTAAGCCTTGATGCTGATTGATGCGAGATAGTTCAGAAGAAATACATAGCAGTAAATTATTGATTAAATTATCTTAATTTTCTCCCTTTAGCAGCTGTATAATAATTACAGCTATTCCCCACTCTCTACTGTGCCAAGTGTTTTTGTCTGTGTATTGGGTCAGGGAATTATTTCTAGATTTCACTCATTTACCTTTTCATCACTGAATTCTGCTTTTGATGCTTATAGGAAAAAGGGGGTTTGGGGAGTATTAAATTGCTTATCTTAGAACTGGCTTCACCTTGAGCATTTTAGCTGCCAAGAACACAAGATCCTGCCTTAAAATAGTATGCTAATTGTGACAATGATCTGATACAGGTTAATTGGGTGCTTTTCTGCTATATTGAGTGGAGAAAAAAATTGTGTGACACGTCAACCAGTATTTCTCTCTGACATTTTGTGTAGCTATTTGGACATAGAAGTTACTTTACACTCCTGTGCTACTTTGCCATGTCATCTCCTAAACCTGAAATGGAATAAAGCTTTCCTAGTGAAAGGTGTCTGCTGAATTTGGGCTTTTGCAGAGGTTCAGCAAGTGGTACCAAAGCAGAGCAGACATTTCTGCTTTTGGCAAAGCGGTCCAGACACACGTGGTCTGTACACAACCTTACACTTGTTTCAGTTTTTCACTTTAACCTGCCTCCATATGTCTACCAGAACCCTGAACATTTTGTATTATTTTCCCAGATTTCTACACTGCAGAGACATCTGGTAAATGGGATGTGAGGGAAAGGGAAGTTAGCCAGCTGTCTAAAGAAATTTTGTGGGTTTTATCTGTGGTTTGTGGGTTGTTGTTTTTTGGTTTTTTTTCCCATAGTTCATAATTTTACCAAATATATGCTTGGGGGCAAGTGCTTGTAAAATGTTTAGGAAAAGGTAACACTGTATATTTTCCTCAAACTATTATTTTTCATTCTTAGATTGATTCAGCATCCATGAGTGCTCTCAAATAGAGCAACTCATCTTTTTTTGAGACTGAATTGTGGCTCATTTTAGTTCACCCTTTTAAGGAAATACATCCTGATAAAAATACAAATGGATTATAAGTGGTCCCACCTCTGCAGTGACCCTGTAAGTAGCATTTCTCTTGTAAAAAAACATCTTAGCTTGAAGACTTTACAAGTTTACTTCTGAAGGGAAAGGGTAGGAAGCAACAAGAAGAGAATCAGAGTGATATGCAAAAAAGAATTTATGATGAAAAACAATCCTCTTTTGGCTACCATAGTGTATTTTCCCCCCTGAAATGTGTTCATAATTTACACTACATTATTGTGTAATACAGTATTTTAAGCCTCTTCTTACTTCTGAATTTTTTTTAAATTTGAGAATGAAACCAGAATTTGCTGGTTACATTTCTTTGTGTATATGTTTAGACTTGGCCTTCTGCATATTGACCAATAAAATACTCCTTGCTCAGTTGAGACAGGCAAAATAGATATTCCAGCCTTTGTCTTTATGATGTAACAGAGCTTCTGTTTGATGTTTTTGGTTTGGGTAAAAATACCAGTTTAGAAAGGAGAATTTCATTAATCAGCCTCTGTCCTGCCAACATACAGTATCAGGTCCAATATCAAAACCCCAAAATGATGAATGCAGAACATAGAAATGTATATTCAATTGATTATTCCCCAAATTCTCTTTAATCTTTCAGATTTTGAAACAAATACCTGTAAATGTTTAACTTAGTCCAGTTTGTATTATTTTTTGTCTAAATGTCTCCAAATCAGTGGTCTACTGATTCTTAAACATTACATGGCTTTCTCTTGCTGCATCATTACACAGAATGCAATGTTTTGTCACTACTGAATAACTTAAAACCAGTTTTTTGAGCTTAAGTTTGTTTGCAGACCTCTTATTCTGGCCTGCTACAACTTGTGTGTTTTGTTTATGAAAATATTTCTGTAGTTTAAAACCCTTTGAAAAGTATTAGTCAATTTGAAACAAAAGTGCAAACTCAAACTGTAGAAATGCTGAGTAATTTTGGCAGAATGGCCTTGTAGGAGTGGTGGTGGGGGTAGGATGGTTGGGAAGGACAGAGACAAGAGATCTCTGCAGCCAGGGCTTGGGGCCTGAGGTTTATTGCAGGCCTGAAAGAGAGACCCCAAAGAGCAAGAGAGCAAGAGGAGACTAAGAGAGGGAATTTCCCATTACAATACAATAAATCTTCTGTGGCAGGCACATTCTTCTCTCTCTCAGGACTTTTTCATGGAGGAGCACAGAGAGAAAGAGAAAAAAATTTCTATTTCTGCTCCTTGTTTTTCCCATGTGGAATGTGTTTGGAGAATTGTTTACCTGGGGTGATTTCTTGATTGGATTCAGGTGAGGATTGTTTGAGCCTGATGGCCAATCCAACCCACCTGTGGCTGAACTCTCGAGAGAGGGTCACGAGTTGTGAGTGACATATGGTAGTTAGAACAAGTAGGTTTGTAGTTTTAGTATCTCCTTTAAATAGTATATTCATGTATTATAGCATAGTTATAATAAAGAAATCATTCAGCCTTCTAAACTGGAGTCAGACATCATCATTTCTTCCCACTGGGTTCACCTGCATTTAGAATAATCTTCTTCTGTGCTGAATATTCTAATTTTCACTAACCAATCTAGTACAAGATACAAATCCGATAGTGTTTACCTGCAACCTATAAGAATCATGACATTAGCATACTGTGTTACATTTTAAACCCTAAAAACTACTCTTTGGACCCCTTCTGCCAAGCTAGTAGGGTCTGCTCTGACCCTTGGAGCTGTCTGTGAGCAGAGGGTATTGTTTCATCAAAAGGGGATTACCTTCAGCCAGCCATACTATTGTTCTCCAGTTGTTCAGTGACCAAGGCTTGGTATCTCAAAGACTGATTTCATTTCAATCTCGTTTACAGTTTCCATATTCTCAAAATCTTTTGCCAGGCAATCATATTTATAATGCTTTCATGTTTCATCTTCCCCAACAGGCCTTGCCCTTCTTAGGGATGTGTTCTTCTCAGCCTATTTCTTTGCTAAACAGTTTTGGGTAAAGCTGTTTTTTAAAAGTCTGCCTGGACTGACTAGTGCCAGTTTTCAGAATACAAATGTTTGCGATTTACCTCAGGTTCTGTCCTTGGAGACATTTTTGTCTCAGAGATACAAACAAATCTTTCCTCTTTTCCATTCCAGTTCCTCTCCTCTGATCAGCTTTTTAAAAATTCATTGTGTATCCAGCAAGGCAGAACAACAGCAGAAGTTATGATTATCTTCCCTGGATGTTCCTGGCCTTAAAGTGAAACCTCAGTTTTGCTGGGGGTGTTGGAATACTAACACTTGAGCATAGGCATTATTTTCCTTTTTTAAATTTTCAAAGGAAACATACACGCTGAAAATAATTAATATTTTTGTAAGAATTAATTCTTGACCCAGAAAATGAAGGATGCAGCATGAACTTTGTCATGTTGCATACTTTTTTTTTTTTGAAACCTGTTTAAGTTTCTGTCCAACTTAACTGTTTTATAGTTTGTAATCTGCAAATTTTCTTGAGAGAAGCAAGCAAGCTTCTTACTGCCTCTATTTATTGGATTCATGGTGATGATAATTTTTTTTTCAAACAAGATGGCCTCTGGGACTCAGTTTATTGACTTCCTTGTACCTACACTCGGAAATTACCTGTTCATAAACCAGTTTATAAAAGCATAGATAAAGGCATTACTAATTTTCTACTACATTTCCCATATAATTCCTGCCTTTGTGGTCTATACTTCAACTAACCAATGATTTTAATGTGCTTAGAAAATGGTAAAAATTACTTCATAATGTAGAGGAAAATAATAAACTGCCCCTTGGAAATACTATAGATAGCAATTTACATTTCTATCACTAAAACCATAAAGTATGTGCATTTATATGATAGGTTTTTGTGCTTTCTGTCTCATTTTAGTTATCAAGGCTACCTGAAAATCTTTAATGCCTGCTTGCTGTGATATAAAAATATTATTATAACTTGATGGCATAAGTTAATAGTGCAGTCAGTGATAGGTGGACATGCAGCAGTGCTGTCTCAAGGAAAGTGGGTTTTTACATCAGGAATTATAGTTCAGCAGTCAGGTTATTTGGCTTGCCTGCTTTAGAGTGCCCGAACTATACGAGTTTGAAACCTGTAGCTGAACTCTGCTTAATTCCATAGAAGGAGGAGTGAATTTTTAACCTAGGGAAGGGAACACGAAAATGAATTAAAAATAGATCAACTGGAAAAGTGCCATAGAATATAGTTTTTTATGGAAACTTGTAGTTGATCATGATTTCTTCTTTCCCCAAGTGTCTCTCATACTGAAGCTGCCACTGTTCTGAGCAGAACTCTGGACTAAGTGAACTGCAGAGGCCCCAGCCAAACTAAACTATTATTGTGACTCTAGGAGTAGCAGCTATTAATTAATTCCGCTTTAGGGTGTTTGGAGTTTTTTCTGTGTATTGTGGAGAGTAAATGTTCTATGATTTAGGTTTTTACAATTCATAAATAAAAAAAAAAAGATGAGGAACTACAAAATTCCATTTTGTTTGTTGTTTTTAAAGCAAAATTGTTTGTACTAATAAGTATTTTTAATGTAGTTTTTCCAGGGCTGCCTTATTATTCATATTTTCCTTTAAACTAAATACAATTTATGTTTTTGAGTGGAATTTGTGGACACCACTTCTGAAGGCTTTCAGTTTTAATTTCTGATGTGAAACACCACCTCCCTGGTCACGGCCCGATGCCGCACAGATAGTTTCTATTCAGACCTTCTAAACAGGACATGTTAGTTGTGTCTTCCTCGCCCTTCCTACCCTGAGGATTTTGTGACAATTGTGGAAGCCTTTGGCTAAGCAAAGTAAACAGGTTTTTGTTTGTCAAGTGGCTCTTTGCAGCTGTAACTGTGATGATTGCAGCCCTCCTTTTCCTGTAATGATGTTTTTCTGTTGTGTGTTGAAGGTGCTTAAAAAAAAGTAAGGAAGAGAAGTGCAGCAATGCTAATGTAGGTTTTCAGTTTCAGCCCAGTCTGGAAAGTCAGAGTATGCCATGTGAAAAGAAGCAGGCTAAGGAGCTAAGACAAAAATGCTGTGTAGTTTTTGGATGGCTGATAATTATGTTGTGCATGGTACAGCTGTATCTCAGCTTGGGCAAACAAATCAGTAGGAAAAGGGTATGGAATAGAGTTAGAACCATGTATCAAACATCCCACATTTGGGGATGAGTTTCTGTATGGGATGGCAGGAGAGTAACACTGCATATATCTGCTAGACACAGTCTTTGTTTCCCATTTATGGATGTCAGCATATAAGCAACAAATTAGCTTGTCTGGAGGTTTTACTGTGGAGAGTGTAGTGCCAGTGCTGGGCATTCCTGACGTCTTTTCAAGATAAGATAGGCATATGATGCAGTAATGCTCAAGAGTTGGTCTTGCAGCAGATAATTATTATTTTCAGAGGGGTTATTTTCACATGACTACCTGTATACCCTTTACTTTACACATGCCTCCTTGTACAGCATAAAATGGTAGGTGTTTCAGGAGCAGGGGAAATATGTATATGAGTGCCTACATATTTCTCCTGCAAACAAGGATATTCCAGAGCTGGTTGCTTTTCACAAATCCCTTGTGTAACTGCCTTTGCAGTTTAATCCCTTCACATACGCATACATGTATTTAGTATTTTCAGCTTTCCTGTGTTTTAAGCTTCTTAGCCTCTTTGTCTACAATTAAGAAAAGAAAATTCTTTTTTTTCTTATACTTTCATTCCTTTTTTTCAATCGTGTCACAGAAAGCAATATTCATTAGATGATCAAAATACAGTATATAACCAAGAGAAGCCATCCATCTACTTAACTCCCCAGATTTGAGAATTACTAGAATTATCTAAATCCTATGGTGGTGTGATCACACATTCAGGGCTTCCCAGTACATTATCACCAGATACTGCTGTGAGGCATTAGGGTAGTCTCCTACATTACACAGATTGCTCTAGTTAAACAGGAAGGCAACACTTACAGTAGCTCTGAGTACAGTTTCTGTGCACAGGAGTGGGTGATGCTGTCTTACCTCCAGGTTTGATGTAGAAGCAGTTCAGCTGAGTTTCATGCACCAGCTTCCCCTTGTACTTGGTGTCAGGTTCCCCCGGCTGGTGGCTGGGCAGTGGGTGATAGGCTTGCCGAACCAAGGCTTGAAACATTTTAAAATTCCAAGGAGTGCTGAAGCAAAGTGTATTTTCTATAGATAGTAAAGGCACATTCCTTTTGGTTAATTTCCTTGCTTCAGGGTTATGTAATAGCCTTGTACAGAAATTAAAACCTGAATATTGTTTTAAATGGCTGACAACTGGATCTTCTAATCTAGGAACTGTTTTCTAGCTCTTTGAAACATTTTCAATATCTTTTGCATTCTCCTTCCTTTTCTTGCTGTTCTCTCCTAATCCTCTGCTTGCCCTCTGTGCCTTGTGCTCAGCTGGAGCCTCCTCCTACCCCTGTCCGTTTTTCAGGAAAACTTGGATTGAGGAGTGAAGATAATGGGCGCCATCCACCCATCAGCTCATCACCTCAGCGAGCCATGACGATCTCTGGTTTCTGTATATCCACACGGGCTCGTCTGATAATATCCTCTTGTGCTTGAAAAAAATAGGTTTGCTTAGCAGAGGGTGGACTACACTCCTGACATAGCCAGAAAACTTCTCTTGGAATGTGAGCTTGCTTACTCACACTCTTTTATATGTGTGTGTATATATATAAAAATATTTGTAACCTTCTCTCAAAACATGGAAGATAAATATGTGAGCAAGTGTATCCCACAGCACATATACAAGCTGCTCACTTCTGTCTAACTTTGATTTAATACAAGCTCTTGAGTGCCTCATCAGTGCTCTCTTTGTCAAAACAAACCTTAAATCGGCAGTAAAGAATACTTTTCAATTACAGGAGGGAAGAGGAAAGAAACCCTTCCCAAGTGTAAGATAGCATACCCTTTAAAGGACAAGGAATGTGTTATATACAGAAACACGGTGCAAGTGCTCCAGTGGAATTTCACTCGGGCTGCAAAGGCAGTGTTGCTTTTCTGTCTTAACTGCTGTCCAAACCAGTAACAGCACTGGGCTTAATGCCTGCTGCTTGCTCTGCTTCAATGGCTGTGGCTGCAGCCCAGTTGTGGGGTTTGCAACAGGGCCTCCTTTCACAAAGTCTAAAGTCTTCCTATGATAATGCATTGCTTAAAATCAATCTCAGAAAATACCCCGGTGGGTTTTTCCTGCTGGCATGATAATTTTGGACATACATATGCCTAGGACTTTTAGAGCCTGTTCTAATAATCCCTTTGTATAACAGAGGTATTATTTACATGCATAAAACCAACCAGAGAGATTCTGTAGCCAGGAGGAGGAAAAATAAAGTAAGTAATGTAAGATACAAGCTTCAGGTCAGAAGTCAGCAATAAAGGGACTAAGAAGATTCTTTCTGTGGATCATCGCTGCTGCCCATTGTCTTAGACAGGATATGGACTTAATGTTTGAGCTGTACCAATTCTTTTGTCTCTGTCAAACTGCCTTTCTGTAAAATTTCAGTATCTTTTCCTAAACAACATACAGCGTTAAATCCTCTATACAGGCATGTGTGGCATCTCTCAATTAACAAATTAATGAAATTTTATAATAATTAGAAAAAGGAGAGAAATAACATTGAGTGTTATTTTGGGTTTTTTTGTGAATATGCTGTCTTCCTGCAGGGTTTTGCTGCTTTCTGTTTATTGTTACCTGTTGTTTTTATTCTGGTTTCTCTCATGTGAATATTTCTCTTTCTAACACTCTTTAACAGAAAGCAAAGTAGATGTTCAAATTTGCACTGAGAGCTAAAAACTGAAGGAGGGGAGAGACTAAGGAACCAAATCATGATTTCTGTTAAGTTTTATCCTAAAGGATTATGTATAAGCTAGTAAAACACTGCTGACTTCTGAAGCAAAATTAAATACATATTTTTACTTTCTGTGGAAACAATATAGTTGCTGCAGTGAAAATAGTCCCATGCAAAAATCCCAAATTTTTATTTAAATATGACTGTATCTCTAGTCTCTAATCAGGGATTCAGAGTTGTAGGGTACCTCCCAGTGCTGCTGTTGTGAAATATCTAGCTGCTAATATTTGATAAATTCGATAAATGTGAGGGTATTTTTTTTTCTGTTGAATTACAGGTTAAATAAGAAACTGTTTACTACTTAAATTACATTTTCTTGGTGACAGACTTGATCTCGGGAGTGCATTGTTTCTCTCTTTGCTCATATACACAGAATGTTCTGTATTCTTGCACACAGAATGTCTTGTATGCAAGATTATAGGAAAGTCAGTAAACTTCTGAATAATTGGAACACTAACTTCAGTAGCTAAAATAAAGTTTTAAAATAGATATTTATATGTTAAAATAGAATTACAGTAATCAAAATAAGAAAGCAACAAGGTACTTCAAAGGGGTCTATTTGTATCTTCACGAAAGAAATTACTAAACTGCAATTTCACAAGAAAAATGCAGGTGAAACATCAATATTAATATTTTATTGATCACGCAGCTTTCAAGCATGTAAAAATGCAGTGGCCATATGTGAATGATGAAGGGTTTAGGGTGAAATTTAGCTTGTGAACACAGTGTGAACCTACCCACAGTTTGCCTGTCATTCTGTGAGAACAGTGAACATCCTTTCTGTGCCTGTAAAATCGTATTATATTGCTGAAAATTGTATTGCAAAGTTTCAGTCTGCAGCTCTACAGACAAGCAGATGTTACTGAAGGCAGTGTTACAGCTGACTGCAAAAGAAGGAATGGTTACAGAAGAGCAGAGAACTCTTGAATGTGTGGACTGTAACCTGTTAACAGGCTGTGGCAAAGCAATAAAAGGGAATGCATAAGATACGCTGTAAATACCAGCTAACTGTTTGAGATCTCAGGAGGAGTAGTTGACTTTTGCCTGTTTCTGTGTGGATTTTTAAAATTATTTTTCTAACCATTTTAGAGCTAGAGATGGTGTAGGAAAAATGAAACAATTGCCTGTCCAAAATGATGTTGTGTCTAGAGTATACAAATGGAAAAATAAAAAATGGGGGGTTTAAATTCTCTTGATTTTAGGGTATTTCTTATGTCTTTCTTGTTACAAGAACAAGGATATACAAGTCACTCAGACTTTTATTGTTGCAGTCGAAGAACTCAGTCCAGATCTGCAAATGTATTTCCATTACTTAGGATCTGAAGGTATGCAGTGGAGAAATAAGAGATGAGATCACACCAGTCAGAATTAGAAACATCATGTATAGTTAAGGTTGCTTATTTTCTTCATGAAGCCCTTTCTGAAGTTGTTCATTATTTTGTGGGAGTTGAACCATTTGGAGTGACAGCTCATCATACTGATTATAGTAAAAATTCAGGTTTCAGGAAAAAATGACATGCTATTGAACACCTATTTGAGGTTAAAATAGTCTTCTCTTTTTCCCTCCCTCTCTTCTAATATACTGGAAAATGGCATTGTCAGAGTTTGGAAAACAATTTGACCTTGAACTTAACTATAGCTGTGGAATTAGAGGTGTCCCTTTGGCAGGTACCTCAGAGATGCACTTTAAAAATAATTGGGAACATATTCTTAGATTGGACTAAATTATAAATGAAAACCTTGATGTGAGAATCCTGGTGAGTCCTCTAGCAGCTGTGTGTGTCACAGGCAGCAGAGCAGCTCTTCCCTGTGGGACTGGAAGCCCAGATACTCCACAAGAAACACACGTAAGCTGCTGCTTTTAACATAGTGGAAACTAAAAGGCTGGAAATTGAGACACTGAAGATGACTCTCCTTTCTGTTCTTGCCAACAAAAGCAGTTCTTTTCTTGTCTCCAGGTTGGAAAAGCTGTGTTGTCCCCTTGTTGATTGAGCAGTGTTCTCTTTGCTTTTTGTTACTTGGTAGGAGTGCAGAATAAGAAAAGGCTTCTAGTTTAACCTCTTCCACTTGTGACAGTCTTCTTTTAGTATAAGCCTTTCTGCTGATGGAAGGTATGGATTTATATTTAGCCTAGATTTGTGTAAGGCATTGTTGTGTTCTGCTCAGGTGATTTCTGTAGATCAGCGCCTGGCTTCATTTCAGTGTGTTGAAGACATGTTATATTATTTGCTTTAGAAAGTTAGAAGAGAATATAGAGCACAGGTAAGCTAAAAAAAATATTCATTTCAGTTTTTGAGGAGTTGCATTTGTTTTCCAGTAAGCCTTTCTCTGATGGATTTTTATTTCACAGGAACCTTGCTTGTGTTGAATGAGGATATTTTGTTGTATTTTTTAGCTTATGGAACTCTCATCTGATGGGGACATTTTGGAATTCTATTGAGAAATAGTAATGGGAACCATTTGTTATTTAAGAGGGCCTATTTATATGAAAAAATATTTCTTAAGAATAGCTTGTTATTTAAGAAAGTGATAGCCTGGCATCTACAATCTTCCTGCCTTAATTTCAGTGTCATGCACCATCATGATTTAAAAATTCTTTGGAACTGATGATGTGATAGCAAGAGGAGTGACTGGAAAACCAGTGGTGTGGGGAAAAAAAAATTATCTAAGGCAGATGGATCATAATATAGATGCTATTCCTGTTTCAGGACTAAAAATTTCTTGTAGCAACAACAGAAGGCATATTTAAGGGAAATCTTGAAAATACAGTTTGCATTTGGGCTCTTTTCCAAAAAAAGTAAAGAACCTGCTGATGGACTCTTACATCTGCTGAGCTTTATGGAAATAAGTGCATCAATGGGTTTTAAATTTTCCTGCAGTACTAAAAGAACTTGAGCTTTGAGGCCATTTAGGGGGCTTTCTATTTTGTTTGACTGCTACACAGTCGATTTTTTCTTCATAGAAATTTCTGATAAATTTGGATTAAAAATCTGCCTGAAGTCAGTCTCTCACAGTAGAGTCACAGACATGATTTATTAAACTGTCCACCATGTGTGTGCTGTCCCTTTTTTTGCCTCATGAAACCAGAAATATTTACTGGCTCTGTCTGGAAGTCTGCAAATCGGTCCCCCAACTTTCACAACTGATAGATGATGGTAGGAATATTTCAGGGTCCGTTCTATTAACAAAAATTTTGTCTTGATTTTGAGGCATAATTCCAAGAACAATTAAACAGATGATGGTGACGAACTTACTCTTGACTTCAGTAATGTTGCCAATCACTGCCCACTCTCAAACCATTTGCTTTTGGGGAAAGGGGTCTGGAGGCTCTTTTTCATTTTGTTGGGAGCTATGTTATTGCATATTTTGTGTTTTGTTTTTTTTTTTATTAAGCTGCTTTAGCAGTTCCCCCCTCAGTTGAATTTCACTGGTTAAGCTGAAAAATGGCCATGTGTAATCATTGCTTTGCATTGACATGTCTCTGAATAGGATTCTTTCTCCTTTAACAACTGGTTTGGTTGTTTTTTAGGGGAGTTTTTTGTAGCTTGCTTGTTCATACATAATGTTTTAAACATTTGAGATAATGGAAATAAAATGTCATCCTTTCCCTGTCTTTATTAACAGTTCTCCGAATAAGTGGATCAGGAGCTTTTTCAACCTTTAAATGAAAGAACAAGTGTCTGATAATTTAACAGGTAGGGTCTTTTTAGAGCTTTTTAGGAATTTAGGTTAAGCTCACAGCAAAATACTGTTTTTTGTTGTTTGAAAAACTCTAAACTCTTACCTTTACCTTGTCAATTAATTGACATTTTTATGCCTGAGGAATTATTAAAATTTTGACTTCTCTTTAAAATCTTCCAGAATTACCAGGATATAGCCAGAGAGAAATTTCCATTATTTAGAAATAAGTACATTTACCTAATACATATTTTGTATTGTGCAAAGTTGCACAATATTGAGAAGCAAGAGGCCTAAAAATTCCAGTCGTGTTGATGAGCCACATTTCTATCAGTCTGGTATAACAGGATACAATTGAAATCTTTTTTCTAGTGTTTTGGCTTTAAGTATCTAAAGAGCAAAGTTTTGTGTTTGAAAGAACTTAAACGTGCTTAGAGCTAAAAGAACTTTGAGAATCCTAAACTAGGAAATACCAAAGGTTGGTTGTGCAATCTCTCTGTGGACTTTCATATTGTGTGGTTTTCTTCTTTTGTAATAAGGACTTTGTTTCAGCTATCAAACAGTTGGAGTGGTTCACACTGAGAGGCTACTCAGTATTCTGGTTTTTTCCTCATTACTCATATATGGCCTTTGTTACGTGCCACTGGAGTTCTGCACTAGAGCCAGAATTATTGGGTTTTCACATTGTTTTCTCCAATAATCACCACTATAAAAGGTGGTAACTTGTGAAAAAAGAGAACGGTTTTACCTGGCTCAGATTAGAAATATTATTCTTCCCATCTCACAAATTGGGATCCTAGGGCAGAGTAGTTACAATTAGAATGGAGTGTCTGGCTTCAAGTACTCAAGCCAGATTTTTCCAGTGTATTTATTATTCACATGTTCGAAAACACTTCTTAGAGTCTTGGATTGGGATGATTGTTGTTTTTGCAGGCCACACACTCAAGTGTTGCACCCAGGTCTAGAATCTCGACTCAGCCACTGGGAAATGAAGCACACACAGCCAGTGCAGCCACTTCAGACAACATTTCACAGCTTGTGTATCGTTGCATAACATCTCTGGGATAGAATTCAGCTTTCCAGGATAGTGTGCAGCTGTCTGTGCTCAGTTTTTTTCTATTTTTCCCTTGTTGCAGTCCTAAACATAGCAATGTAAAGGTGTCTGCCTGCCTTGCAAGACATGGATACAGAAACTTCTTTTTCACATAGCCATGTGTGGATTTACATATTCAGGAGCAAGAGTCTAGACTATACTAGAGCAAAATAGCTTAAGAAGCATGGGATCAAGAATAAAACACAAAAATTTCAGAATTGAGGTTTATTTATTAATACCAGCAAGTGTAAAACAGTTCTTAGGTACAGGGGAATGTCTAGTCAGTAGTTAGTTCTGTACCATTTTTACCAAACTTAAAGACTTTATGCAGTCTATGGAGAAACAGCTTAAAAATCATGTGTTGCAGGTACACTGAAACAAAAGCTTTGATAATGGAAATGTTAACTAGAAGACAAAGATCTAATCCCTGGAATAATAAAGAGGGAAAAAATAATCCTAGAAAATGCCTTTCTTTTTAATAGAACCCTTGACATGAATGATTGAAGTTGATAAGAAATTCTGTGTTATCGTAATAACTAAATTAATGTTTCAAATATTGAGAGGTTAGAAATTGTTATCTATAATTCTGGAAGATAGCAGCTGTCAGCTTCTGCTTATAAATAGTATCAAGTGTTCTAGTGTTAGTGAGGACAGGAGAAATCCATAGCCAAAAAAATGAAAATTGTAAGGCGGAAGCTTTCGAGTTGGCTCTGAAGTCGTGATTTAAAACTTAAATAGTGTCCTTCCTGAAATTCAGTCACTGAGATATTAAAGGAGTCTCACAGATTTGGGTAAAATTTTTCAGTTTTGATTTATGAATAGCCTGCCTTTTAGAAATTCTAAAAATTCTAAATACTGATACCCTTAATAATTAATAATTTCACTCAGTTTACTTAAGTAATTTATTTAGCTTCCCATTCAATGTTAATTGGATCATCTTGATTTCATAGCTGCATTATGTCATAGTTTTGTGTAATCTTTTTAACTACATTGCAATTTTGGCGCTTTTTTCCCTTTTAATGTCTTCAGTTCATTACTTTGTTTTTATTTTTTTCTGTTTTTTACAATAATCTCTTCTTACATAACTTTGTGATTGAAGCTGAGCCTATAAGTGCCTGAATATTTCCTCTTCTGCTTGGCAGTAGAAAAATTTGCTTTGTGTCTCTGATGTTTCGTGATTCATTTTTAACATGAACATGAAATTACCACTCTACACATGATACTTAGATGTGGAATTCTATTTTGTCAAACAGTCTGACAGAGTGGGAAGGCAGATAAAAGTAATCTGTTTATGTTTAATCCTGATAAAACCGGCAGTGTTTTCATGCTGGTAGAAAGCTTGCAGTGAAATTGTATTGTGTGTCTGTGAGTGTGCCAGGTTCCCAGAGTTACAGGTTGTTATCAGCTTAGGCTCTCATTCTGGTTGTGGGGTTTTACGTGTTGCCACACACATAAGAATTTTTTTTTCATTTTGTCTTCATTATTAATCAAGATGGAGGCCATTAATATTCATTCTTCCTACTACTATCTATGTTTTTTTTTTTCCTCTTAAATACAGATTATAGGAGAATGTAGTACTGTAGTGTGAATTTATGCCATGGTTACTTCAGATATCTCAGATTTCCACCAGTTGCTGTGTTCTCACTGGTCCCTCATTCTCACATGCATAAAAGAGTTTGGGGTGTGTTGTGCTGCCACAAGCTCAGGGATTGTTTCTCAGTATATTTCAAATGTTCATCTCCTCTGGACAGACGGGAGCAGTGTGGAAGGAAGAACAGTAGGACTGTCCATTTCTGAAAGATTTCACCACTTGCTGGGTGAGCTCTAAGCTCAGAGGATGTTGGGCTTTGGTCTTAACGTGCTTTCAGCTGTGCTTCCTAATTGGGGTTGGAAATACCATTTAACCAAGGGAAGAAAGTAAATGTGGGTAAGTCTGAAGTTCAGCTAAACTCTAGGCTAAAGGACTCTGGATCTGCAGTATCCTAACTTAAAACTGGAGTTAAGATGGGATATGTTGTTGGGTGGTGGTGTGGTTTTGTTTGGTGGCACAGACTCAGAGTCCTTGTTCTGTGACCCAAATAGATTTGTACTTGTTGCAATTGTATTTCAAAATATTGTTGTAGTTCTGTAAAACTGAAATCCGTCATTATTCTGGTTATCAGTTTACTTGTGTTTGTCACTGAGTTGAGGTAAATCAACAGCAGAAGCAAGCCAGTTTGAGTCTTGCAGCTTCTAATGGCCAGAAGAAGTTTGGCATTTCCAAGGGACTGTCAGCTTTCAGATTTATTAGATATTCATCAATAGTCTGTGACATGTCTGTTCTGTTGGCCAAAGGTGAAGCTGTCCAACCTGTGCTGCATAATTGATGGTGCCACAAGCCGTGATAGACATAAAAAATAATCTAGGAAGATGGACCAGATGGCCAAAATGTCATCAATACTCTTCTTCACTGGAGATTCTTTTATAAAGAATAAGAATCTTGATTATAACAAATTTGATTTGTCTGGGATTCTCAGTCTGCTTGCTGTGCTGTTGCATTGAGGAGTTACTTGTGATTTGGACAAATTTTCAAATGTGTTTCATCAGAAGGAGGAAAATTTTGCATAACAGGTTGGTGTTCTGGAACTTAGGAGTTGTTCACACACTTTTCTACAGGTCCACAGTTTATTATTGAATACCCATTGGAATATGCTAGACTATTAATGTGAATTTTGCATAACAGGTCAGTGTTCGGGAACTTAGGAGTTGTTCACTCACTTTTCTACAGGTCCACAGTTTATTATTGAACTCTCATTGGAATATACTAGAATATTAATGTGGATTTGAAATGCATATTTTAATATTTCTGTTAAAAGACCTGAGATTACTTGTGCAGTTCAGCTCTTATGTTGTACATTTGTAGAACCACTAGTGCATATTATGTTACTTGTCTTTTTTAGGTAAATACTAAAAATCATCACACTTTTCAATAATCATAAAAAGGACAGTACATATACATGACATTAAAAGTTTTTGTATGTCTACAGGATGTCTGATTTGTGAGGTATTTTAGACTTTTTGCCAATGTACTGTGTATTAAACATTGGGATCATTTTTAGTTCTATAGAAGACAACACACAGCTTTAAATTTGGGAGGGGATGGAGAAAATAATATACTTGTGTCTTTCAAACAGCTGTACATTCATTTTCTTTCCAAACATTAACAAAGCCACGGTACACTTCATATGCCACAGGTTTGGCTCCGTGGAATTGAAGGAGTTACTGCTTTTGGACTCTCCTAATATTAGGAATTATTACATCATCAGGGTCAGTGTTGCAATTATTTTTGAACAGGTGCTCAATCCGTTTCAAGTGAAATCCATTTTCAAATGAAATGTAGCCACCACTATGGTGGAAGACATGGTAGGAACTGCCAGTTCCTGGTGAAGTTCAGGCAACTCTTGCCTGCAGTAGGGTAGTGAGGGCAAGAGGAGGAAACCCAGGATCTCGTATAGAAAACAGTGAGCAGAATTATAGCAAATCTCCAGGGAGGTAGAGATGTTCATCCTACTCCACCAGCTCTGATGCTCTATAAGATAGACCTGAACATTCTTTGAAAATAAAGAGATTTTCCTGCTTCCATGTGTGTGCAGTGCTCCCTGCAGCATGCTGTAGTGCAGTCAAATGGATATGGCAACTGAAATAAAAGACAGAGAAAAAGATTTCAAAGAAAAAAAAAAAACCTGGTTTACTGTTCTGAAGAAAAGAATCAAATACTTTTGCCTTAATTGAATATTTAAGAGCTTGTAATTTAAATGCTTAGAGATGTGCTTTTGATCTTTTTTGATTTTATAGGCTCTGAGGTGTCATTTTGTGTTTCTAGATGGGGAAAACATAAGATGAAAATAAATTTTAAGGTTAATTTGCAGGTCACATTTAAATATCTACCAGGAAGAACTGCTGTTTGAGAAGATGCTCATAGTTTGTGTTTGATGTACATTTACAGTGTCCATATATGGGATTTGGTTTTATGATAAGGAAGAATGCCAAAGAATTGCAGAACTCATGAAAAAGTAAGTGATGGGTAAACAAGACTTCTGTGCCTTTTTTATGTATGTTTTTTGGTACATACATGCACATTTTATGTTTTTTGGATTATTATACCTTTCTGCTTTAAACTTACAAACTTTGTTGCAAGTGTCAAGCCTGCATTTCGTAAAATCATAAATAAGTCACTGTATAGCAGTAATTTTTCCTAATTTATAGTGCAGCTCTCCAGCTACATCAGAGTGTACTAGTTGATATGATTTATTTCCTGATGACTCAGAAACCTATTTTAAAGAATTGTATTCTTTGGGGGTTTAATATATTTTTCAATTTGGGAAGATTTTATTTTTTAATATTGTTACCTTTCTTTTTTTTCTTTACATCAGGGTAAATGCAGGAAATCATGAGGGCATGCTGTACAAATAGAATTTCTGTGGGTTTTGTCCTGTTTGTACAGCATGGCTGAATTCCTGCTTCCTCATTTCTTAGCATTAGATATCAAATTCACTTTGTTTTCAGTATTTAAAGCAAGACTTCAGTTAACTTTTAAGTCATTGCTTTCATGCACATAAAAATGTGCATGAAAGTGTTTTCCTAAATCTTAAACTTTATTTTTGCAGTCTAGCCAGAGGTGAAGATTTCACACAGAACTGTGTTCTCAGCTGTATTTTAACCTTAGAATATCATATGGGTAGCTTTTTTCAGTATCACTCTTCTTGTGTCCAGGATGGACAGGGCTCATTCTTCTGGTCTGTTGGCAGGGACCCTTTTCTTAGGACTGTGTCCTGCAGGTTTTTATGTTTGCTTTTTTTAGAGCTATAATGTGGAGGATGTAGTGAAGGGGCTGGGTAGAGACAGACAGTAATGGGCTGTTCCAGCTGCCTGTGATATATAGGGTTAGACACACCAGACAGGATTTGTGATAAAATACTGGATTGGGAAGGTAGTCATCTTTCCTTCATATATCCTTTTTTTGAAGTAATACCTGCTGCTTTTCATTTTGCAGTGACAAAACAGTGTGAAATGCAGACTGTTACAGTGGTGGTGTTTTGTTCGGTGGGGTTTGTTGGTTTTGCTGTATATCCTACAGCTCTAAAATGAGTCAGCTGTGACCCAAGAAATAATTGATGGGGGTGAATTTACAGAAATAAACAATGAACCCTAGGAAACCCAGGTTTTTGACAGCTCATTTTAGTTAACTAGCTAACCGAAACTCAAGTTTCAGTTGGTGGTGATTAGGTGCTCTCAAACTGGTAATTTACTACAATAAAACCTAGTTTTCAGAGGATTCATGCAAATGTAAACCATGTGTAGTGGTTTATAATAGCAGTATTTCATATAGATAAAAAATACCCTGTTGCTCAGCCAATTGGCTGTGTGTTTTAATTCTCAGCCTTCTACAATAATAATAAAACAGCTGGGGCAGGAAATTGGTCATTTGCTAGTACTTAATGCCTGATTTGTGTGCGTTTGCCATCCTCTACCACCAGCAGAACTGAATAACACTATAAATTCCCTGCTCTTTCTGAGTATAGAAATTCTGACTCAGTTATGGAAATTTTATTCTATGGTCTAGTGTATTCAAGATTGGAGAAAATTAATCTCATGTCAAACTACAATTTTACAGAGATCTTTTAATAGTGATTTTTTTTACTGCACATTTTAATGTAGATGGGCAAAGACAAATATTTGAGTTTCAATTAAATATTGTACAGTAATTGTGGTTAAGTTTTTATATTTTATTTGTACTTTTTTTTCTCATATATCCTCCACCTTTCAGCCTAACTCAGCAGGAGCAATTCAAAGCACAGCAGGGCACAGGAACAGGGATGTCTCCCATGATCATGAATTCTGCTAATAACAAAGAAGTGGATATCTTACGGATGCTTACCAAGGCCAAAGATGAGTATACCAAGGTGAGACTTGCTCCCACTTTACATTATGAAACATAAAAGGTTTGATTTTGGGTTTTGAATAGTTCTACTCAAAGTAATTTTGGACAGTGTTAGTGTTGGCCAGTCTTAGTTTGTGTAGAAGTGGCTGGTAAAAAAAGTTTAGACAAAATTTGCTAAAAATTCAGAAGTTAATGCTGTCAATATCAGGTTCTGGAAGGAGAATGTGGATATGATTATTTGTTGAACAGTAGAGGCTGCCTTTAATTCTCAATCTTAGAGCTCTTGTGCCTATTCAGGAGCACCTGCAAGCTGTACCCTCTTTCTGGGTGTTTACCTGGTGGTAGTTTCTGTGGTTTGTACAAAGGACTTGGTTCAGGAGACTTTTGACAGTGAAGTTGCTGCTTTTAATTGTGGTTGTTAGCTCCTTTCAGGCACTAATGGAAGGAAATGAAAAGGGTGAAATGTAGTATGATTTCAGCCAGTGTGCTGCTTTGGTCTTCTGAGGTTTCTAAATAAAGAAGTAACTAATGGACTAATAATGTTCTCTATTATTGAGCAATCAAAAACGTTTTACTTTGGGGAATAAAAATCTAATAATTTTAACTATCCATATATAAGCTGCAAATTGTTACAGAGCCTGCAGGTTCCTGCTGCTGTTTCCTGTATTGCTTATGTGCTGTCATGCGATAATACAGCTCCTAAGTGTTCCGTACCAGTCTGGAAATGTACATATATCTTAACTTTTTATCTCCTTAAATTCCCTGTGTTTATTTTTTCTGAAATGGAGCTACTAATAAAATCCTCAGAATGATGATAGCAAACTGTTTGAGCTAGGGTAAATGGAGCCTTTTTCATTGTATATAGCTTCTATTGAAGCTTGGGGCCTTTGTATTTTCTGTAGTAGAGATTTAATGTATTATAGTGGACAAACACTTCCAAAACCTGGTATTTTTCCTATCTTTTAATACTGAATCAGTATGTAATCTTGGCATCAGAGAATATGATTAGAGATGTCCTGAAATGTTTAAGAGGTTTTCATTAGATAACCTTAAAAATACTGCGAATGGAAAACTGGGAAAATATTAGGCTGTCTTCAGATTCTGTGAAAAGAGGGTGATAAATCTAAAAGATGTTACCTTCTATTTCTGCACTAGCACAAAGAAATCAAGACAAAGGAGAGGAAAGTCTGTTGTTTAAATAATAGCTTTTAGGACTCTTTTCCCTTTAGAATCTTTTGCTTTATCTTTTTTTTTTTTTGCTTCTTACTTTATCTTTAATCTTTCTGCATTTAAGGGATTGCCAAGTACATAAAAAATAACATGAAAACTTCCTCCTCATCTGGGACATGAGTGCTAGGAATGCCTGACCTCTTAGGAACAGGATGTGTATGATTTCTTGTATTGCTAGTAATATAAATTTCTAAAGAGTGTGATAAATAAAGGCAGTGACGACCATTTTTCTATTAAATGTCAATATGTTTCAGAGCAGTCATGCTTTTTGACTGGTTTATGACATCTACTTTCTTGTCAGTGTATGTTTTATTACTTACAGTCTGATATGCTGAAATTAGTTATGAAATATGTTCTCTTCTTTGAATTCTGTGTTTATTCAGTGAAGAGTGTTTTAAAGTGTTGGAAGCTGTAGAATAAGAGCATCAATTTTCTAAACTTGTAAGGAATTTTGCTCAATTTTTCAGAGTGTAACTAATTTTGAAGTTCCTTGTTCCCAAATTATGTTACACATTTGGAGGTTACATTACATGCAAAATAAAATACACAGCTTCCCCTTCCTTTTTGAGATGATGGAGCTTTAAGATGCTAAACCACTGAGTTTTGTTTTTTTTTTTTAATGTACTTCTTATACACTTGCCTTCTCTTGACCTCTGGTGAGAAAAAGCTGGCCTCACTGATAGCCAGGGAGAAAACCAGTTGAAGAGTTGCAAGGGTACAGAACAAAGCATGAAAAAATGGGTTTCTCCTTAACCATCGTGCCTTGTCTTGTACTGCAGGACAAGCTCTGGGTTGAACGCTGCTGCACAGTTCTCCCAGTATTTAGCATTTTCAGCTTCATATTATGCAGGTGGAGTATGAAGCTGACAACACAGAGCAGCTGTTTGCTTTGAATATCTGTGTCTCTACCAAACTTGCCAAAATCCTCTCAGTGATTTCCTTGCTTTTTTTTTGATCCACATGGACCATATGTGTCTAGTTTTGTTCCAGTGTTGCTGAGCCTTTCTTTGACTTGATCTTAGAACCTTTTGATTACTTAGGAGTCTTTTGTAGCAGCAGAGCTTTGAATAGGACACCTGACTAAAGGAGAGACCTGTGAGGCAAGACATAGTAATTGCCAGATGTTCTCTGGTTCTCTCACTACAGAGCATGGTGGGATTTCTTTCATGTTGCTTTTTGCTATTTGTTGATAATAGCATCTGATATCTTCTTTACCTGGCTAACTGACAATTGCTTCAAATGCCATGCTAGTGCTCCCAACTTATTCATCAGCAAGACTGTGCTCCCCATCTGCCGAAACGGCTTTAAATGCTGAGCTCCAATAGTTACAGATGCCTCTGGAATCATCACAGGCTTCTTTTCTCTTCCATGAGCTTCTGAGTTTGATAGCAACCTACTAGCCTTGTTACCAAGTCACAGCAATGATACCAAGTCAGGTCAATGTCATTCTTGTGTGTACTGATGCTCATTTGGCTGAGGAATTTGGTCTAAAATATGCTCATATAGTGATGACTCTGTTAAACACTGCTGCTTCTCACCTCATTTTTATATGCTCAGTTCTGTGATCATGCAGGGTATGACACTGGCATCTAAGGTACTTAAGATTTCTGAAGAGCTCAGCCTATTAAAATATCCTGAGGAAATAAGGATATTATTTAAATTCTGCAGAACTCTCTGAGAAATATTCAAGAGGATGTTATTCATGGTGTTAAAGTTTATGTGCTTTTTGCCCAAAAAGTTAGGCTGAAAAATAGCAATGAGAAGATACATTGAAGAAAAGGCAGAATCATTAGAAAGAGAACTGTTTGGGAGGAAAAAAAAAAAGCTATTTAATCTTATTGAAGTGGAGTTTTGGTCCATGTAGGATCTGTACAACCAGACAAACAACTTAAAGTGTTGAGAACCTATTAAAGCCCCTTAAGTCCCCACAAGAACTCCAGTTCTGGTTTACTGGGCAGCCCTGGAACCAGCATGTCTTTATTTATTGTTGCAATAGGTGTCAGAAATGGGTTAATTAATCAGCTTTCTATATTTGAAAGTGGGGTTTGAATTAATATAATAATTAACAGTTAATAGAATTAACTTCTTGTTAAATAATTGTTTTTAAAATCTTTCCAGTTTCTTGGTTTCAACTCTGTCAAGTGACAGTGATTTCAAAGAGACTGTCTTCTTTTCTACTGACAATAGTGTTCCTTGTATACCCAATGCTTTTTTAATTTCATTGATTACATTCTTATATATAGCATCTTATTCACATTTTCCTTTTCCATCTACTGTTTCTCTTTCATGGAACATTTTATATGTTTTTTTTTTCTAAATTAAATCACACCCTTCTCTCTCCACATGACATTTTTTGTTCCTGATCACTTTCAGTAATCTGTCTCTGACCATCTTTTTCATAATAAGAAATCCTACCGGTCCTACAAACTGATTAAATCTTTAATTACTTTTCTGTGCATGTACATGCATCCTGCAAGTTCCTGCCATATGAAGATTTATGTAAAAGGGTTAAGAGTTATTATTCTAGTTTTTGACAAAAGCATTTTAAATTATCTTTATGGGCACATTAATCCTTCATGGATCTAAACTACTTCTAGCTGCCTGTTGGATGCAGGAAAAGCATGTCTGCTGCTTGGTTTTTAAGGTGCTTTTAAAAAGTATCTTTTGTTTTTGAAGTGCAGGAAAAGCAGAAGGCCAAAAAGAGAACTGAGATTTAAATTAGAGGGAAGTCTCATACTGGAGAAATCTTGGAATCAAGTGTTCAGTTTTACATATGTCTTGAGGTTTTAGAAAATTGGGTTGCAGTTGCTACTGTTCTTCTAATAGTATAACACTTCATCATCAGTGCTGCAGTTAGTATTCTTGCTTATTGAATATGTGGTTATGTCTGTTTTACTGTGGTTGGGAACTAGAGTAAAATATATTGTCACACATACTAAAAATCCTTTTTTCTGTTGCAGTGTAAGACCTGCTCAGAGCCCAAACAAATAACCAGTTCCTCTGCAATCTATAACAACCCCAACCTAATCAAACCCATTCCAGTGAAGCCAAGTGAGAATCAGCATCAGCGGATCTCCCAGCAGAGCAAGGTAAAATCTGTGGTGTTTTCTGACTGCTGCAGCTGCGCTGAGTAACAGGAACATTGGTTTGAGCTCACTGCAAGAATTTGAGATGGAACCACTGTAAGGAATTATTTTAAAGCACAGCTAGTATGGTTTGTAGAAGCTCCCTAACCCCCACTGTATGATGTGGAAACACATGAACTGCAGACATACTATGCTGATGCAACAAAGAAATACTGGTCTTTCAAATTTCAGGTGCTGTTTTGATCACAAGCTGATCTAGTCAACTGCTGGATCACACTTTTTGTGGGTTTTTGTTTGGTTTTTGGTTTTTTTCAGAGGAAATCATTGAAATAAAGACAACTCTTGGTATATCTTCAAACTAAATCACAGTGCAAAATCCTGAAAATTAAATTCATCTGTGACCAGCAGAGACACAAGAAGTGCTCTACTTCATACACAGGCAGATTTCTGTCTCTTACTAATATTGTACTGATGGATGTAAAAGAAGATGCTCTTTCATGTTATTTAAAGCAAAGCCACCGCTATGTCTCAGATTCACTGACTTTTTTCCCACATTAGTGGCTTGACAACAGTCTTCTTGGCCTTCCTATGTGACAAAACTATAAAAAAATCCTTTTGGGGGGAAAAAAAAAGAGCATAGCAGCTTTCTCAGCTTTTCATTGAATTCTGCTGGCTAAATATTGTCGCCACTTAGTGTAACTTCTGCGCGAGGGAGTTGTGTTTACTCCTTTCCTTTGTCCCCTCACAGATCGTGGATCCCGAACCGCAGCACTTGTCTTTGACAGCGCTGTTTGGCAAACAGGACAAGGCAGACAGCTCAGAAGCACTCACTAAGCAGCACCAGGAGAAGCTCCCTGTCAGGCAGGGCGTGGTCCGCTCGCTGTCCTACGAGGAGCCCAGCAGGCACTCGCCCTGTGCAGAGAAGCAGCTGTGCCCCGCCATCCAGAAGCTCATGGTGCGGGGCACAGAGCTCCATCCCCTGGCCGAGTTCCCCGAGAGCCACCTCTGTGAAAATGGCAGCATCCCCCCTGTGGGGGAGACTTTCACAGGCCTCTTCCAGCCTGTGACTTCCCACGGCGTTGCCACGTCTCACGGAGCTCAGGACACTGCTGGCACTCAGAGCCTGCTGCAGAAGTTGCAAAGTCAGTCAGGGTCAGTGGCTAAAATGGAGCCCAGTGCCACAGGACCTGTGAACTCGACAGCTTCTGGGTTCAGCAGGACTCCTGCTCCTGTTGGAGCACCAGCTGCACCAGTAAATAACATGAACCAGCCCCCTCTGGTGTATTTCAATGGGTCCCTACCAGGCCAGGCTTTAGAGGCTCAGACACTTGGTAAAGAACAATCCAAACTTCCCAGACAGCCGCTTCCTCTCTCTGGCAATCAAGCAGCCAATTCTGGGGTGATTTCACCTCAAGAATTATTGAAAAAACTCCAGATAGTGCAACAAGAACAGCAGCTCCATGTATCCAGCAGACCAACGTTGGCAGCTAAGTTCCCAGTTGTTACGCAGAACACCAGTACCCTGAAACCACTGGATTCCTGGATAGAAAAGGCTCCAGGCACAGAAAAACAGAGCACTGTTTTCCAGGTAAATGGGGAATTTCTTCATCATAAATAAATAAAAATCCAGAAGTCTTTCAAACTTGATCTTTGGTGAGGTTAGTCTTGCTTTCATTGTCCTGCTCTATGTTGCACGTGATTCATTTTGCAGGTGATAGTTTCCCAGCATTGAGTCCTGATTTACCAGGATGTTATATTGTAAATCCTGAAGGCCACATCTCTTGCACATCAACCATGACCAGAAATACTGCAGTGCTGGGTTATTCCAGAGCCCCTGTGAAAAGTCACCTAGTTTTCACTTGCCATACTTGGGCTGTTATGTGTAATTGCTTGCTACTGAGTGTAATATTCTGGGTTTAATAATTATTTTCTGCAAAATTAGTTATAGCTTTCTCTGTGTCAATGTGCATTCTTTTGTATGCCAGTTGCTAAAGATACTTAAAACGTCCCTTGTTTTCTAACAGCAGCTTTTAGAAGTATTTGTATATTGTTCAGGTAGTTGTCTTATACCACACCTGCTACTTCTAGATATTCATTAGCTATTTTTCTTTAATTTGCTGTGTATTATTTTGAAAAAAAGGTCTTGTGCCTAAAAGACTTCAAAAAATTCTGTTTATTTTGATCCTAGAAGTCAGACTGGTGTCTTTAAAAATTCAGGAGATGTTAAGAGACTGTATCTCTCTGAGTACATTTTTAAGTTCTTCAGAAAAGCAACATATGCAATTACAAAATGTCCCATCCAAAACAGCTACTCTCTTTAACAGCTTCATTTTCTGTAGGATTTTCTACACTAGACTGTCTTTACATGTCTTGTCTGGGAATGTATCTAAGTCCTTCAGCTTCCTTTTTTTGGGATAGGCTGTGGGGTACTGGCATCTGACTTTTATGAGAGTCCAGAAGTTACAGGTATTCTCTCCTTTCCACTGTAAAGTTGAAATCTGCTTTTCTATTGTAACTATTCCATTCTTGTATTTCTGTTTTATTCTGTTTTTCTCCTTTATTCTATTTTTCTAATTCTGTCAAAACCTGGTTGAAAGACTACAGAATATTTCAACATGCTAGCAAGTTCTTCCATACATGAAGAGGCTGAAAGAGTGATAATAAAAGAGCCACATCTGTCAATAAGTTTGTGACAGGTCAAGTTTTCTAATTCCATGAGAGAAGTAGGAGGAATATTAATTTGATACAGCGAATAGCCATCATTATTTTTGTTCTTTTAATTACTGTATGAAAGAGTTTTTTGGGGATTAGTCATTGAAATTATTCAGAATCAGTTGCTTACAGATAGTAACTTTGACTTTCTGCTGGAGAGCTAAAGAATAAAAGGAGGATCCAAAGTCAAACAAATTGATTTGTTTTCACTGGGAATGGAACTTGCCTGCTTTAAATGTAAGAAATTGTGTGATTCACTGGTACATGTACTGATAGCATGAGGGAGGACATAATTAAGGTAAAAGTGAAATGAGGCAAGTCCAAGCTCTACATTTTAAGTCAGTATGCATTAATAAAAAATAAGGAAATATGCTGATATATTTTTCAGATTAAAAATCCCTACAGATGCCGCTATGGCAAATGACTTTAATTTTGTATATATGAAAAAGACAGTGGTGGCAGTATTAGTTGCAATATGGAAAGGCAATTCCTGAGGTCTGGTCTAATGCAGTTGCAAGTTTGACTTCTTGAGTTCAGATAGAACAGCAGCTTGTGAGAGAAGTCTTCTGCGGAATAAGGCTCACTCACTGTGATTATTGCTGCAAGTTTGCCTTAAAAAAAAAAAAGCAGCAATTGAGATTATCAGCCTTCCTTTGCATGGCTGTGAGCAGAACAAGGAGACTGAGGCTGTCGAGGAGTGGCTTCACAGGCTGCTACAGCTGCTATCAGCACAATATTAGATGCATTAAAGTTGAAGATTTAATGCATAGACTAAAAATGAAAACAAAACTGTCATTAATTATTGCTTAGGACATGTAAAGCTCTGCAGTCTGGAAGGAATGGCCTTTTTCATGTGCAGCAGATTGCCACAAAAGCAAAAGCAGAGAGACTAAAAATGAAGGAAGGACTCTGTTCCTTTGGAAGCCCTGAATTAGCCACACAAAATATGCCTGCTTTTGAAAAACAACCTGGAAGATAAAAACCAACTTTTAAAACCAACATTAATCTTCTTATAATACTATCCTTGAGGAGACCAGAGGCTTCAAGTGCTGCCATGCCTGCAGAGTAGATATTTGAGTGAAATTGAATTGGCACCAATATATCTGCACATGCTCATGCAAAATTGATCAAAGCATATTCTGACACCAAGTGCAGCAAAAGGTTTGTTCTCTGTAATTATTTGTCTTTTGGTATTGCCTCTTCTACTACGCTTCAGCATACAGAAAAAGCAAAAGTCTGACAGGAATAGAGAGATATCTGAGCAGTGTCTGTTGTTGGAAAAATCAGATTAAAGGAACACCCTAAATCCATCAGCAGCACTAAGAAAATGTAAGCAATAGTCCTTTCCACAACTGACACATTACAAGTCCAAGTTTAAATTGGCTTCTGCTGCATCTCCATATGGTACAAGAACTGTGATCTCCCACATGAAAAGGAAGAGACCAGTTACCCAAAAATGAGGGGGGGGGGGGGGGGAGAAGAAGGAAAAAAGCAAAAGCTGAAGAATAATACTTGGAAGTGTTCAGCCTGGTCTGGTGCCAGCCCTGTTTTGTGAAACATTCTTTATGCAGACAGTGAATAACGTGTGCTTAAGAGACAATATAAAAGCATCAATCTACAGTGGGCTCTTAGGGATATGTTTAGTGTTAGGCATGTGTTATCCTGATTATAGATACATGCATGCTTAAGTGTTTATGTTAATCAGAATTACGGTTTTAAAAGTGCTTACAATAACCCAGATGCAAATTTATCATTTCTTCAGAAGACTGCATATCTTGCAGCTCATTTTTCACATTTCTTGGAGCATTTTTCCGTAAGAATGTATTTTGTACATAATGTTACATCTTCTGAGTATGTGCATGAAACCCCAGTGTCGGTGGTGTGAGCATCACAGCACTGCTGCTCTGTTGTCCTGACTGCAATTTCAGCAATTGTATAATGCAAATAGGTGCATTTAAACTTGTTTCAAAAAGTAATTTCAGCTTCTGTAGCTAAACATCAACTAAAATATTCTAAATTAAACTTGAAAGACGAAGCAATGTTAGCATTGTAGCCAGCTTTATTTTAATTAACTCCTTTAAAGTTCCTGAACCATTCTTAAAATTATGTTCTCAGTCTTAAGCAAATTATGTTCTCAGTTTTAAGCAATGCCTTTGAAAACTGTTTAGGCCCACAGCACAGACTGGGTGCTGATGTTCCAGAGGAGCACTTGATCCACCTGGGATTCTGTTCAGTCAGGAAACAACAGAAGGTGCCAGTGTGCATGGCAGGAGACCCAGTGCACTCCTTGGTTCGTGTCATCCAGCTGCCAGCAGCCACACAGAGCACCAGTCTGATATCTTAGTGAGCATTTGGGCTTCAGGGAAAGGATGTTAGATACTGCACAAGTTATTCTGCACATTTTTCTTGTTCTTACTTCATTGCTGCACAGCTGACGGCAGACTCCTACTCTGTTATTAGTGACTCAGAGATTTAAGTGTTGACCTGACAGCTGGAGATAATGGATGAAGAAGCAGCTCAGTTTCTGTGGGTAACAAGTTGATCAACAGAATTTTGGAAGGGCTGTTATGACTGGTGAGAAGTTACTCAAAGCTAAAAGATTGGTCCAAAGGCTGTTTGTGTCCGTCCAGAGCATTTGCGGTGCCTTCTGCAAAAGTGTGGTGTTACAGGAATTGCACTGGTAATGCCAAGATCAGCATCCTGTTTTCTGGTGGGTGTCAGTTGTCCCAGTGATTCAAGGTGATCTGAGCTGACTCTCAAATGAAAATTTTGCTTTATTTTTAAAACAAATTCCAAACAATCCATGGGGTTTTTTTTTGTATGTAAAGGTTTGTTCAATGGCAGAAGCTTTGAACTTGAGCTGTTAGCAAAAAATACATTCTAGCATTAAGGACAGACATAAATGCTATGCACTGAAAGAATACACATACACTCTACTGACAAAGTATTTGAAGTTCTGCATGACCCTGTAGATGTTGGCTGTGTCACCAGCAGATGGCAATATTGCTCATTCCATATAGTTTCCATATGCTTGGCATGTCCTACCTAACAGACCTTTCTATCCCGAGAAGACAAAGCATTCTTCATGTGTCTTTTAAACCACAACATGTGCTTGTCAGGAGGAGCTGTGTATTATTAAGGGCACAGTTTGTTTCAGTTTTGTTTGTTTGTTTGCCTTGGGCAAATGAGAAAAACGTCTTTTGACTTTGAAGGCCATGTTATGTGGTGCTGACAGAATCTGCTGTAGATTAAGCTGTGTTAGTGTCCCACTATCTCCTCCAGCTGCTCCAGCTTTCCCTTTGCAGGAGGTTTCTGCCCTTGTACAGCAGTTTTGTATATGCATTCTTGAAATCACATTAGGAAGAATCATCTTGTTTAAGCAAGGCCTGCCAATTTTGCTGGAGGTAAATTAAAGAGAAATTGCTGCAGCAGCATGGATGAGTAGAGCAGAAGCATTGGCATGAGTATCTGGGGGTAGTTGGTGTTCCACAGGCAGGACAAGATCTGTGCAGAGTCTGAAGGCCTCACTCTACAGAGGGGTGCCACTTTGGACTCATACTGGTTTTCTTCTAAAATGAGTGTAGTTCTTCAAGCATAGGTGTGCAAAGTTTCAGTCAGTTTGTAATACCTCTGCTCAGTCAGAGGCTTGGAACACAGACCTGGTCATTGCTGTTTTGATTACATGCAGTGGGGTTGGAAGAAAGCTGTAGTCTAGAGTTGTGTAGTACTCTGTGTTTGAGAAACAAACACAATACTTACCTAACTGGGTAAATATTGGGGAGAACAAAAGCAAGACTTTTGCATTAGGTGTATATTGCATGCTTTCTTTCCTGACTCCTAGTCTTTCTGCTTCCTTAAATTTTCCATAAAACAGAATGAAATCTCAGTTCTATTTGTTTCTATTTCTCTGTGTGTCATGGTCTCACAAACATTGTTCAGAAATGTCTTGGGTAGAACAATCATAACTAGGAGCAAGACAAGCTACAAAAATGTGACTGTTCTTTAATCTCTGTGGTTCTGCATACCTAGGAGATCAACCTCAGTTCTCTTTTCTTCAAAATTGAAATGTAATCCAGGACACTGAGTGAAGTGATTCAGTAGCCTTTCACTTTAATATGGTAGCAATAAATCATGCTCCAGTCCAAAAGGGAGGAGCTTTGGTGGGCTTGTGTCAATTCCTTTGTCTGTACTTTAAAATGATTGGATACTCGAATAGCAAGAAGATGGCTGATTAGGATAAACTTTATTACTGAAATTACCTGGAGAGATATCTGATGTCTGAAAGCTGAGTGAATTAACTTTCTGTGTTATGTTGTATATTACATATGATAGTATTTGCTAATATTATATCTGATAGTATTTGCTAATCCTGCATGTTTTACAGTTCCAAGATTCACTGCAAAATCTGAAGGTGAAAATTATTTGGCAGATGTGCAGGTTGGTGTGGTTAGGATACTGAGGGAACTGCTGCAGCACCAAGGTTCTCTCTGAAGGCCACTCTGATTTTGTCAGCTCTGTGTTGGTTGTGTGTCTGTTCTGTTTCTGACAGTGCCCTGAGTTCACTATGGATTTTTAGCTAAATCACTGGATCTATGATTTTGGTTTCTCTTAAGTAAAATGAGAAGGTAAAATACACACATATATATATTTAAAGTAATTTGAAAGTTATAATTGGAAAATACTTTCTAGTGTTAGGTACGGAGGTTAGTCTTTAACAGTGATATTTGCATGTGTCATGTTCTCAAAGATTAAACTTCCTGACTTGCTGTCCCTGTATGGAAGACTTAAGTGCTGATATTTAATAGTAGTCCGATTCCTGTAATAAAATCCTGTTGTCCTAAGATTATTTGCCTGTCAGATTTGTCACACTTGACTCCATGTCTGCAGTCTCAAATTGGATGGAAGACCTTTTCATCTGGAAATAGATCCTAGAGGTGATGTTGAGCTGGAGTTTTACATCTCAGTATTGCTCTGCAGCAGCCTGTGCCTGCTGCCCGTCTCTCTGCAGTTCTCACCATCTCCATCCCCACAGAATTACACAGACAGCTTTAGCTGATGCCTGTGTTCTTACCCGGACAGGTCATGTCCCCTCAGCGCGTTCCTGCCACGGTGACCCCCACGCTGCTGATGTCCCCCATGGTGTTCAGCCAGCCCACGCCCGCTCCGCCCAAAGCTGCTGAGAGCGGCCGCTTGGCAGCAGCCAACCCCGAGGCCGCTGCCAGCCCGGCCAGCCTGCTCCTGCCCCTGCCAGCCCCGGAGCCAGGCGTGGCCAGCAGCACCTCCATCACCAAGATGCAGCTGCAGGAAACACTCCTACACCTCATCCAGGTACACTGCCAGGAGTTCTCGCACTTCGCTTAAAGTCCTGCTGCCCGTTTTGATACAAGCACCCTGTCATTGTTGTATTTTTCTAAAGGCAAATGAATAATTAAATATATGTTGGAAGTTGGGCTACTTGTGCCAGGGTGATGTGATAAGCTCTCGCGCCTTGCACGCTGCTGGCTCAACTGCATTTTGATTAATGCATCTGATTTGGGGTTCGGGAAAGGTAATAAATTTGGTGGAAAACAACAAAGATGACTGAAAGCTTTGTAAGGTCAGCCTCTGAGCCAGAGAGACGTCTATTTTATTTTTAGCCAAGGATAAATAATGGGTGATTACCCTAGCTGCCAGATATTTCAGAGATGTTTGTAAGCAGTAAGAGGAATTCAGATGGGAGATTAAAATTGCCGGATGAGTGTGAGCGACTTTAAAATATGGACTAGATAACATGAATGTATGTTAATTCAGTTTAGACTTTGAAATAGAGAATTACATTTAGTAAAATTCCTTTTGCTGCAGTATTTCAGGTTTAATTATGACAAAGCATTTAACAATGTTATGTATTAGGTGATTGTTTACTTCTCTGGCATGATGCATAATTATGATTTTTTTTTCTTTATCTTGCTGTGTGAGTAATATCTGAAGAGTAGAAGTTGAGAAGAGATTACATAACTAAAAACCTGGCTGCAAAACACAAGGGGCAGAGTAACACATCCAGTTTGTAGGTCAAAACTGTGTGCCTGTATGGCCTTAGAATAAAATTAAAAGTCATTATTGTAATTCACTTAAAATGTTATTTAAGTTACAAATTCAGAAAATAAATAGTATCTTTAACAAGCTGTAGGGCTTTCTCATTTTTTCCCTGTACTTTTATTTTGGTATTTTAAAAATATCACATTATCTTGCCTTTACATACTTTGAGTGTCTAGATACTATTAAAACCATACATGAAGTTAAAGAGGAAAAACTAGTCAAGGAAGATTGGGGTTTACCCTCTGTAACATTTTACTTGTAAAATACATATTTAACCCTGCTATTCTTGGTGGTAGTTAGGATTAACTGAGTTACCTTGAAATTATTCACTTTGTAAGCTGTCATTTTCCATTATATAAAACTACAATCTTGGATGCACCTAATTTTCTTTAAATGTTACCTTTATTGTAATTATCCTCATATGTTTATGTGAGCTACTTATAACATTCCTTCTTAATGTGGGCTGACTCATTCTTGCAAAATGTTCTTCAAAAGGAAAAAGTTAAGTATCAGAGCAAAAGGAGCATTAGGCCTAAAAGAGCTAAACAAGATGCAAGGATTTTCCCAGGTAGGATTTTGGTGTAGAATCACAATCCCCAGAGTGTTTCATTATTCCTTCAGGCATGCTTGGAATGACCTGATAGAGGACACAACTTAAGGGAGTCGCTAGATAAATGAGGGCAAAGAAGAGAAATAGCAGGGTTATAATTTCAGTATAGTCACTGAGTTATTATGCAACAATACTGGACTCTATTTAAATGCACAGTGAATTTAGAAAATCTTCTTTCTGTGTACTCATTGCTCCTTACTGAGGTGCAGTCATGGGAAATAAAACAGATCTTCGGTGAAGGAAAGGGCTTTGCTATTGTTCCTTTTTTAAAAAAGAGTAAGGCTGAAAAGTGTCTAGTCCATAAAATATAATACCTTCTAATCTCTTTACTCCAGTTATCCTGCTAACAATGACCTGTTTTGTTTTTCAGAATGATGACAACTTCTTAAACATTATTTATGAAGCATATCTCTTCAGTGTGCGGAAGGCGGCGATGAAAAAGCCTATGTGAAAGATCATCTCTTCAATCAATTTCCATGGCTTCCTGAACTCCAGGAAGAAGATTTAGAAATTTTCAAGTATGATTATGTTTGAAGAAATGAATGGTCTTAGGCATTTTGCATACACTTAGATTTTCCATGTGGGCCAACACATGCTGTACTGAGAAGAAAAGTGAGCAGAAATAGATGGTGCCTTTAGCGAGGGGAGCCTCACAACGCTGAGGAATTAATCACAAAATATCTTAAATTATTTTTCTTACCCTGTTCCATACTTAGAGTTGGTTTCCAGGCATAAGGACTCAGTTCTCAGGATCCAGTTTCCTTTTTCACTTTACTTTTTGCCGAGGTTTGTGTCCCTGGTTTTCCCTGAGCCGTCCTGCGCAGCTGTCCCGGGGAACGCGCCCGTCCCTGACCACATGGTGGCAATGTTGGACTATTTTTAGGAACATGAAACTCCTGAAAACGAAACCTGACAATTCCTGAAATATTGGAAAGGGAGGTTTCGGGAAGACTGATCATCATACTTAGTTGTCTGAAAAGCAATTTAGAAAAAGTGTCACGACAAAATTTTTGTAGGAAAATCTTTTTCTATTTTGACAAGAGTATTTTTAGCTAGATATAGAATGGGATTTTGCAGGTGTTCAAGGAATTGGGGGGTGGGGGGGGTTTGTGAACGTACTTGACTGGCACAGAGCTCTGGGGTGACACTGGATTCATGTTTCCATTATTCCAGGGCCAATCTGCATAACTGTAAGCAATGTGAAAATTTGTTAAGGGGATGCTACCTGGTGTAATTTTTTTTTTTAAGCGTGTTCCTGGAGCACAGTGATTTCATTGATCCATTTCTAAAGAAAATAAAAATGGATGATCCCTCCTATGTGCGGATTTCATTTTATTGCACCATGGGCTATATATTTCATTTGTATGACTCGAAAATATTTTTACACTTGGCAGAAGGCACATGAGGTCTTAAATCAACTAGAATAAATGATTGAAAGGATTTTTATGTATATTTTTATTAGCATCTGCTGCTGAAGTGCCAGTTTACTACAGTTTAGGAATACAGAGTTGTTGCTGAGGAGGAATTTCTTCTGTGGGCGCAGAGAACCCAAACTATAATCCATGAATGATTATTCAGTCTTCTTTACTGTGGGCATTGATGTAGGCACAACGCAGTAGCCTCATCTGTGAAAGTTGTTCAGTATCAGTTTAGCTGCAGGTTTCAGTTAGTAGAGTTGTAATGAGTCAAACAGTTGCTCCTGCCCTGTGCAAGGGTAGGGGGAATTTGCTGCCATTTCTTGGGAAAAGCTCTAAACACATAGGAAAAAAACCCAAAAAGTCAAGAGCTACTTTCTTTATTCACATAAGCAAATAACCCCAAGAATCTGCTGGAGTTTCCCTACACTAAGTAACTGGTAGACAGCAAGTCACATTCTGGTTGCATGTTGTTAGTTTATGATTCTTGCAGATTCAGTGAAATGCATGTGTTGAGCAGATAGCAGGAGAAGCAGACTTTAAAGATAGCAAATTCTAATCTGTAGCCTTCATAATTTATATAGCCTTTATAATTTATGTGATTCTACTGAGTTAATTGGTATTATTTCAGAAGGAACTGGTGTGGAAGATATTGCAATATACACAAAAGAATTTGAAACTAAATACATGTATAATTGGTGTCTGTGATGTTGGATTATCTGAGAGTGCAATTTAAAGATGATGAGGACACATAATTAAGACTTTGACATGTAGAACTTTTGTAATTGGCAGGTAAAAATAATCCTTAAGCATCTCAAGCTGTCTTGATAATAGATTTTCTAATTATGGGGCAAGTATTTTATTTACAAAAAGGTAAGTAGAAGTTTAAAAAGCGTTCTTATTTATTCCTTGTCAGAGCAATTTACAGAAAGGCATATTTTTTAAAACATCTGTTAACTCTGGGTGCTAAAGAAAACTGTAGTATTGGCATTATGCTTGACAAGCTGAAGCTTGTCTTAAAGCAGACAAGGATTGAGGTAATTCAGGGTTTCTTTTCATTACCCTCTCTTCTGGTTACATCTACACCAAGTAATGCTGGCAGAATTGTGTTTCTCTCACTGTATTGCACTGTAAGGGATTTCTGGGATTATTCAGAAGGCATAAACTTGCCTTTTGTGGAGTGAAGAAAAGTTGTTGCTAAAGAATGGAGGTGCTGTTTTAACGTCTATCCTGCTTACCAAGAACAGCAGTGGTAAGAAGATAGAACAAGCTCAGAAAGAAACCCTGAGTTATGACAATGGGCAGAAGAAAAGTAGTGAGAGAAATCTGTGGAGAAATGAAGGCAAACTTCCTGTCTAGGTTTCCATCTCAGAGGACAGGATCTGCTTTTTCAGGTGCATTTGAGAATTGAAGATTGAGCTTGGGGTCATAGTGGCGTGTAGAACTGACCTGTGTACCTTTCTACTGCAGACTGAAGTACCTGTCTCAGAAAAGGACTTTATCCAGAAATACAGCTGGAGGCTTCCAGTGTCATGGAAACCTGGAGGATTCTCATGAATACTGAAAACTTCATCTCTGCCTTCTAGCACTGTGGGCTTTTAGCAGCTTTGTTATCTGCTGGGAGTGTCTCTATGCAGCCAGGTCTGTGCATGATACCAAAAAACATGTTCTGGGTATCAAATATAGTGAATTCGATATCAAATTTGGTGAGTATGGAGGAACCACCTCTGAATATGGTGGTTGCAAACATTCAGATTCCTCAAATTTTAAATTTTCTTTTAAGACACTGTTAGAACTATGAGCTCTTAGGCTAACAAGGCCTTTTGAGAAGAAAATACTTCAGCAGTTTAGAATTGCCTTTCTTTGGGTGTGTTTTGTTTTGTCTTTATATGAATATGGAAAAAGAGAGCAAGTAGAAAATCAGAAAATATATAAGGATCATATTAACTCTAAATTATTTCACAGTATGCATGTGTAATTTTATTGTTTATGTACTTCTTATGTACTGCTCATTTTGAGTTGTGGGGTTTTTTTTGTTTTGTTTTTTTGTTTTTTTCTCACAGCAGAATTAAATAACTTCAAATAACATTTGGGACCAGCAAGAATTGCAGCAGCAGTTGCAACAGTGCTTTATGCATTAATCCCATTTTCAGCCTTGAGCTGATGTTAGTTTTCAGTGTCATTCCACTTAACCACTGTCCACTTCCTTAAACAATTCCACACCTATTAAACTAGAGTGAGAAGACAAAGAGTAAAAAGTCAGCAAAACACTGAAGCATCATTTCTGTCCATGTCTGTCATGGAAATCCACAATACTCAGTGAAGGCATCCAAATATTTTCTCACAGAAAATTCCACTCCTTAATTTTATTTTTATTCACTAGCTCTCTGTTGTTCCTGCTTGTTGTAGCTGCAATGGGGATGATTAAAATGGTGCAGCAAAATAAAATTTCCCAGGAGCAATATGCAGCTGAACAGGCAGGATGCTCCACCTCCTCTGACAGCCTATTTGGAATGTGTTGAGCTTTGAACTTCAGTCATAAAAGCAGTGAGTATTGGAGATACCAGTGTCCCTTCAGAAGATTAAAATCATAGTTCAATATTTTAGCAAACTTGGAAGTCTTTGCTGAGGAAAAGGCAAAATTAAAAGACATTTTTCAGTAAGCATTGGCGGTTCTAATGAAAAAAATGTTATGAGAAGGCAGCTTTACCCAGAGGGGTCCATGAAACCTAGAGAAAGACAAAATTCCACTCTTGGAGATGAATAATGCACTAAAACTTTAATTCTCAGTCAACCTACAGTAAACCTTACTGCTAATTTTGAGTACTTTTAAGAGACTCTTGCAAGTCTTTGCCTTTTCCAAACTCCTTTGAATATCTCTAACAAGCTTGTTCTGGCCTTTAGATGTAAATCTGTGCACAGCTCAGTTGGGAATACTGGAGCAGGGAGCTTGGCACATGCAAGCTGCAAGTGGAAAATGAGCTTCTGCAAGACACTGAGGAAACAAAAGTTGTGGCTTTATAAATACTTTGAGCTGGCTCTGCTGCTGAAGAGGAAGTTCATCCCTGCTCCCACACCAGTCTTTTCTGCCTTTTCCTATTGTAAATGCAGGTGAACCCGGTGGGAAGAAATGATCATGTCTGACTCCAGTTCAGAAAGCTGAATGATTTCTTTACTATAACTATACTATAATACATTAATATACTATTTAAAGGAAATACTAAAACTACACACCTACTTGTTCTAACTACCATATCTCACTCACAACTCGTGACCCTCTCTCGAGAGTCCAGACCCAGGTGGATTGAATTGGCCATCAGGCTCCAACAATCCTCACCTGAATCCAATCAGGTAATCACCCCAGGTAAACAATTCTCCAAACACATTCCATGTGGGAAACACAAGGAGTGGAAATAGAAATTGTTTTCTCTTTCTGTCTCTCTGTGCTCCTCTATGAAAAATCCTGAGAGAGAGAATAATGTTGTTTTTCTCCTTTTTTTTATTTTAAGATGGCTACACAGTGCCATGTCTTGCAGCAGAATTAATGCAGCGTGCCAAGGTTGGGATTGATGTCGTGGGGCTCAGGGGGAAGCCCAGGATCAGGGCATGGATGGGTTGTGCAGCCCTGGGCTGGGATGTGGGGAGGGCAGAGAGAGGCAGGAGCTGCAGCTCTGCATTGAACTGCTCTGAGCTGTTGGGGAAACTGGGATCCAAAGGCTCTGCCTCTTGGCTGACATCAAGACTTGGCAAATGCCACAAGTAGTAGAAAGTGTCTTTGTTGTACCCCCTCCCTTGGCTGACTCTGGGAGTCCAGGAGTGTTTGCAGGTACCCTCGCCCAGGGCAGCTGCTGATCCCAAGCCTAGTCTCAGCGCAGACCCGGTGGAAAGATGGGATTTTGGCGAGGGCAGCTCTCAGCACAAACCTTATTTAGCGTGGGGGATTAGAGTGTCTGGGCTAAAGTTAGCCTGGACAGCACCTTCCCCAACACCAGCACCCTGTGCTGAACCTGCACTGGCACCAGTGTCAGCCCCTGCCTTTCCCCAGAGTGCAGCAGAGGATGGTGTGAATCTGCCCTTCACGTTTCTGGGTTTTTTTTTCATTTAATGGAGATTGTACCCTCAAACCAGAACAGTGTTCAGATATAAATCTGCTCAGCACAGAAACGAACGTGAAATGCAAGAACCACATTGCTTTAGGTATAGCTGAAAAATGCTACTGAAACAAGCAGGAAATAAGTACTGGCAAGGGTAAAGTGGAGAAGAAAATGAGATTTTTACATCACTTTAAAGAATAGATTTTGGAGAAAATATGTTTAATGTAGGAATGCCTTTCCTTTGTAACTGTTGTGGAAAGAATTTGAGATTCAAGTAATCTCCGTGCTTCTTTTCAATAGGTGAGCAACAACATCAAATTAATTTATTGGAATTTTTTGAATAAACATCTGGTGTGTACAATAGGAAGTCACTATACATTTCTGAGAGCAGCACCTTTAGTCAAACAGGTAATTAAAAAAACCCCACACAATATTTTTTTAATCCATTTGGAGCATACATTAATTAAAATATGTTTTTTCTCTATTTGGACACTAATGCCACAAAAAGCAAGGGTAAGCCCTGTAAAGGCAGAAGGAAAAACCCTCCAGCGTGTGGCTAAACAGGAGAAAAGAAATAGAAAGGATGAGATCTTCCTATCAGCAAAAGAGTGTCCTGCTTCCAGGCCATGAGGGAACTCTGGAAAATGATGGTAGGCCTACAGCTGCTACTGTGTGCACAGAGGGATATTAATCCCATGGTCAGATCCTACATAAATGTTACCATTTTTCTTGCCCACCTCTTGCTCCTGCTACACTTTACACACATTACACCCTTGGTCCCAGGTACAGCCACCCATCCTGGATTTCTTCACCAAGACCTTAAATCTGCTTCTCAAACATCCTAGAAGGGGAAGAGAAATTATTAATATGTCACTTCAGAACCCTGCCCACCTGTGGGTTTTTCTTCATCATTTGCCTGTAAATACAAGGTTGAGAGGGAGAGAGGAAAGGAGCGTGCAGGCTCTTGGCAGCCCTCCCAGAGCAGGGCTACTCAGGCTGGGAACAAAAGCTCTGTTTTCCTTCATTTTTACTGCTGCTTTGCAGTCTGGCTCACCAACAGCTGCCTGCTTTCTGCCTGGAGCAGTAGCCCCAGACCTACCACTTAGCAAAAGTGCCTGCATTTCATTCATCTGAGCAGGGTTTCTCTGTGCCTGAGGCTCCCCTCCTGGATCCTTATCAGGGAAGTCCTGCCTCTCATCCGGCCTTCTGCCATGGATGCAGCGAGCTGCAGCCAAGAGCTTGAATTAGGGGAGCAGCCAAGTTGCAAAATCATACCAAAGTTCAGGAATCACCTACTTAATGCTGGAAGTTTGGCAGCAGAGGTGCAATTCCCATCTCCGTGAGAGGTGTTTGCAAGCAGCATCATCCTCTTGCCTCTGCTGTCTCACCCTCTTTCCCTTCTCCTGTTTTCACCCCTGAAGGCCAAAACCTAGTGCTTCCAAGCCATCTGTGCCCTCCTCCTTACCCCTGCCCCAATTCCTAAAATCACCACCTCCAGTTCCTCCAAAGCAGCCACAGGAAGATGTTGTAACCCTTGGCTGCCCCACAAGCAAGCACAGGCCATCACCACGGGCTCCTTTCAAGTCCATCACATCCCACCAAACATGTGCCACAGCTTAGGAATGTCTCAGAGTGTCAGTAGGACCACAGGTGAAGATGATAAATCCTGTAACAAATAAAAGCACTGTTGTCTTTGAGAAAAGTCCCTCCAGGGATAATAAAGTAGGAGCTTCATCAAGGGAAGGGTAGAGGGAATAAGTAGAAATGTAAAGTTGAGGAGTCTCCTTTGAGTTAACTCCTTTGTCTGAGAGATATGAAGAAATTATGACTGTATACTCAAGAAAATCCAGTAAGGACTTTGAAATTGGTGAATACTTCTAAAGAGGTGTGAAAACTGGAAATTTTCAGTTCACCTTTAGGGGCAGAAGTGAAGGTATGGAAAACAGAACAGGAAGCAGGGAGATAGAAGAGCACAAACAAAACCTAGTTTTCTTCATGAAAACTTTCACTTCCTTGGCTAAAAGCGGAAATTTAGAGAGCATTAAATTTCAGGCCACTCAGCTAATCCCTCACTGCAGGGGGCTGCTAAATCCAGCAGACAAAGGCTGGCCAGTGTGCAGTGCAGTGAGCAGTCACATGCCCAGAGGTGAAGACAGCAAGCCCTTGTGTCTCTGCTGTGCACACCTTGAAGCCACCAGATTATGAAATGGGAAGGTCTCGGAGATAAAATATCAGCTTAGGAGGTGACAGGAAGACAGAAGTGGGGCTCTTCTCACCACACCATTAAAAGCTGCTTAATTACACTGTGCTCAGAGGGCAGGCCTGGACAGACAGAAGGAGGGGAGGGGAACAGGGACAAGTTCAAATACAGAACAGAGGGGCACAAACACTCTTCAGGTATTTAACTTAAAGTGCTCTGCTCCATTTCTGGAAGTGATGATTTCATAATCCCCTTTGGATGAGAAATCTTAACACGATTTTAAAAGATTTCTGTTTCTTACATGTATCTTTTAACTCTTCAACATTGCTCTACAAGTGCATTTACATAAATAGCTAGATAGAAGAGTCTAAAAGTGCTTTTTATACACATTACTCTTCTAAAGGAGAAAGAAGGAAATATTACCCCACTTAAAGTGAACATGAGGAGCAGTTCCATAACAGATGTATGGAGGTCACAGAAGTCAAGAGGCAGAGACTGATACTCAGTCACACCTCACTGGGGCTTCACTCCTCTCCAAACACTTCATTTTTGTTTGCAGCCAACTGAGAAATCCCTCAGTCCAGCCCAAAGTGCTCTGTTTCCCAGATCCAGAACTTTGCATGTTGTGTAGGCAGTGAAAAGTGGAAAAAGCAAAGAGCAGAGGCAACAGCAGCAGCCTAGCAACCAAAAATTAGTCCAGACAAATGTGGGATTTCTGATATTCTATTCCTTTCCCTTTGCAGGTATTGTATCACCCAGCAGGAATCCCTTCCCCTCTCCCTTGCTCTGCAGCATCCCAGTGGCTGGCACGTGGCAGCCTGGTGTGCCCTGAGCCTGCTGTAGGCCAGACAAATGAACAAAGCCAGCAGGGAGTGACCAGAACAGCAAGAGTATTTTCATATGCAGCTCCTGTATTGATCAAAAAATAAATTACAGTTGCTCCCAAATATGCTCTCTCCAGCTGTGTGGCAAAGATGACACTTAAGGAGACCAGTTGGTGCAAGATTCCCATTATCCTTCCTGTCCCATTAGCTCTGCGCTTCCCTCACTCTCTGCTCAGAGTCTCTGATGTGATTTGCGACGTGCTGCTGTCAAAGCTGTTGTGCTTCTTCCTTAGAAATGTTTTCCTCTTGCCTGATGACTGCAGCAGCATAATGAGAGTCTTAAAGGGGTTTTGATGGTCTGTCCAGAAGTGAGCAATTGCTACTGTCATTTCAGAAAAGACCAGAATTACAAAAAGTCCATTTTCACTGGGAGAGGAGAAGGCAAAACCTCCTGTTGTAGCTCCTTCCCCACTAACGTGACTGCCAGAATAGGGTGGGCTATTGAGGTTTGTTTCTGCCCTTGGCCACTCCAGACTTCCTGTGCTAGGGAATAGAACTGCTCAGCTGAAAACAACCCACTGTGGGTGAGAAAACATCCTCCTGATGACAGGGCACAGGATCTGCTCACCTGATCTCCAAAAACACCCTGTCCAGAGACTCAGCTCGCTCTGTGCTCTACATTTGTTTCTGCACCTTCATGGCCCTGAGCTGCTATGGCACAGCTGGCTATTTTCTGGAGCTAATACCATTTTTCTCCTTGGTTAACATGTTCAGTAGCATACTGAATCCAGATAATCAGTGTCTTCCCTACCAAAAAGCAGACAAAGGGCTCCATGGCTATGTTAACCTGTTGGATTTCTCAGCCCTCCTAAGCAATCAAGTCTAAGGAGTTCTAGTCACATCAACCTTCTCTGCTTCCATCTAATTCCATACTAGCTGTGTAAGGCTATCCCTTTTTAATCTTATATCCTGAGTATGATCAGTATGCTCTGGAATTTGGAAGTCTGCTGGAATTTCCCCAGCATTTTGGGAGGACTGTGAAAGCAGTGAGCTCCTTTCTTTCCTGATCACCCTCAACAGAGTTTTGTGAGATGCCTGCCCTTTGCTGCTGCAGCCCATCCTTGGAACGAAGGCTTTGGAAGTGAATAACCTTTCCAGTTGCTGTTTCTGCCTGGGTGGATGAGGAAAAAAATACCTGCTGGTGGATGTGAAAACAGCTATTAGGAAAAAATACCAGCAGAGCTCTGGAAAAACCTCTGGAAGGCAAATAGAAAATTATGGCACTCAAGGATGGGACAAAGCCGACCAGTGACTGAGGTGACAATAGCACGGCGCAGTTTGAAGGTGGCCCGGGAAAGGACTTACGGAATCCTGGGCACAGTTAGTTCCCATCTCCAGGTGGGATGAGGAAGATGAGGAGGATGAGGAGTGCTGCATCTCTGGCCCTGTGTGCTTCCCTGACAACCAAAGAGGGCCATAGCCAGTGCCAGGAATTCACCTCCCAAACTAGCCAGAGCTGGCAAGGGGAGCTGCAGGCTGAGCATTTGCTGGAGCAGGAGAGCAGGTGGAGTGTCCTGGGAGGGGTGGCTGTCCCTGTGCCTGGTGACAGAGCATGAAGAGCCTTCAGGCTGCATGACAACATCTGCTGGAAAACCCAGCTGCTGTGTTTGGTCATGGTTTCCCTTCAGCCCTGGGCTCCACATGGGAGGGTGTCAGAGTGTGACACCACACATTTGTACAGTGGTAAAGTACAGCCAGGTAATGCTTTTTCAGTCCAGGGGAGTTATAGACCTGAACAGCAGAGTAGATCTAGGCTTAAACTGCCCTTGTAAAAGGGAATCACTCCAAACTGAGAATGCCAATTAACCCCAGCATCACTTGAACGAATTAATCCAAGGTCAGTGCTGCAGCAAGCAACCATCACTAATGAGATTTCAGCACAGCTCTGCCTACTTTATGCACATCAGATTTCCTGTGAAGGAATCCCTCAGGGCACAGCTGTTTGGCTTCTGTCTGAAACTTCAGGAGCCTCTGGCTCAGAAAGATGTAAACTTCAGCCTCAAGGCTGCACTAACGAGAAGGCAGGAGTTGGAGTGCAGCTTTGGCAAATGAAAGATGATTTGAGACAGACATCACAAATTGGAACAGAAATTTCCTTTCTTACAACATAACATTTAGAAACATTTACTCGATTTAAATTTTATACTTGAATTTTATATATATAAAATACTATTTCTCGATACCTCTTGCAATCCTACATTCTGTTTTCTGTCGCAGACGGTGGACTCAGTTCTTGGTTTTATCTCCAGGCTGCTCTGTCCCTGACCCAGCGGTTTGCTGAGCTCTTCCCTGTCTCTCTCCTGCCTGTCCATGTGCTGCCCAGATGCTGACAACAGCAGGGGGAAGCAGAAGGAGCCAGGCTGCTAGAAACTGATTTTTTTCAGGCTTTGTGCACTGCTACACATTCCAACAGGAAGAGAGAGGTTCTTTTCTCTCATAACATATGTCCCCAGACCAGGCTGAATCCTTGGGAACCACTCTGTCCTGGGGGTTGGCAGTCTCCTTAGCCGGGGAGGCGATGGGGAGAGATGGCTGAGAGGGAGAGACCTCACCCACCCCAGGGAGGGACCAGCACCATCACCCCACACTGAGGACGACTCAAACACCTAAATAAAAAAAAAAAAAATGCTGTCAAGAAACATGCTGGTTGGCTTCCTCAGCTTGTTTGTGCTCCTTGAAGGAAATCAAAGAAGGCATTTAATGATCCTTCTGGGCACAACGTGATTTGTATCTTCATCCTTTCAGGGCAGGCTCACGGCACAAAAGGCCCTGGGGTGGAGGGGAAATCTGTTTGAAAGCCGCTCGCAGGACGAGATGCTGTCAGATGTCGAAGGGAGGAAGAATGAGTGTGTGTTATGGAAGTTGGCAGGTGACTGAGCTAATTACGGAGTCAGAGGCAATTTAGGGTGATGGGAAGTGACTTGAATTGTAACCAGAGGTTAAAAGAGTTTAAAAGGAGCAGTGCTGGCGCTGCCATGCTTGGATGGGTGAACACCATTCCCTGCCAGCCCGCTGAGCAGCTTGGGGTCAGGAAGCACCTTCCACACTGAGTACAGGGTAATTTCACAGCAAAACACAAAATGGTGTTAATTGGATGTGGAAAGCCTTTTGCAGAGCCTTCCCCCACCTCTTTCTCCAGAACTGTCAGGGTATTTTTAATAACAATTGACGGTTGCCTAAACTCACAAAACATGTTTTAATTAATATTCATGAAAGAATGGACTGTTTTTATCTACACCTACATCAGCGTGTGGTAAAATGTATCCAAAGCCCAGCTTTTATCTGTAATCACACTGAAACTGATCGCCTGTGATTTTTGTGAGGAAAAAAAAAAGTGGTCTCGTTTTCAAAGGAGAAAAGCATGAAATGTTACAATTTGTGACCTAGAATTTTGGCAAAGCTGCTGCCTTCTGTGAAATCAAAAGGAAGGGAAAAGAAATACTAAGACTTTTAAGATTTTTTTAAATTGAGTTCTGAATATTCCAGAAATTCTGTTACACATTTCTACAACAGGTTTTGCCTGAACACTCAGTTCAGGCAAAACCTGTTGTATCGGCAACAAAACAAAATTAGCAGAAAAGATTCAAAGATTTTCAACCTCTGAAAAAGGTGAAAAAAAAAATACTTCTTTCTGCCCAGACATTTCCATTTATTTATGCCGTGGCAGTGTGCAGCAGCTTCCCCAAGAATGAGGCACGAGTGCTGTGCCAGCCCACAGATGGAGAGCCCGTGGCCCTCAGCGCTGTGCTGGGGAGAGGCAGCTCAGCTGTGCTGATGCCATCTTCCCTGACAGGCAGATGTTCGATGCCTGGATCACTACAGAGAGGCCTGCAGAGTGCTGCAGCCCAGCTCCACAGCCTCCCTGAGCCACCCCGATTTGCCAGAACAGAGAAAGGCTCCCTGCTAAACTGACAGCGTGATCCAAACACACCAGGGGAGGGCAGGGAAGCGGGGGGCTTTGCTGCTTTCTCTGTAGATCATTTGCCAAGCCAGAAGAGGGTCCTTGGCACTGGAGGCTCTGCTGTCTCCCCCTGCAAGAGCTCAGAGAATTACTGTGTTTCCAAAACAGCCTACAGCCATGGCCTAATAAATCCTTATCAGGATTTCAGCAAGTAGGTGAACCAGTAACATCGGATCATAAAGGCAACTATGATCTCTGTGAACTCATCTCTGTGCCTTCCCCACTTACTGACCCTGACAGTGGAACAGATGAAAGAGGGACCCTCCTTTTTTTGTAGCCCTGCCAGGCTGGAACAACTTTAATTTGGCCTGAATACCTCTGTCCTGATAACCTTGCAAAATCCTGAATCCTCACTAACACAGTGAGCAGAGAGAAGGAGGGATCTGCAGCAAGTTCCCCGAACAGGTCATTGCATCATGCCTTTAATACAAAGGATTTGGCAGCAGAGGTGATGTTGCTAGATGTGCACTGAGTCAAGTGTTTTTGAAGCACAGACTGGCAGAATGACTGCCATCATTTCTTCAGTCACTTGATGCAAAGCCTCCTTCTCCAAGAAAGCTGTTCTAGTGCAGCCAGTTTATCACAAATGTCTTTAATCTCTTTTAAAATGGGATTTTCCTTTTTCTTAATCAAGTTCCTTCAGGTGGACTTGAAATGTAAAAGACTAAGTTTAACCCTTTGATGGTGGAGAGAGAAGGATAAAGTTCACTTTCTCTCTGGCTGCTTTTGTGGCAGCACATAGGAAAGCTGCATTCTTGTGGGGGAGAACTGCTCACAGGTCTCCCAAACAGAGCATCTGCTTTCACTTACTTTTCCTTTTCTTTTTTCTTTTTTTTTTTTTTTAATTCATTCTTATTTTTCTTGCCACGGCTTCAGAGGTGGTGTGAAGATGCTCCAGTGCTCTTTGTTTCCTGTGCATTCTGCTCTCCCTTAGTGTCTCCCTCTGTGCCCTGAATTTCCTACTGCTCAGAACACTGTGTCTGATGTGGGCTTAAAATGCTGCTAGCAAAAACAATTTTTTTTAAAATGCTCATTTCATCTTGGAGTATTTAAACAAGTCTAAATTTAGAGCAGAGCTGTGGAAAAAAAACTAAAAGGAAAAAAGGCAAAGTAACCAGACAAAGGCATTAATTAATATGACACCTATGTGGCTGCTTCTATAAACTGCAGGGAGAGTGTGCAGATGAATGGGTCTGCAGGCAGAAATGTCCAGAGCCCCCGGCTGTGATGTGGGCTCTGGGAGGACACGTGTGGTCCAAATCATCCTGCTTCCCAGAGCTCGGCTGGGATTGCACAGCTCCTGATGGGACCAGATGGGTTGGGAGGGCAGCACTCAGCTGGGGACACCTCCCCTGGTCAGCTACAGCACCACCACTGTGCAGGAGCAGCTGCTTCCCATGCCCATCACAGCCACACCTCTGCAAACTCCGCTTGTGCAGGTTGTTAACTCTCCGCAGCAACGAACCTTGATCCCAAGGTGTTGAAACACAGGGCACTGGGAATATTTCTCTGTCTGCCCTGGGGTGTCCTGACCCCCCCAGGGAGCACTGACTTTGACTCTCATTCATGGAGAAAACTTCCTAAGCCTCAAGGTAAACTAGAAACCACAAAAGTGTGAAATAGGTTGTAGAGAGTAGTGTAGTATGTCACATGGGTGAGAAATGTAGGTTTTAGGATTTTTAGGATGTTATAGATGGATACAAGATGGAGGGTACAGGGTGCTGTTTCAAGTTCCTTTCTTCTTCCTCTTTCTTCTTGGGTTTAGGTGGTATCTTGTAATTGGGTAGAAAAAATCTGCATTGCGGGTCTTTAGGGGTCAGTTATTGGGTTAGAAAGGGGAAAAATTCAGGTGTCACTTCTTAATTGGGTACCTTAGTACTTTATTAGACTTAAAAGACCTTGTAACAAGAGCTTGTTGGCCATTTTTGTGCTGTTTTCCTGATCGGAGTCTGGTGCAGACAGTGTGCTGAAGTTTTGATGAGATAACAATAAATAGAAGCTGAAGGCAGAAAAAGTCCAATGTGTCTCTCATTCCTGACACAGAACTGCCTCAGGAGGGTCTCCCCTGCCAGGTGAGCCCCCCAGGGAGTTGCCCAACTTGGAGTAAATCTCTCCCCTGCCTGGGCTTACAGCACGAAATCACACTGGTATTTTTTTTTTATTGACTCATGGTTTTGCAAATGTAGCTCTAAAATGCTGCACTTGCTCACCTCATATCTCTTGCAGCCTTAAGTTCTCACTCCTTGTTATGTATTTGCTTTCATTCTTTCTCACAGATTTCATTTTCTTTTTCCCCAGTCAGCCCCTGCTGTTATCTCTTTCCTTTGCTCCAACTGTGCTCATACACGGTGGAGGCTGAGCTCTGCAGAAGCATCTGGATGCACACTAATCCCATTAAGGCCCCTCCAGGCACCTGGGGTTTTCAGTTTTCAGAGCTATTTTCATTTAATCTTACGATCTTACTTCCTTGCAATTTTAGATCATTAAGGGGTTAAGTGAGAATATCCAGTAAATGAGATAAATCCAAATAAAGGGATTTGGATCTCCCAGTTCAGCATGCTGCTGTCTCATTGCCTTCTCTACCAGTGTTTCAGGGGTTACCAAACACACCCAGACAAGGGTTCTGGATTAACCTGGATCCCAGCTGCAAACAGCACACAGGGTTACTGAAGAGATCCTGCAAAAATTGCTCATAATAACAATTTATGTGGCTCCTTGCTCCTTGCAATGTAGAGAGAAAATGTTATCTAAAATGTTAATGGTCCTGCCTTCAGATCTCATTTCAGATTTTTTTTTTTCCCAGAATGTGAATTTTTATCCTCTCTTCCCTCAAGTATCCAGACAGGGAAGCCTGTCACCCTGGATGCCACCCCTCAGTTTTAATCCTGGTAAGCACAGACAAATGAAGCTTTCATTGTCAGTCTTCCCAGCTCCTCTAAGAGCAATTTTCTCCTATTTTGCAGCTGCAGGGGCAGGAGGAGGCAGCACATTTTGGCCACTTGAGAGAGGTGAATTACATGGCCCCAGATCTGCTCTGCCTTCCAAAGCTGGCTCAGGCAGCTGCTGTGCAGCCATGTGATGTGCTAAAGGCACCGTCTCTTGAGTGTTTGTAGTGTAGAAATTGATTCTTTTGTAGATTTTAAGGTCAGAAAGAACCATTTCGACTTTCCTGTGTAACCCTTTGCACAGAATTTATGCCCTCCAGGCCCACAGCTTCTGCTTGAAGAAGATTGTAATCCTCAATAAGACATTCAGTCTGGAGTAAATATTGTAATAAATTACAAAAGCATCCTGTCCTGAGGTGAGTTATTTCTGGAATTACTTAATTCCTTACCACAGGCTTTTAGCCTCTTCATCATACAATTTAACCTCTATTCAATGTTTCCTGGTTTTATTCCCTTTTCAGTATTTCCTCTGTCACTTCTATTATCCCATTTAAACTGCATCTGTGCTGGTTTTGGCTGGGATACAGTTAATTTTCCTTAGAATTGCCATCTATACCATGGGCCTTAATTTTATTTCAGTGCTTTGGCAGCCAGTTTCCCCTTCCATGTCCTTAGAGAAACCCAACGATCTAATGTGGCTTTGCATTTTGCATCACATTTTACATTAAACATTTGCATTTTGCATTAAACAAGTAATTTGTAAATGTGCAAAAGATGATTGGAAGGTACTGTAATAAATAGCTTAATTGATAGCCATAGAGTCAAGCTGCTCAACAGGTTGAAGCAGTGATTTATGCTCTTTCTGCTGCCATATCTGTAGTTATTTATAATTCATATTTCTCATGACGATAATGAGCTTCCACAGTGTGTCCCTCATCCGAGCGTGCAGTTTGCTGCTTCCTGCTATTCATCAGGCTCAGCAATTGGGCTCCTTTGATTCATTGCTCTCCAGACACAGACCAGGGGATGGCAATCTCAAGTGAATGTTGGCCAAACTGAAAGGTCTGGCTATTAATAAATAATCATTCACATTAGGAGGCAATCAGCTGAAACTGGCAGAGGCCTTTCGTTCATGTCTCTTTTGCTTTCCTTCTCATTTTCCCTCCTCTGCCCTGGCCAGAGCCGTGGCTCGGAAGGAGATTGCCTGGGCAATTGCCCCGGAGCTGTCCTGGACGCCACCAAGGCTCTGGCCAGCCTCATCATCCCGGTGCAAAGCCGAGCACCGGGCAGGGGACAGCACGGACCCATTGCCACCTTCAGGGCTCCCCCACTGCCCCCAGGCTCCCGATCCCCTTTGGACAGGAGATGCCGCTGGGACGGCCTGCCGGGGGGACCCGCCAGCATCCTGCAGCTCGGGGAGGCCCTGCTAGGCAGAGATCAAAGCTCAGGGAAGGTTTGGGGAATGTGGATGCGACCCCTTTAAAGCAGGCACGGCCTGACCTCCGGCTGGAGAAGCCAAGACCCGTCTTCAGAAATCAGAGTAATCCCGGGTGATTTTATCCCACTCCACTTCCCTAAATCTGCGGCTGCTGCTGCTTGGCGAGGGGATTAAGGGCTGGCAGGGGATTACGAACGCTGGAGCTCCCGGCGCGGAGCTCCCTCCTGGAGCGGCCGCTCGGGGACGCGGAGCCGCTCCGCAGCCCCGACGGCGCCCGGCAGCCGCAGCGGCGCTCCCGGGGCAGAGGCGGCCGCGCTGCCCCCGGGGCTCGGCCCCGCACCGACAGCGCTCCCGGGCCGGCAGCATGGCCCAGGGCAGCAGGAAGGGCGGGCAGCCCCCGCACGCCGCCGGCCGGAGCCCCTGCTGATGGCCGGTGCCTGGAGGATGGGGCCCTGGGCTGTCCCCTGGATGATGCTCTGTCTGCTCTGCCTCCCGCCCTGTGCCAGGGCCCAGACGAAGATCCCGCTGGAGACGTGAGTGTTTCTGTGCGCTGCAGGGGCGATGCCGAGGGCACGGACAGGCGGGTGGGGATGTCTCCCCGGCAGGCTCCTCCGGAGGGGCACATGGCTCCAGGGGGTGGCACTTCCCTCCCTTGGCTCCCGGCAAAGGATGCAGACATGGGAGCCACCAATTGTGTGCTCAGGTCTAGGCTAGGATGCTCTCCACTCTTCCTCCTGCTCGTCAGATGATACTCATCTCCTTTAGTTAAGTACTTTGACATCTATTAATGCTCTGCTTAATGCACTGGGCAGTAGAAGGCAAAACCAGTTTAAAGACATGTTTGTAAAACCCTGGTGCTGCTGCTGATGCAATTTGCAGAGATCCCACCATGGAGGCAGACGTGAGTGGCCCCAGTTTGGCAGCTCCCAGTTGAGCAGAGTGGTTTCAGGAGGCACTGCTGGGTTTTGGGATGACAGGAAGACCCAGCACTGGCCAGGTTCTAGCTGTGGAAGGAGCACATGAGGTGTTTGAGGAATGATACACCCCGTTGTGCAGAGCAAGGTTTGCAGCTCGGAAGCTTTGGTCCCTTGCGTTGGTCTGGATGACTGCTGGCTGAAAAGGGCCTGGGTAATACACACAGCCGTGTTTATTCACCTGTGTGGCTGTCAGAGGATGTTAGTGAGAGGAGGCTGAATAGAGGAAAGAGGCCTCAGCACTTCTTGCTCCACCTCTCTACAGAAGGCATAATGGCCCTTCCCAGAGCTCTGGAGCGAAGGAATGAGAAGCTGAGCTGCAATACAAAGCACACCCAGCCGTGGTTTGTGCATGCCCTGCACATGCAGGGACTCTTGATGCACCTTTTGGGGTGAGGGTTTGCAGTGTGCCAAGGCCTGCGTGTGTCAGTGTGACGAGGCTGTCACTGCCGGAAAGCTCCCCGCCAGCAACGCAGCCCTGGCAGCCCCCCAGGAGCTCAACAGCTCTCAGCAACCCCAGTTTATAAAAACTTCACCTTGTTAAGCTGATTTGGACAAGTTAAACCCTCCAAGGATTAGAAATGTCAGCACCGCCATTGGTAAAAGCTGTTGTGGGGCAGCTTCTGGGGTGCTGAGATAGGGTTGTGGGTGCAGGACAGCAGCTTGGTCTGGAGATGATACAACACTGCCAGCCAGTTTGAGAAGGAGACGTCTGAAAAATCAACTCTAGTCATTTTAAGCCCTTTCCTGCGTTTGGGGAAATGTTTTTTATTAAAAATTGCCAATAAGGCCCTTACGGATGTGCCACCAATACAGCCCATCTGACCAGGAGCTGCACTGACATTATCCTGAGGGTCTCAGGAAAGTTTGCTACCAATTCTATTCTTGCACTGTCAAGCCCTTTCCCAGCAAAAGTGCTTCTGATCTGGCTTTCACAGAGAGGACACAGAGGTTACACAAGATAAAATCCAACTTCTGCCAGCTTCAAACCATGCAAATCAACTTTCCATGTTCAGGATAAATACCACATAGGAATACCTTTCAGCATTGAAGCCTGTGGCATTTAGAAGCCAGCCTGTCCTTTCTGCTGTTCTTGCCACTGAATACAAGAGCAGGGATTAGAGGCAGACAATCTCTGACCAAAACCTTTTCTGATGTGTTTTGTTATAATGTGATAGCCCTTTACTACTGAAAAAAAAAATATTTACGTCACTTTGCACAATTTGGAACTTATTCCTGTACAAGAATGAAGAATAAACAATAGAAAAAGAGCTTTTCTCCTCTGGTACTAAAACCAGAGCAATGGCTGAATTAATCCCTGGTGTTTCAAATCCACTCATGAATTTAACCAAAACACAAAAGTCGCCCTTTTGAAATGAAATTTCAGCAGAGAAATACATTGGCCAGAGGCCCAGAGGGAGTAAGTCAGCAGAAAATGGCTCTGTCTCGTGGGTTACACGGGGACATTTTGGGGACACAAGAGCAGAGTCCTTCAAGCAGCAGCTGGGTTCGATCAGGGTGAGGTGACACAAGGCTCAGTTGGGCTGTGCTGCTTCCCAAGCTGTGTCTGGCTTTGCTGCATCGTGCTTGGATCACTGCCAGCTCATTCCAGAGCTCACTCATCTCCAACTCCAGCAGTGCAAAAATCTGCTCAGTCAGTTCCTAGTGATGCTTCTGGGGTGCACATTCAGCACACAAACCACCTCTCTTCCCCACTGGACACAGCTCTGCTCACCCACTGGCCACGGCGTGGGCAGGAGTAGTGGTGAGGAGCTGGGGCTGGCTTCTTCTTGGGCTGATAGAAGCACTGGGAGAGGCAAAGATCAACCTGGTATGGCCTCCTTAGGCTGCTCCTGTTGCCTTTATACACCTGCTCTGGGGATGGACAGAGCCAGAGATCTTAAAATAAATTTCTCTGCAACCTAATGAATTTCAGACTGACCTTTTCTCTCTCTTGTTTATGAAAAAAAAAAATAAGGGAACCTATTTAAGTTCAGCAGGCTGCCCTTAATTTCCCAGTATTCTAAGGTTGCTCATTTCCCTGGAAAATAATTGTCTTTTAAATATGTAAATGTCAGTGTATTTGCGCCTCTTCACTTCCCTGCTTTTCAACTTCCACAAAATGGCACAGTGTGTTTTTAATGACACAAACTTTAACACAGGGATTTGAGACCTTTGAGCCCTCTCTTTCCTCTGTGCCCCTTAACTTTCCAACCAGTCCTCCAGAGCTGCCAATCTCTGGCCCTCTCTCTGGTCCCCCTGTCTTTGTGCCTTGTTCTTCCTCTGCTTTGAGACCGGAAGAAATTCCAGTTCCTGAGCCAGAGTAGACATCCCAAAACTATACAAATCCCCTTTTTATTCAAGTTCTGCTGTTACTGGAAGTTTCAAGAACTTTCAAGAAGTTGCTCAACTGCACCCACTAATCAGAAATTAATACCACTGACTCTTCCACCCTGCCGGGTTGAAGAATGTTGAGGGCTGGAAGGAGTAGGAGCACACTACACATATGACACAAAACAGATGTGGGGGGAAGGAAATGGGGTAAAAATAAACATCCCTGCTAAAATTACTATCCCTTCATGTTCAGGTTCTCTTTTTCTACAGTAAAAGGCGAGGAGACTGGAAAATATTAGTTAAATTCAGCACAAAACATCTCCTACATAAAACGAATAAAGCCAGTAGCAGCAGATGGGCATCAATTTAAACGTTGATCCAGAGATCCTCATATCTAAGGGAATGATTAGTCACTACTACAACAAACAGGAAAGCATCCCATGGGATCCCTGTTTCTCGTTTCCTCTTTTATTCCAAGCTTGCTAGAATAACTCTGATATAGCCCAATAAATCCTGGTCTCTAGAAAATATCTGTATTCTTTTTTCCCTAAGGATGAAATGATGAGATAAAAGCTCTGGCTCTCAAAATAAGATGCCGAGCACAATGCAAAAAAAAAATTTACTTCAGCTGGTGCTAGTTCACACTGAGTGGTTAAACATGAATGTCTCATTGCCAATTAAGGACTGATTTAAAAAGGCACCCACTCCCTTATGCTTTTTTCATAGCAGTGGAGAGAGGTACAGAGCTGAAGCTTTGTGTTTGCTCCAAATCATCCCCTATGTGTTTAAAAAAGCCTGTGTGCAAGAGGGGAGTCTGAGCAGGCTTTCCTAGCTTGAAGTGGGCTCTTGTGATTATTCCACCATTGCTGTGTTGGCTTTTCTCCTGAGCTCATCTCTGTTGCTGTGTTATTTGTGGTGCAATGCACTGGGAAATCATGCCCTGAGGTTAAAGCCTGCCTGGGACTCAAAGAAGTCCCCTAGAAGCTGTAGGTAAGACTCTGCACATCATAAGTAAGTGGTGTGTTCTGGTAAGTGGAGAAGGCCACCCATTGCATTAAATAAATCTCGCTTAAGTGCATCCTTTTTGAGGGAGCTGCATGGAGGTGGAGGTGGAGCTGCCTAACATGGCTCGTGTAAGTGCTGATTAAGTGCTCTGTCAATTTTGGGAGCCACCTATTTAGATTTGGATGGCTCACTGTTCAGGCTGCTCCTCAACATCCAGATGTTCTCCATGTGGGATTGCTGCCATCCCATCATTATTTCCAGGATGGCACAAGTGGGGGGTGCTTTACAGTGGCAATGTGCAAAATCAGCCATGGCATTATCAAGCAGCAGCACCACCAGTGAGAGCAGAGAATTCCTCTGGCTCATCAGTCTCTGGCCTGCTCTGTTGGAGAAGCTGAATCCAAGGGGTGAATCATGATGCCTTCTCTAAGTCCTGACACTTATTTCTCTTCAGCAGATTTGGCACTGGGTGTCTAGCCCTTCACCCCAGGGCCTGTCAGGAGAGACAAATAGCTGTCTGCAGAAAGCAATTTATTTCCCTTTGCTAGCAACAGAAGGAGCTCAGATGCTATCTAAGACCAAATTTCTAAATCTAAAGTTAGGTGGGACAAATTCCACGCCAAGCACAGTGGCTGAGACCAGCAGAACTCAGTGTTTCTCCCTGCTCACCAGTCTCCTGGGCAGAATGTCCAAGAGCAGCACTGTCTCCTGCCTTACTGCTTGTCTGGCTGGAGTTTGGCAACAAAACATTGCCACTGTGGAAGAGTGGCTGAGAGAAATACAGGGGTTTGTACTCAGGGCAATGGAGTTTTATCTGTCTGAAGAAGTAACCAGCTCTGCAGAATTGGAATTATTAACACTGATTTTCCTTCTTTTGGCCCTTTTTTTAGGGTGAAGTCCTGGGCAGATGCCTTTGGTGAGGAGCTGTATTCCATTGTGACTAAGTATTCAGGCTCTCTCCTATTGCAGAAGGTAGGCAAAATCTGTGAGGGCTCCCTTTGCTTTGTGTCACCTCCCTGTGTGCCTTCCAAGGTTTCCCCCAGGGTGGAGGAAAGAATAAGACACTGGTGTCTTTTAAAACCATGGAACTCCATATCCCCAAGCCCAGAGTGATGCCCTGTGGCCATTCTCCATGAACTGGAGAGGGAGATCCCTACTTTCATCAGCCATTGCTGAGCACCAGCTTAATTGTACCACTTTTTGTTAAAAATAATTTTTAACAGCACTCCTCATGTTTCCCCTATGATAATCACTTCCTGCTCTCCCATGCTGGCCTTTCATTCCTCCTTTCCTAAGTCTCTCTGCTACTTGTCACTCACCTCCTCATTGTCACCCCATCATTCATCCCCTCCTGGATCTCTCCAGCTACAATAATTTTTTTTTTTTTGCTTTCTCATCCATATTCAGCCAGTTGTTTATCAATTCTTTGCATTTTGCCCTTCAGGCTGCTTCAGGCAGGTGCTGTGGAAGCCAGAGGGACAGAGCTTTGCTTGGCCTGTTCACCAAACAGGCACTATTGGAGTAAACTCTACCAGCATTCAAGGGTGTAGCTCTAGGGGCTTTAAACAAATGGTCCCTTTTGAAGCTGTAGAGAAGCTTCCTTAAGTTAGTGGTGAATGGCTGCTCCTCTTTCAGACCTGGGGATCTCTGCTCTGCACCTCCCAAGTGCTGCTCTGGGGCACTGGTGGCTGCTGACTGCATCCAAAGGAATGCATACTCCACTTTGTGGCCATCCAGTTCTTTTTTTCTTTGCTCTTTCTCGGATTAAACACAAGCCATGATTTGCCCCTTACACCTTCTAGGTGTCTGACTTCTGTCCTCATATTTGCAGTTATAGCCACATCCCATGCAAAACACAGGATTTGGGTGTCACATGCCTTGCCTTGCTGCTAAGCCCTGTTTCCTTGTCCCCAGAGTGCTGCTTTTTGCCTGGAGTAAGGAATCGTATCCTGCAGCACTAACTTTGCTAGGCTGGACCAGGACAGGCTTTCAGCATCCATCACCAATGTTGGGAGGAAAGAGTCACCCTGCAATAAAAAGCTGCCAGCCCTGGTAAAGGTTCTTCTTGCACTAACTGTGAGGCAGCTGCAGCAGGATGTGGATTCAGGCAAAAGTTAGGCTTTCAGCAGTTTTGATGATGCTTCTGCATTGCCTGTTGTCCCCTGGAGTCCCCAAGCCATAGCTCCCAGAGGCAAAGGGGACAGTGTCTGTGACTCAGAAGGAAAATGTCACTTTGAGCAGGGGGTACAGATGAGCTTGATCCAGCCTTGCTCTGTAAACACTCCAGCAAAGAATCATCTCCTAAATTCATGTTGTGTTGTGTTCTGCCCTATCTTAACTTGAGCAGTTTAAGCAGTTCAAGTTTATCTTTCAACCCCACTTGAGCTTTTTCATCTCCTGTTGTTTCCCTGGGAAATAAGGAAATAGGGGAGAAGCAGCCAGAACTCACTTCAGTCCTTCTCTCAGCCTCCTTTTCCTTAGGTAGCTTGGGCACCTTCTCACAATTCATCATCTCAAAGGAGGGACCATCCCAAGAGGGCTCCCACTGCATCCCTGGCACCTCCAGCACTACAAGTGGATGCAGACAGATTTTTTACTATTAAATATCCTTTTCATGCACCCTGGCAGACCCCAAATAACTTTATGCAGATCATCTCATTGGCACAGATGTGAGGCCTGGGGAGCCAAACACACCAAAGTCTAGAAATTAAACACATGGATTTACCTGCTCCTCAGGCACCTTTCTCCTTTTTGGGCTATTACCTGTTTTTCACATCAAATATTTCTTTGCATGCATGGTTGTGCCCAGACCAGCAGAAGGGTGGGGAGCACAGTACAGAGGTCCAGGTGATTTTTTTTTTTTTCTCAGTGCTTGTCTAAGTCAACAGGCATTTTGTCTTTGAGGAAATAGAGAAGGTGCTGTTATCTCAGTTTGTATCTTATTTCATGTCTCCCTTGTGCCTAATGGTCTTGAAGTAACCAGCTTATTGTTGCTGTGAGAGTCATAATTTTTCAGTTACTGAATGCTTTGCATGTAAACCTTGTCTTTAATGCTTGTCATAAACTTTCTTTTGTGGTTTTGAGTTTGCTTAATTTTCTTTTGACTTTGTTTCCTCCAGAAGAACCCTAAAATCATGTTGCAAACTCAATTAGTTGACTTCCTACCAGGCTATATCATTCCCAGAGAACTGGTGAGCTAACAGACATCCCTTGAATCCCCAAGGGTAGGCTTTTACCCTGCATCACAGCTTTGCCCTGCTGTTATTAGAAAGCCCAAAAAACATGTCAAAGAACAGACAAACTTGAGAAGTTCAGTCAAGATGCTTTCCTGGGTGAAGATGGAAGGAATGTCTTTCACACTCTTAATTTAGTTCCACTAGCAGTGAGTAATGCAGCACTGTGTACTTCAATAGGCTGAATTTTATGGAGGTGGGAACAAGAATATATATTTGGTGACATATCTCTGTTCACAGATAAAACTTAGGATACCGAATTCTGGATATTCTACTTTTAAATCACCACCCCCATCATGGCAGAAGGGGAATCTTAATGAATTGCTCCTGCTGTTTTAAGGGAATGCTAAGTGCTAGATGAACAAGAAAAGGTTTTCTGTTAGAGCTGAGCTAACTTTTTGGCTTCTTTTCAAACATCAGATCCTTCCAGGCAGTTCTCCCAAGTCTGACTCCTGTTCTGTAACTTAAAATGATTTGATAGCCTGAACCCCAAGCACAGGTTGTGCAGGATGATCCTGGCCAACTGCAGGCACCTGAGCTGACTTTCAGCCACGGTGTCTGGTGACAGTATTAAAATCACAACTCTGTTGCCCACCATTAGAAAATCTTGGATGAATAGGCAGAGATTGCCATGGCAGGAATACAGGCATGTAGCTGCTTCATTTGTAGGAAAAAAGCTCAAATAGGATTTGAGCTCAGAACTTCCTTAGCAAACTGGAACTTTGCAGAATTTTTTTTTGTCTTGGGGTTTTTTTCTTCCCATCTCTGGCTAGATCTCAGGGCTGAGATGTGCATGCCATTAGCAGACTGCTTTTGATTTCTCATGATTACTTTTACCCCAGTAACATCTACTTGTGAGTATATCAAAAGCACATTAAAACAAATTAACAGAGAGGGAGGAAAAGCCGTGTTGCTTTTAACTGAGGCTGTGGTACAAGGTAGCTGGTGGCAGGTCACTTTGTGAAGCACGTGCTTGCCCGTGCTGGTGTGTCCCCCCTTGGTGAGCTTTCCCAGGAGAGATTACCCTGCTCCCCCAGCAGGGCCTGATTAAAGGCCAGCCTGGCAGAGATCACTTCTCTGCTGGCAGAGCCGTGACGTGGAGCTGAAGGGACAGACACCAGCTGGGTGTGTGCTGCAGTCTCAGCACCAGCCAGGGACCATGGTCAGGGGTTGTGGCTGCACATCTCTCTTCAGGCAGCGTGGTTGTCCCAGCCTTCCTGCTCAATCCCTCCTGCTGCTTCCCCTGCCTGTCCCAGCCCCAGCAGAGGGGATGCGAGGCCTGGCATTTTTAATCCAGTAAAACCCTTGCTGTTAATCATGCCAGACAGAGCGAGCAGCCTCCCTGCCATGCCTGCTGTGGGCTGGATGCTGCTGCTGCTATTTCTGTCTGACTTCCTCAGCCTGCCCCATCCCTGAGGCATTTCTTCCTCTGCCTGTGCCCAGCCGCCCTCCCGGATGGTCAAGGAGCTTCTTGAACAAAAGGGACCCCACGGGCTCACCCTAAAGACGTGCAAAGTCCTTCCCCTGCTGCTTCCCTCCAACTCAGAAGTGTCACTACAGCCCCTGCCATCCCCTTGCCCTTTTCACCACCCCATTTTTTTT
>QUSF01000021.1:5451832-5614856 GCA_003676055.1 Chloebia gouldiae
CCCTCTCCTCAAGAACCTCCTGCTCAGCAGGATTTTTTTCCTTCCCCTGGGTAGAAGTACAAAGATGTGGAGCCAACTCTGAAAATCAAGGAGGTGGATGGCTTGGAGCTGGTGAAGAAGTTCTCGGAGCAGATGGAGAGCATGCTCCGCAGGAAGGTGGAAGCTGTTGAGGTATGACCACTGCCTTTGGGGCTTTGGGAAGGAGTTTGTGTCCTGCCAGCCCCAGAGCAGCAGGCACAGGCCTCCTGCCTGCAGCAGGAGTGTGTGGGTGCAGGGGTTGTGTGAGGACTTCCCTGCCCAAGCAAGAGCCTGCTGGTGCAGCTGGCTGCTCAGGCTGAGCTTTAAGCAGACACTGGTGGGAGGATGTGGGCGTTCAGACAAGGGGATGCTGGCTTCTCCCTCTGCTCAAATTAGAAAATAAGACAAAAACAAAGTCTAGGAATAAATATGAGGGAATGAGCACTCTTTTAGGAGACAAGCTATTAAAAAAAAAAAAGGGGTGGGGGAGAAAACGTCTCAAAAGTGAAAAATCCAGTTCATCCTTCCATAATGCACTCTGGTGGCTGAAGACTAGGGGCTTGTTTCAGCTGTGTGTGTGGCTCAAGGGGAATTTCTGCACCTCCTGAGCACAGGCTGCAAGGAAGGTTCTTGGATTTCCAGCTGTGTACATGGGGAAGTGTGGAGGAGGTGGCAAGGGGTCTGTAGCTGTTTCAGTGTGGGAGATCAGAGCAGGTAATCGTTCTGGCCCCTCTTGCTTCCTGCATCTAAGGATTTATCATATTCCTGTGTATTTACCTACTATGAAAAGCATATTTCTGTAGTCACAGAGCCTTGACTGTTTAAGGCTTCTAATGTGGAAAAGTCATCCAGAAACACATCATTTGAATCTCCAAGTGAAATGTGGGCATATTTAGTCCCAGAGCTTTGGCCAATAACATTAAATTCTTAGCCAGACTTCTCTAGTGTTTGGATTGCCTTTGTGAAGGAGCAAAATGTAGTTTTGCTGAGACTGTTGCTGATTGTGCAACCTTGAAAACATGTGCGTGTTTAGTTGGATCCCTTCCCAGTCTGTACCAACGGAGAATTAGTGCCCTGAAGCATCATACTGGAGAAAACTGGCTGGTTTTATTGCCTTCCATAAATGGTAAGAGCTTATAAATGGCCACAGCATCGCCGAGCCCTTTACAAAATCCAGTCATGGTCTTTGTCTCGGTAACAATACCAGACTGAGACTCCCACAAGGCCTTTTCCTTTGATGAGATACTGACATCAAGCTGGGCCTGAAATACCTTTCCCATGGCTTTTTGGAAGGGTTCGTGGAAAATGAAATTAAATCTGTCTGTTGTTTCTCTAAATGGACCTGTTTCTGTTTGTACATGTCCTTCGATATCTAAAATTGCTCTGGGGTTTAGCAGGGACTCTGGAGTAAGTAGGTGTGAATACACTTGGCAATAAATAGCTGCAAATAATGTGCCTTCCAAGCTGTAAAACTGTAGCACAGAATGACAGGTCAGCAGGAAAGGAGGGAAAGAGGGAAGTTTATAACCCTAGACATGCTCGTGGTGGAGGAGGCAATCGCTGATACATCTGGAAGAACTTCTGGAGGGCTTTGCCACAGCACCCACTCACCTTGCTTTCTGTGTGCTTGCTTTAGAGGCTGGTGGAAGCAGCAGAAGATGCAGATCTGAACCATGAGTACAACTCCTCGCTGGAGGTGAGTTTATCCTGGTCAGTGACAAACATGGCACACATCCTCAGAGCAGGCAAAGAAGGGGCACAGCCAGAACCCACCCCTCAGGTTCCTGGGCAGCTCAGGAATTGCCTCATCTGCAGGACACTCAGAGACTGCTGCAAGTAAGAGACATCCTTGGCAGATCCCAAACCTAGGAACACCAAAAAGATTCATCCCATTGCCTCTGGGAGGGGAAGGATTTGGGAAGACATTGGGCTGCGTGATATTTTTGGCATTACTTTTACTGCACGGCCAACACTGCCATTATGTGACGTTTTAGTGCAAATTAGCCAGCACTTTGTGGGTTACTTGACTGGAAAATGAGCTAAAAATTGAGTGTGAATGAACAATGACAAGGATGCTGTTACAAATACCCACAGCAAACCCTTAATCCAAATGAACTGAGTTTCTCACCATCTTTCTTAACAGCTCCCATCACCTTTCCTGTACCAAACAGACACCCACTCATCAGGACTTCCCTTAAGGTGAAAGTTTGGCGCTGTCTAAGCAATTTGGATAATTGGCTTTCTCTTAATAACTGTTTGTTGTGGCCAAACTGTGGGATTGTTGCTGGTGAAGGAAGCTGGAATGAAAAGGCTGTGGAAGAAAATCTTCTATACACAGTATAAACACAGACAGCTTAACAGGACAGGCTACCCCTGCAAGTACATGTCTCAATGCTAGGAAAAATGAAAACACTCCTTGAAATCAAGCTGGTTACTAATTTCATCTCACTTTTTCCTTTTTTTTTTTTGAAAGAGTCCCATTAGCCATGTTAGTTGGGTCAGCTGCATTTACAATAAAGGGCATGGGTGAGTTGAGGTACATTGTATTTGCACACTCTGAGTGCTGCTAGTGCTCGAACACTAATCCTTACATAAACCCTGGCTCAGATAAAGTCAGCAAAAACATCTTAAAAACATAGGTTATCCAAGGACAAAGAACGCCCTGGAGGTACTAAAGTGACTGTAGCTGGTAAATCCCCAGTGACCTTCATGGGTGGGTGAGATGCTGCATTGTCTTTGAGCACCTTCTGCTTGATGCTTTGCTCTGGGTGAGTGCCTACACACCCAGCTGGTGTCTGTCCCTTCAGCTCCACGTCACGGCTCTGCCAGCAGAGAAGTGATCTCTGCCAGGCTGGGCTTTAATCAGGCCCTGCTGGGGGAGCAGGGTAATCTCTCCTGGGAAAGCTCACCAAGGGGGCACACACCAGCACGGGCAAGCACGTGCTTCACAAAGTGACCTGCCACCAGCTACCTTGTACCACAGCCTCAGTTAAAAGCAACACAGCTTTTCCTCCCTCTCTGTTAATTTGTTTTAATGTGCTTTTCATATACTCACAAGCAGATGTTACTGGGGTAAAAGTAATCATGAGAAATCAAAAGCAGTCTGCTAATGGCATGCACATCTCAGCCCTGAGATCTAGCCAGAGATGGGAAGAAAAAAACCCCAAGACAAAAAAAAATTCTGCAAAGTTCCAGTTTGCTAAGGAATACACCAGGTCTGAGCTCAAATCCTATTTGAGCTTTTTTCCTACAAATGAAGCAGCTACATGCCTGTATTCCTGCCATGGCAATCTCTGCCTATTCATCCAAGATTTTCTAATGGTGGGCAACAGAGTTGTGATTTCTACACTGTCACCAGACACCGTGGCTGAAAGTCAGCTCAGGTGCCTGCTACTTGGAGTGCCAGAGTGAGGGGATGTTTCCAGCTGGATGTCCCCCAGCAGTGAGCTCAGTAAGGGACAGCTGCTGTGTCCTGTGGTAAACCTGAGAGCCAGACCCTGTAAGACCCTTCACCTTTCCCCTAATCCCCTAAATACGTCTGAGGAGCCACAGGAGGCTGCCACCCTGCCCCTGTGCTCTTAAGTGGCTCTTAAGCAAAGCTACTGGCATTGGCAGTGCTTTTGGTCATATGGACACATGACAACAACAAACTGGCCAGAACCCATCATTTGGGCAGCTTGACACTTCCAGTTGGTAATAGCTTGTTTGTGGCTCATTTTGATCCTCTTTGAAGCCCTGATTCTCCATATGTCCCCTCTTTGTTTTAAAGAGTGTTTCTCCCCACCCCTGGCAGTGCTGGTAACAGTCTGTGCTATTCTCTTTGTCTTTCATTATTCCATTGTCTTCATCAACAGTTTGATTACTACAACTCTCTCCTGATTAACGATAAGGATGAAAATGACAATTACGTGGAGCTTGGGGATGAATTCATTCTGGAGCCAAATGAGCATTTCAATAACCTGCTGGTGAACACAACCTACAGTGATATCCAGCTGCCCACCAATGTCTACAACAAAGGTAATGGCCTCTGCCTTCTCACTGCTGGTAGGCTGGCGTGGAAATTGTCAGCAGCAATACTGGAAACAAGGATGGGAATAGAAAAATAACAACTAACAGAGGGAAAACTAAAAAATCAGGGTTGGAAAGCTGCTGTCCTAAGAGACAGTCATGTCTGTGCTGTCACTGTGACAGGGCTTAGATACAATCTGCTCTTGGAAAACCTCTTGTGGTGGACAGGCCTCCATCTCAGACAGGCAGTGTATTCTCCTACAGCCCCTCTACCCAACCAAAGGTGCTGTGAGATAAACTGAGATGAGACTTTATTGGCAATTGTCACATTGAAGAGTTGACTCTATCACGGCCTCTAGTTGTCAAGCATCTCCTTGGTGACTGTGCTCACAACTGCTGTTTTTTAGAGATACAATAGAGTTCTATTTCTCCCATGATTTCACATCAGTTCCATCTGCTTTGGCAGCCCCAGACCCTAAAATCTTGCTCACAACAGAGCGCCCAGCGGAGCTGGCTGTGGATGGGTACAGCAGAGCTGTGCAAAGGAGGCTGCTGCCCTCTCACAGTATAGAGAGAGGTGGTCAAACAGCAGAGAGGCACTGCCCAGCCAGCTGATTTCTTGCCCCTACACCTCACCATGAGCCAAGTAGCTCCTCTGGCTGAGGCTGCAGGATGAGCAGGAGATGGAGGAGGAGGGCTGCTTCCATGCCCACACCTCTTCCAGGGAGCAGCGTCCCTCAGTGTTGGCTCTCCCTCCTGCAAACAGCAGCAAGCCTGGCTCTCCACAGCATTTCCAGCTCTACCTTCCTGCAGGACTGGCTTTGGCCTCATCCCTGTGGAGCCACAATTCAGTTTTTGCCTCATTTTGACCACAACTGCTTTTAGTAAAGTGACTAAACAGCAGGTGGTAGGTGAAAGCCCCACCCTTTTCAATACTAATACAGTTAATCCTACAATGACCAGTTTCTCATGATTCACTGTTTCTACTGCTGCTGTTCTTTGGTCTCCTAAGGCAATGAGTCAACACAGACACCAAATATACACTGCCTCCTAGGAGTTGTTGGAATATGCAGCTTCCTGTTGATTCTGTTATGGATTAGTAATGTGGTTGGCTCTCACAATTCAGGGATGAGTATTATGTGTATGTGTCTTGGTTTGAAAAGACACCTATCTGCTTAAGGGAGGTAGGAACCTCCCCTGAAATGGGAAATGTAAACCCCCTTCCTCCAGATTATTATGATTTTGAAATTAAAAGGCTCTCAGGCAAAGATATGGGAATAGAAATAACAGTTCTTTACTAGGAAAACTAAAAAAAAAAACAAAAGAAAAACCACTGACAAAGTCAGAATATGACCTGACACCCTGTTGGTCAGGGTGTTGGTAGCAGTCCCATTAAATGGTGGCTGCAGTCCTCCTGCAGTGCCAGCTGTGGTTCTGTTGGAGCAAGGATCCTGTAGAAGGGTGGAGTGTTCCTCTGAAGGTCCTGTGGTGGTGTAGTTGGGCCAGGTCTTCCTCTGGGAATCCAGTGGAAAAGGCTGCTGTGGTGTTCCAAAGCTCTGATTTATATCCAGGTGGGAATGCTTGGCTCCTGCCCCTGGGCAAAGCATCTCCCCATGGGATGATGGAATTTTATCAGGCATGCAGGGACACTCACTGGCCCATGAACAGAGGATAATCAATAATTAATGGCTCATGAACAGAAGAGATCTCCTGGAGGGAGGATGGGTTGTGGAAGAGATAAAGAAAACTGCCCCGTGAACAGAAGATAACTGCCCTACCCTAACAGATAGGAATAGAATGCCCGTATTTCCAGCCTAAGACAGGATGATAAGAGAAGCTTTATTGATGTGTAGTTATGCTGTTGTGATATGTTCTCCCCGCAGTCCCCTTTCCCTCCCCCTGGTATTGTTGTCACCAGCTCACTGTGGTAGCCGGGGCATTTGGGAGGAGGGCAGGCTTGTTACTGGGAGGCGTGGCACGGCAACACCTGACCTCCAATCAAACTGCAAGAAAGTGATCTTGTCAGGAAAATTAATCCACAAGCATCAGAAGTTTATGTCCAAAAAGGAGATAGAGGAGTCCTTTTACTTTATTTGAATAAATGGAGAGGCCATGGGTCATTCCCCTGGGGTCTCTCCAATTTTAGGAGGACACAGCCTCCTTTTTATCCCAATTTCCTGGACACATTTCCTTTCTCTCTCTCCCATTGGCTGAAGTTTTTGAGAGGTACAGACTTCCCAGAATGCCTGATACCAAAGATTCCCCTCTAATGTATAACCCTCCCTTTTAATTTTTAATTCTTATGGAATTTAGGGGTTTTCCCCATTGTTTCTTTCATCTTTCAATGTCCAGTTTCATCTATCAGCAAACCTACAGTTTATTTGTAAAGGCAAATATCTTTTTCCATTCATCAATTGATGGAATCTCTCCCATTGTTTCTTTTATCTCTCAGTGCTAGTTTCATCTACCAGCAGACCCACAGCTTGTTTGTAAAGACAAATCCATCATTCCTCTCAATCTCCACTAATGGATGACAAGGAAGAGTTGACTGATAGACTTTGGCAGGGGCCAGGGTTACCTGATTTTAGGAAAAAAAAATTCACTGAAAGAATAATAAAGTACTGGAGTTGCCTTCCCAGGGAGGCAGTAGAATCACCTTCTCTGGATGTGTTTAAAAAAAGACTGGACATGGCACTTCATGCTATAGTCTAGTTGAGGTGTTAGGGCATAGATTGGACTTGATTATCTTAGAGGTCTCTTCCAACCTCATGATTCTGTGATTCTTTTATACCTTTTATGCCAAAAGTATAAAAGGTGGAGCAGCCATTTTGTTGGGGAGCACATGGTGGTTTAGTTCCCTGCTCCCAGCAGTGTAAATTTTTCCTTATTCAGTCTTTTGTTGCATTTTGTTAAGGTTAAGTAACCCTTTGAAATGTTAAAAGTGACTGTTGTTTCTCGATATTCTGAGGAGATGGGGGCACGGTAGGACAGCCTAGGCTTTGTCAAGCAAAGGGCAGGCAAAGAAGAAAAGAAAGATACGATAAGGGAAAGAAGAGAAGGAGCAACTGTGTAAATCCTAGGGCTCCTCTGCCTTAGGTAATTACACCTAGTATAAATTTAGACAGTCCTGTAGAAAGGCTCTCAGTGATGCATCAGGCTACTGCTTCTCAAGAGCCACACATCCCCTGTCAGACAGCAGCTGAGTGCTGCCTGTAGGCTGTGCCAGCTGTGCTCAGCACTGTGCTGGCCTCCCTGGGCCTCTGAGAGCATTATTCCAACCAGATGTCGGGCTCAAGGGCAGACAAGGCTGGAAAGAGGAATGGGGTTAATAGTGTCTGACCAAGCTGAGATCACCTGCAGTGGCCAGTGGTGGCCTGGCCTCCAGGACTCACATGAATGGGCAGGGAACAGAATCAATGTATGAGCTTTGGACAAGGTTGCAATCCTCCTGAAGCTGCCTTTGTTCCCATCCCTCTCCTCCATCAGGGATGGTGGATGTCCTCCCTTCTTTTACACAGTTTTCTCCCACAGACCCTGCCATACTCAATGGAGTTTACATGTCAGAAGCCCTGAATCCTATTTTTGTGGACAACTTTGAAAGGGATCCCACACTGACCTGGCAGTACTTTGGCAGCTCCACTGGATTCTTCAGGCTGTACCCAGGTAAAAGAGTAGAGAGTGGATTTGTTCTTCCAGTGCCACACGATAATTTTGCAGGGATGGGGTCTGTGCATGGAAGAATCCAACCTGGGAAGTCTGGGGCCATCCCAGCCCCGAGAAGGGCAGGATGCAGTGAGCAGAATGGGCTGATAAGGCCGAAGGAGTTATTCTGCAGGCATAAACCACTTAGAACCAGCCACTCAGGCACATTGCTCACGCAACCCCAGAGGAGTCTGCTGGCAGAGGTCCTCCAAAAAGCTCTCAAAACACCATAGCAGGGCTCCCCTGTGGGTTTGAGTGGTGGCCAAGGTCTCTCTGAGGACACACTGGCGGATGCAGCTGGCCAGCCTGACTGGGCATCCAGCGGTGAGTGGCACGTTAGGTCACAGCACGGGAGGGAGGTCCTGTGCTTGCAGGAACCAGTGCAGCTCTGCAGCTGCAGCCTGCCTGGTGGCCACTTGGTCAGATGGCTGCATGCCCTTGTTCTGTGACCTGGCGCGTGCTGGGGAAGCTGAAAGCAGGTATGGCTGTGAACAGAGCCTCTAGCAGGGAATCTGGGATGCATCCCCCTCACTGCTGCTCCTTTTTTATGCTCTCCACCACCTCTCTGTTGTTGTGGACTACCTCAAAGTGACAAAAAACTCCAAGTACAAGCAATTGCTTTGCAGTTGAACAGACTGTGCCTAGGTACATTTTTTAAGAGAAACTTAATAAACAGTTTACTCAGAACTGCCCAAGACCGAGCAGCTCTGCTTGTATTTCTGCAGAACGGCCACTGCTGTGGCTGGCCAGCCTTGTGTGCTCCCTGGGGCAGCCAGGGAACAGCAGCAGTGCAGCTGCCTGCCTGCCTGTGTGTGCTGATTGCTCCTCTTGCTGCTCTCTTCAGGAATAAAGTGGCTACCAGATGAGAACGGAGTCATCTCCTTTGACTGCAGAAACCGTGGCTGGTAAGTTTTGGAGAGACTTGGCCAAAGCTCCTTTCATCCTTCCTCTCTCCCTCTTCTCCAAGGTGACACCTTGGTGAGTTGCTGATCAGTTATTAATGTCCTGTGGTGGTCCTGCAAGAGATGGGGGGTACATAAACAAAGGTAATAGCAGGTTGGGAAGCCCTGCCAGCAACAGTTTTCCCTGTGGCTTCTCACACTTGCCACATGTAAATTACACTTCTGTGACTGGGAGGTGGTGAGGATATTTAAGTTTCAGAACTGTGGTGTGTTTATTCAGTCTGCCCAGCATGGCTAAAGCATTGGTCACTCTTGGATGTATGTCTGCAGTAGGCTCAGCACTTCCCAAGGAGGAAGTGAGGTGGCTGTGGTCACGGTGCACGTGTGCTGTGGCTGGCACGGTGACAGCAGCATGCCCAGCACTGCTCCTCCCCGCCTCTCACCCTGCTTCCTTGTGCTCTTGGTTGTGCAGGTACATCCAAGCAGCCACCTCTCCCAAGGACATTGTCATCATTGTGGATGTCAGTGGCAGCATGAAGGGACTGAGGATGACCATTGCCAAGCACACCATCGTCACCATTTTGGATACTCTGGGAGAAAATGACTTTGTCAACATCATTGCAGTATGTCTGCCTCCATTCCTGGTGCCTCACACCCTGTCTTCCTTCCCCTCAGCAAATCACAGTGACCTACCTCCAGCAGCACTTCCATATTGAAGTTCCCCAAATGACCCTTGGGAAGGCAGCTTTGTGTGGTCAGCAGGGTGGCTGCCAGGTCATTTCATCTCTCCTCCACAGAGGATGCTGGCTGCATCTTTTTGCTTTCTAAGGGATGTGACTACAACAGATAATAAAGGGCTGCAGAGAGACACCTGAGCTAATAATTCACCTAGCTTGCCATAACATTGTATTTGGGTCCAGCAGCAGCAGTGTAAGCCTCAGGATAATGTTTCCAGGCTATAAAACTACCACCATACACCTTTTTGTGCACCAACATCCTGCAAGGCTGCCCTTACAGTTCTGAGTCAATCAGCTGGGCTGCATGGAGCTTGGTCAGGAAGCTTCAGTGTTAATCTCTTCCTTTTTGAGCCCTGGCAGAGTGAGGATGGGCTGGTTACCCACAGAGAACCAGCACCACTGGCCACAGAAAGCAAAACTTCTTTCCATGACTCATAGCAAGACTGGTGCAATGTTAAAGGCTCCTTGCCTTCTAATTTTCAAAGCTAATTCAAACACCATCTCCTTCCCAAGCCTTCTTTCTATGATAGTTTGCCAGGGCACAGTCACTGAGATATAAATTCTGCTTTTTGTTGATAGCTTCTTATGTTAGCTAATTAGAAACTCCAGTGGCAACAATTCTGTCTTTATATGACTGGACAGATGGAAGAGTGAACAGTGTTGGCAGAAAAATGGAGGGGAGTCATTAAGGAGTTTGAAATATCATCTGTTCTTCAAAAACAATCCCAGAAATACCATGTTTTTAGATATATATGTGTATATATATGTATATTCCTTTACTGCACTCCCACCAAGAGCCTGCTGGCTCAGAGACATTATAGCCTGACCTAAGTTCTATTATCAGCTGAGCATCTTAGGAATTGTGGCCTCTTAGGAACTGCACTCTTCTGAACCTTGCAGGAAAAGGTTCACAGGGCCTTACCAAGCTTTACCTTGCATGTCACAGCCTAGAATCATCCACTCCCCTAATTATCCCAGTCCAGTGGATGTGTGCTAACCTGGTTTGTTATTGTTCAGCCATGCAACAAGAGCTTCAAACTTCAGGTTACAAGGTACAGCTGGTGGCTGGGGACTCAAAGTCTCCAGAAGTGAAAACTGTGTGCAAAAAGTGCTAGAAGCAAGGCCATGGATACAAGTTTATAAAGTGGGGATAAAAACTTTGTGGTGTGGGTGGGGAAAAAAACCTCCCTAACTTTGTATGTGTAGATATGCTCAGCTAGAACTCAGCAAAACACTGGAATTAATGTGGTATTCAAACAAACAAAAGAGTCATCAAAATCCTAGTTTGCCACAATAACTAAAAACAATTTTTAAGGGAAATGGGTATGAAATGGCATAATGTTGCATGCTGCTTTCTGAACATGTACCTAGGATGTGAACCCATTTTGTGACTTTTCTCTCATGACAACCCCTGTCTTCTCATTTTCTTTGCAGTACAATGATTATGTTCATTTTATCGAGCCCTGTTTTAAGGGTATCCTGGTCCAAGCAGACAGAGATAACAGAGAGGTGAGTACCAGGCTACTCTCAGTGTGACTCAGGTAGCTCTCTTCATGCAACATGGGGTTGAGATGCTGTGAGATGAAACCCCAGGGACAAGGAACAGGGTTTGCACTTCAGAAGCCAGCACCAGTTCAGTGCTGTGTCCTGTGGCTCACCCTGGACTGCCCCAAGCTGCTGTGACAGGGGGTCAGCTGGTGGGTGAGCAGCAGCCACTGCTCCCCTGTGTCCCCACTGCTGCACCACTAGCAGACCTAGCCCACACTGCCTGATTAAAAACTGGGTGCAGAGGGCAAAAGGTCTCCATCTTAGACATCCTCAGCCCTCAGAAATGAGAGCAATCAGGCTTTAGCTCATGAGTATGTTCTCAGCCTGGCCTGATCCTTCATCAAGGTGGACTGCTAGCAAGCCCTCTCTGAGGAGGGGTTTTGCTGCTCTGCTCCAGGAGGGTTCAGCAGCCTGAGGTGGTCAGCCTGTGGCCAGCTGTTCCACCACCCTCCTGGCTGACTGCTGTTTTTAGCTTCCCTCCCTGTTTTGTTTTCCTTCTTCTTTCAATTTTTTTGGTTTGTATTACTACATCCCTATATGCCTTCAACAACCAGACCTCTTTCCCAGATTAGCCCTAGGCCACAGACTATGACTACAGAGGGTAATGTCTTTGCAGGGATTCCCAGAGGATTCCCAAACATCCTGGACACTATCTTGCAGAGAGGGTTTAATATAAGCAGATCAATGCTATTTAAGTCATAGACGAGCATACAAATTTTTCTTTTTCCCCATCCTGTTGCCTTTGGGTGCATAGGATGCTTTTTGTTTGTTTGTTTTTCCTGAAGGGGCAGATAAGGGAAAGTCAGATTTCCAGTAGTTTTGCCCCTTCCATGATATTACGTGGATTGTCAGAGACTGAGAAATGCAGTCCTGCTGAAGATACATGAGTGCAGCCTTTACTGGGCTACCCTTTCCTGCCCTGGTCGAAGGGAACACCCTGCCTGCAACTCATTCCTTGTTAGGGTTAGTTGGTGAGACTCTAATAGTGTGAAAGTTTTTGGTTTTTTAGTTTGGTAGTTGAAGAAGAGGTTTGGAATGTGTGAAGTTGAGTTTTTAAGGGTTTTTTTGTCTATAACTTTTTTTTTACTTGTTGAGGTTTGTTTAGTATAAAGTAGTATATTTTGAGTTTTGGGTGGTTTTTACATTATATATTTAAAATTATGTGTTGTATATTTATAGATTTGTGTTCATGCTTATTAATTAAGTTAAACAGTGAATTTTTACCTTAAACTAATAGAAAAGTGTCACCATCACACTAAGACATGGAGGACAAGACAAAAGAGGAGAAGGTTAGGACACACATGCCTAGATTCCTTTATCTTGTACTCTTGAATTATATTATAAAAACCCCAAAATTCTACTTTTCTACCCTGTGCCAATTCACCTATTACACTACTCAAACCCTTTTGGCTTTTAATTCCTCATACAGAGTTGGTAGCTTCTCTTATGGGCTAAAATCAAAGGCACAGGTGTTTTTAACTTCTTGCCAAGGTCTCCAAGCCCCCTGCTGGAGTTTCAAGACATCCAGGGCAGCCAGAGGGATGTCCTGGACTCCAACAATTCCTGGGTTTTTTTTGCTCTCTTTTTGCCAGCACTTCAAGCAGCTGGTGGAGGAACTGCAGGCAAAAGGAGTGGGGACTGTGAGCAAGGCTTTGACAGAGTCCTTCAAAATCCTGCGAGAGGTAAGAGTTGGTGCTGATGCTTGTGTGGGGCACGAGTGTCCCTGCCCAGCCCTGCATTCCTCTCCCCCAGTGACAGCACATACCTCAGGGTGCTGCAGGGAGGAGCAGGCAGGAGCTAATCTCATGGATCCCAAATTTGTGACAAGTAGTGTGCAGGGCTCCCCCATCTTAGGGGAAGCATTGGTTTGTGCACCATGTCCACAGCCACCAGTCTCTGCCCAGCAAGGATCAGGAGCCAGCAAGGCTGTGGCCTCATGAGTTTTCTTAATGAGCCCCACAACTGGGCATTGCCCAGGCACCTTTACAGATGGTAGCAATAAAATACAATTTGATCAGCTGAGGGCCACAATCCTGGTTGTAGGTAATGTTATTAGTGAGCAGTGATGATAATGAAGTCATGAAAGATTATTCTTCAGCTTTATTTTAATGTCACTTTTCTGAGTATCAGTGCTTGGGGAAGAAATCACAGGTACAAGAGAATTGATCCCTCCAAAAAGAACCATAAATTATTCATTGTCTCGTGTGAATAGGAAATTCAGTAGCCTGGAGGTAAACATACATTCAATTCTATTTCTTAAGGAATAGTAACAAGAAAAAGGATCAAGAACCAGCTGAATACCCCCATCCCCTCATGGCACTGTTTATAGTGGGGTTGTGGATCACAGAATCATAGGAGGGCTTGTTGGAAGGGGCCTTAAAAGCCGAGACAAAATATGTCCTCCACTGAAATAGCTGAACTAAAAATGCCTCCAGGGAGTGTTGTCCATGCACCCCAGTGGACTAATAGTAATAGAGAAGAAACTTCTTAGACCTGTGTTGGTAATAGTAGAGGAAAAGGGGTTTTGTCAGTGTGTCCCAAAACAAATCTGTGCAGTCACAGTCAGCAGAAGGGGGAAACTTTGGTGGAATTGACTACCCCCTTCTCATCAGACAAATTCCCACTCTCAGCTGCTCCTCACAGACTCTCCTGTTATTGCTCATGGGAGCATAAGCAGGAGAATGAAAATTGCGACATCACACTGATGAAACAGGCTTTGCTGATTACAAGAGACAACCAGTAATAATATCTGTAATGAAAGTGGCTGCAAAATTTCCATGGTAATTTTCCTCAGTCCAATTGCTCACAGAATTAATAGCCCAGCAGAGACCTCCTCAATGAGGTATGAGTAGCAAAGAGGGCTTGAAGAAGAGCACAAGTCTCTCACGGTCTTTGTTCTCCTCCATTATCCTCTGGGGGAGACAGGGCATATTTTAATCCATGACACAATTTGCAAATCCGTTTCAGGAGAATAGCTAGCCAGAGACCCCCCTGTCCCTCTCTGCCATGCTCAATAAATCACTTGAACTCTCCATTTCAATTTAGCCACAAACCAAGTGGTTTCAATAAAATATGCATCCAGAGGAAGCCATGGTCTTAAGCACGCATTTATGAAGTGCTTCAAAATTCTCAGGTGTCAAGTGCTATCTTTTGAGGTCTTTTCTTATTTATTAAGTTTTAATCCGTCTCGCTGCTCTCTTCTCTTCCTTGTTTCAACAAGTCTCTTCTCTTCCTTGTTTCAACAAACTTGGCCTGCCTTGTTCTCTCCCCTTTTTCCTGCAGGATTTATACCCCTTTGTTCTGCTTCCAGGCTGCCTCCCCTGAAACACCATCCTCCCAACAGTGTGCCAGTGCTGCAGCTGAGAGCTATCAGGTGCTAAGCAGAGCAGAATAATTGCCTTCCCTGTTTTACACACTGTAGTCCTCTTAACAGGACTTAAGACAACAGCTACAATTTTTTCAGGCACTGTCACATTGTTAATTCCTATTCAGCTGATGTGTCTCTGCAGCATCCCTCCCCAGGCAGTATCCACCCTCCCCTTCTGTGTTCGAGCCACTGCCTCTCCTTTCCAATGCACACATGTCCTCCTTTCTCAGGATACACTCAGAGCATGTATTTTGAAAGCTGTTGCTTTTCCCACCCTGTGGAGGACAAGAAAAGCCAAGTTCTGCTTTCCAAGGCTTCCTTGGAATGATGTTTCCTCTTACCACCAGGCTGATATTAATAGTGCCTTGACTCAGAAATCACATAAACATTGAAGTTAATTGAGGGGGTCATTCCAGAATGGCTATAGGTGGATAAATGATTATGAAACTGGTAACAGACTGGATTTCAGTGAGACATAAAATTCTGAGTAATTTGAGCAAACTGGTGCTGTAAAAAGAATGAACCTGTATGCTGATTCAAGTAAACAAAGGTTTGTGGCTCTCACATCTCACTAGTGTGTATTCATTTGCACATTCACAAGATGAGTGTGTTACTAGTTTTTCTAGCTGCATGCTAGATGTTTAAGGACAGTTTATCCACCCATTTTCCATGTTTTCTTTTGATTTCCTCTTCATCCTTTGGGATCTTGTATAGTCCCAGTCAGGTCTTAGCCCATGAGGCAAGTAGTTCAGCTACACTTTCTGCAATTCTTTCCCTTCACACTGAGCAGATTATTTAAATGCTTTATATTAGTTTTTTCTTTAACCCTACCACTTTGTCATCCTGCCTCTAATTAATTCATTCTTTTCTTAGTTTCTTATCACTTCAGTAAGTACCCAGCCATTACAATATTTTCCTTTTGATGATAAAGGATAGAAGCTCTAAAGCATCTCTACCTGACCATCTCCCTCTGGTTTTTATCATCTGGTATTGTATTATTTTTACTCCCTTTCTTAGGGAACACTTAGAAATTGCTTCTTGATTCCAGTCACATTTTTATGGACCTGGATTCTACAGCATATTTTTCAGGATATGCAAAGCTCAGAATTTCCTGTTTACCAGTTCCTACTATCTTGCTTAATGCCCTTTCTCATTTCTCCTTCAATGGCTTTGTTTTCTTGTCTACTGCTGATTTTCTCCCCATAAGATGCTTTCCACCAAGTTTAAATTTTCAGTAGTTCTGGAGGCCATTCCAGAGGCAGATCTGCATAATAATGGGGCAGGAGGAGATGGAGAGGGGCTGCTCAGTCCCCTGGTCAGACATGCACATAACCAGCACGCGTGACTGCACTTCTCTGGGCCATGCTGATAGCTCCTATCACTTCACTGGGAGCTCTGTGCCAACCTATAACTGCAGAGTAAAAGGCAATGAGCAAACAAGGCAGTACAAGAGACTGTGACCCTGAATTAATTAGATCATGCCTGTTAGTCCTGGCAACGTGACTGAAGTTATACAGCTCTGTGCCTCCTTCACTGACCCAGCTCTAGCCTGCATTTCTTCAGACATCTCTTCTGTGGATGTGTTATTCCTCATCTCCCCTTCTTTCATGCTCCTGAGACTTCAGTCAGAGCAGGGAATTATGCTCAGAGCTTGCTGCAAATGCTGTCAGATCATTTGCTACAGCTGCAGCCAGTCACAAAGGACCTAAAAAACAGGGATTACCTCTTGTTTGTTTGTTTTCTAAATCTGTCTTTTTAATCTCCATTTCTATGACACTGATGATCTCATTTTCCCTGTTGAAAATATCATCTACTCCTGTAATTAGGAGATTGCTGGTTCTGATACAACATCCAATTTCTCAGTATCTCAGTATTATGAGTTCTGAAGTAAGCTTCATGAAGAGATCTTAAGTAGTTTGATGAAATAGTGGGTGACCTTAATTAAAGTGTTAATTTAATAAAAATCTAAACGGGCATATTGTAGATTGCAACAGTTTGGAGTAAGCTGCTTTCGTAACCACAAGGTTCATATATCTGTGATCTGAGCCTCATTCTGACAGCATCTCCTGCACCCTGTGCCTCCCTGGTGGACACTCACACTGTCTGTTCTCTCTGCTAAGCTGCACCCAGTTGATCTCTGTCACAGAAATAGCTCACTTGAGCCTCTGGTTTTTTTCCTACCTGCTGGTCTTTAGCAAAATCCCATGAGGCTCTCACCTGCTTCTCTCCTTTGCTAAGAGCATCCTGTGCTTGTTCCTGTTGTACACCCTCAGCCTTTACTGCCTATCTCCCCTCTGAATGTGCTCCTCTGGGGACACAAGAGAGGAGGAGCACATCCAAACACCTCATCATGACTGGGTGTTTTCCATAGATGTTTCACCTGAGAGCAACTAGTTAGAAATGACCCTATTACAGCACCCTTCTCACTCCTGATCATCTGTCCTGGTTCTGGTCAGTGATACAAGCAGGGGCACAGCCAGACAGGGGTTTGTACCCGTGGTCATTCAGAAGCTGTTGAATCCATTCTTCCTGCAGTGTAGTTACAGGTAGTGTGTGAAGGTGGAGGAGGCAGGACTGATAACACAGATGGTGGCAGAAGGGGATTTTATGGTGGTATTAGCACCGAGCCCGGTAATTTCATCATTGCAATGTAATTGTAGCAGTGGTGAAATTGCTGGGGAAATCTGGGCTTGGAACTGGCTTTGAGGTATTCATGGTCATGATGTTAATCTGCAGTAGAACCACAGGACCAGCCACATTGGTAAAGGCATTTGTCTGTCATAACAGCATTACCAAACACAAAAGGAGATGGGAATTGAACCCCAGAATATCTGAAAACTCCCAGTTCATGGCCTGTGCTCTTGTTCTCCCATCCAGGGTTTTAATTTTATGCATTTAATTGTGACACTTGGATACCGTTTTTTCTCATAAGATATAACTATCCTCTCCAGTTTAAAATTGCTGCTGTTTGACGTAACCTTCATCACCCTTCAGCTGGTCTCCTGTATCCTCCTCATCTCATGCTATTGCTTCTCATTAATCTTTGTTAGCAGGAGAGCTGTTGTCTCTCCTTCTTCCATAATTTTTTTGTTCTGCATCAGTTTCTGTACCCTCCTCTGTTGATCAGACTTTTCCTTGCTCACAACACAGCAGCAGTGAGAGGCAGGACAAGGAGAAGCATGGAGTGCCACTGAGCTGGCAGCTGCAATGAAGTGGCTGCTCAGTTTTGTCCCTGGGATGTCCTCAGCTGCCTCTGCTGCTGGCTTTAGCACTGTGTTGGTGCTGCATGAGACCCTCAGATCTCTAGAGCAGGTACCTGAGGCCATGGGAAGTACACAGAGCAGGAGACAGGCAGCATTCCAAGGCTGCTTCTCCCTGGCTGGACAGGCAGGGTCTTGTAGGAGCACGTCTGTCCAACACGTCTGCAGGTGCCCTTGGGAGCACGTCCGTGTTTGTACCAAGGTCCTGGTGCACTCTGCTCTGCCTTAAGTATCTCTTATGCATAAATGACAGGTCATATGTCAAGTCAGTGTATGGCCTCTCTATCTGGCACATCCATAACCTTTCCCAGCTCTGATGGCAGTAGCCTTCTTTCTTCATATGCTCCTGCCCTTCTTTGCTTTCTTTGGCAGATTGATGGATTCACCCTGAAATTATGAGTCTGATTTCCCACTCCTCTCACATTTTCTGCCATAAATAGTGACAGTTACCGCTGTCAAATCAGAATTGCTGTGTTTATGGTCAATCCATAGTTGTTTTGCATAAACTAATGCGACTGTGCAAGATGTGAAGCAGCAGGGAATCGCACCCTTCCTCCACAGCACTTATTTTCTCCTCATTATTTTACTTCTGCAAAGCCTCCCGTGTCTGCATGTGCCAGGCAGGGCTGTATAAATAAAAAAATCTATATGCAGCGTGCAAACACAATCCTCTTTCTGAGCAGTGAGAGGTTTGCAAGTAGAAGTCAGGACATGGCCCACCGTGAATAAATAGAATGCAGTTCCTCAAAAACAGCCTGTGGTGGGATAAGCAGTGCTCTCCCTCTCTGTTTTAGTTCAGAGATGCTGGCCAAGGAGGTTTGTGTAACCAAGCCATCATGCTGATCACTGATGGAGCCGTGGAGGATTATGAAGCTGTGTTTGAAAAATACAACTGGCCCGATCGGAAGGTTTGTCTGGGAAATAAATAGATAAATAGATAGATAAATAGATAATAGAAAGGGAGGGGAAAGATGCTATTCTGCTATGCTGGGAGTAGAAAAGCATGAGCCAGGATATCAGGCAAAGCTGAGCATTCACATATTCCAGTACCTGAATACCCATGGGCACCTGACTGTAAATGCAAATGAAGCAGCCAGACAGGAGCCTACTGTGGTGATTTCCGAGGTGAGAGGATTACAAATGCATATCTTTAGGTCAGGGAAGCTTCTCCTTTTCATACACTTTGTTTTCTAAAGGTGTGGGCAATCTAAATGTTCTCCTGTTAAGATTATAAAGACTGAGTTGAGTATTTCAAAATTAAAAACCAACTTTTGCTAAGAGTTTTAATTCCACGTAGGACTGTTTGTAATTGGTCCTGTTCAGGAAAGGTTTGGTTATTCAGAGTTCTTATGGTGGTCATGGGAATAGTCCAAACAGCCTCTCTAGGTGCCTTCCACCCCTTTTTACTCTGATGTCTGATTACAGGCTTGCACTAGCAGAGCTGGCTGTGAAAATGTAATAGACCACTGCTCATCCTAAACCCTCCTGATTTATTTGTTTACCTCATCCCAGCTAGCAGCAATGCACAAAGGGAGAGAAGCAGCCTACTGAGAGAACAGAGCAGGGGGCTGTTAAAACAGTTTTATTTCAGGATTGGCTCTTTTGTTGGTGGTCAAATGCAAGACAAATGGTAAAGCTCTCTCTAAATGATTCACGTGGCCAGCTGTTCCCCTGGGTAAAGGACTCCTGGGAGCTATAAACGTCTCTGCATGTGGTTGCTGAATGCCTGGCAGAGCCTGTATCATAAAATGAAACAAAATTTGCACTTTTGCTTTGTTATTCATATGATCCTGGGTGCTAACTTGGCTTTCTGGGCTTATTTTAATTGGAAATTAAGTTTCAGGCCACAAAACAGGAAACAAATGGCGTGAGAGGCTCCTGTCTCTGTGTGAAGGCAGAGCTACTGCTCTCACCACGTTCACACCAGTGGACAAGGGCATGCCAAACTTCAGCCAGCTGGATTTGGTAGCACATTACAGCCTCATTCTCCTGTCTTTGTGTGCTCCTAGGTCCGGGTGTTCACGTACCTCATTGGACGGGAGGTCACTTTTGCCCCGAACGTGAAATGGATCGCCTGCAACAACAAAGGTGCAGTGTGGGAATGGTGCCCAATCTCCCTGCACGCCTCCAAGGCTTACCCACTGCTGCTGGGGCCCACAAGCCCTTGCTTGGAAGACAACCTAAGGAAAAAGCAGACCCTGCTGGCCCACATGAAGTGTGCCCGTGTCCAACTAACACAAGTCTCCGTGCTGAGCCACCGCGTTTTCCTGTCGCCGTGCCAAGGGACACTATGAGCAAGATTCACTCTGGCTGTAGTCCACCTAAGCCCCTGTGCTCATTGTGTCCCAGTTGCTGGCTTTTGACCATCTGTCTAAAGCTCTCTTAGAGAGCCTGAGACATTTTGGCTGAGACATAAAACATTGCTGCTTTAAAGATTTTATAGCAATCTTCACAAGGTCTGCAGGTTAACCCCTGTATCCTGGCCAAATTCTTTGTGTGTAAGTGATTTTCACTGAGGTACCAAAATAGTTTGTTAATCCCACCCAAACCCACTATTCTCTCTAACTGGTATGAAATTAAGTGAATGAGAAAATCCATCCACAGTAGGTGAGTCACCTCTATGCATTTGGGGCCAGTTAAAAAGTCAAATTAGCCCTGTCAGAGTCTGCAAGAGTAAAGGAAGAAAGGGAAAAAAAAGCTGTCCATGTTTGGGCATCACCTGGCTTCTGGAGACAGCAATGCTAGTTACATCAGTGTCCTGTATAAACAGGGAAAGGAAGGGAAAACTGAAGCTGGGTGTCAGGTACAAACTTTTCCAGCCCAAGCAGTGGTTCCAGCAGAGCATGAAATGCATGGGAACATTTGCTGCTGAGAACAGTTGACAGGAGAATTGCTGGCCTGTAGAATGTCTGTGAGCTGGGGATTCTCAAGGCTCAAGCATTCATCTAATTAGTGCTATGAATTACACATGATATTTTTATGTTTTGTTAAATGAAGCAAACCCCTGGGTTTCAGATTCTGTATTCAGCCAGGAGATCAGTGACAGAATTCATGGTACTGTTGGTTTACTGTGAAATGTCAGAATGCATTCTTCTGAATACCCAGGTAACAAAAATGTGCTCTTTGCACTTGCATTGTCACTTACCAGATTTGAGCTGTGCAGAAGACTCCCTGATTTTGGTTATTCTATTTCAATGTTTTGTAGAAATCTTTTGGTCCTTGTTTTCGAGCACACTAAATCTGTTTTCACATCACAAAACTTATCAGAACATGAGCTCTTTCACATGGAAGTGTTTTCCTGGTGATTGGAAAGTTTTCCATCTATCTGACTTATTGTATGCTATACCAAGTACAACCAATGCCTGTGGTGAGAAGCAGGACACAAGAATCCTTATGACATTACTCTGTGTTAGCACTTCTAACCAGCAGCTACTTCTGAGGACCTTTTGGTAACATGAGAACATCCTTCCCCTGTACTCCTTGTTGTAGTTTTAGAGTGCTGTGGGTCCAGCTGCAAGGACAAAGCTTTGGAAATAAGTAATTTGCACTTTTTATTCTGCTTCCAATGGGAGTAGATGGAAGTAGTTACCATCCTTGGATGTAAAGCTAGGCAGACTGAAGAGTGCTAGATAAAATCTAGAAGAAGTGGGAATTTGATCTTAATATCAAATAGGGCAGGGCAAGTGGGTAGCCTGGTGGAAACCTTTGCTTGCATATGTTTGGCCTTCCAGACTAAAGGCAGTCTAATTAGAGGAAGGTTTTTCCCTAGACCCAGAGCAGTATTTTGCATCTGCTTTGCACAAATCTGGTTATATCAAGACTCTCATCTTGCACATTGCTTCAGCATTTTTAGAACAGAACCACTGCTTCGAAACTCTAGATTTCCACAGATGCTCCTGGATATGAGGCATGTCTAGGCCCATTTTACAAAGAGCAGATTACCCAACCTGAGTAGATACATTCAGTCTTTGACATTCAGTTTTTTAGCTTTGCATTCATTTAGAATCAGGGGAGATGTGTCAGCAGAGTGACTCACACCTCTGTTTCTCCATGAAGGCTACTACACTCAAATCTCCACGCTGGCAGATGTCCAGGAGAATGTCATGGAGTACCTGCATGTGCTCAGCCGGCCCATGGTCATCAACCACGACCACGATATCATCTGGACTGAAGCCTACATGGACAGTGCGGTAAGGACCTCGAGCACGAGTCAAAACCCAAATAAAGTCCTGGAATTTAGGTAAAACAAGCCAGGAGCTGGTTGATTAAATCACTGGTCTCTGGCTCTACTGAGACAGACAATATTTCTTTTCTGCTTGCTCCTGGAACTAAGGTGTGTATGCAGGCTCAGACGTGAATCTACAGTCACTCAGGTGTCCAGGACTATTCACACAGGCAAAACATCACCCAAGATGTGCTTCTGTGCAAGCAAGTTGCCTTCTAAAGGATTTTTCACACTAAAGATTATTCTTGGCTCAGGGTAGGGTCGCAGAGGCTGATTTCCTCCAGCCTAGTAGCTAACTGCAAATTGTTTGTTATTCAAAGATAGAGATTTCAGCTGAGGCAGCAGGCTCACTCTTTTCTTCCTTAAACTAGCAAGACCTAACTCACCACAGTGGTCCTGAGCCCAGCCCTGTGGGCAAAGGGCACACTGCAAAAGAGCAGACAGTCAGCAGTCACCATGCCCCCTGCTTTGGCTCAGGCCTGCCCTGTGGGAAGACATTTGGCTCTGTGAGGGTGACATGGGGGTATCTTCTGCTGCAGGAGCTGTGCCAAACAAGGGCTGGGACATGGTACTTGAGTGTATTAATCAAAGCCTCCAGAAATGCTACTAATTACCCAGGAAACTTATTTTATCATTATACTTCCCATCTCTGGCACTGGTGTATAGAGTCACGCTTCCCAAGGCAGTCACAGACATTTGTTTGCTGCACATTTTTTTCCTGCATATTGTTTCTTGCCTCTTGTCTTGCCATTCTCTTCCTCTGTCCCAACCTCTCCTGTCTTTGATTTGTTCCTCTGTTCATGTATTCATTTGTGTGTTCATCCATGTCTTTCACCAGCTGCCACAGTCTGAGGAGGTAACTGCACCCTGTGTTTTGTGCATGTGCTGTTTCCCTTGTGCCAGTCAGCGTGCCAGTGCCAGCCTTCACAGCCACAGCTGGCCTGTACATCTGGAGGGGGTGGGGGCTGCAGCACCAGGAGTCCTCTTGCACTGGCAAGGAGAGGAGAGGAAATGCTGGATGTACTGGAGAGCTGTGCTGTTGGTTCAGAGTAGGTAGGGCTGTCTTGTTGTGCAGTAGCTTAATTCACCTGACAAGTAAGTGCAAGAGAAGTTTACTTGCTGTGTGTTAGTGAGTGCTGCTGTAAATGGGAACATTCCACCAAAAAAACAGCCAGAGAAGTAACTCAAGATACCAAGTCCAAATCTCCATTAAGTGACTAGATTGCTGACTTTCTCCTTTTTGTCTCCCAGCACACTCTGTAATAGGGACAGGAGGTCATTTCTTGCCTTGCTACTCACATCAAACAAGAGATAGAAGGAGTGATGTTACTGGCAGCAAAGGATTAGAATCTTTGATAGCTATGCATATTTGGAAGGCTCCTTTGCATATGACTTGCCTGTTTTACCTCCTCTCATGTGCTTTTAGAGCATCTGTCCTCTCTTGAATTGGGAACATCTCTTATCCCACGGCACAAGCATGTCCTGTATCCCTCATAGAGATAGCTCACTACAGTGTATCTGTTTGGATCATTACTTTATCCCTTTTTCCTGAGCTTAGATGGTTGAGTAAAAAGTGTACATAAGTAGGCTTTGTGTGTATTTGTGACATTGAAATTTGTCTGTGGTGCTTTTCATTTGTGGCATTCATATGTTTGCAGTATAGATTATTTTTTTGTGATTTTGCTCATATTTGTGTTGCTTTTCTCTGTTCTGTGCTGCTTGTGTTGATGGTTTTTGCACTCATTGTATAAGTGCTTATGTCTACACTCATAAGGAGTGGTGGGTATAAATTGTGCCACCACTTCACCAGGCTCCTGTCTCTTCATTAAAACAACTCTTCAATGCATTTCACTGGCTTTCATCCCATCCTCATCACCCCACACGATGAAGCATCCATCCCACGGTCCTCTTGGCCACGGAGCATTTAAAAGTGTTGCCATCTGTTTCCCTAGAAGTGTGGGGGGCAAGGAGGTGACCAACTGCAGCCCGCAGCTGGGGTCCTTGGGAGCTGCAGTCCCCGGGGCGCTGCCCGTGCTGACACACGTCCCGTTGTTCTGTGGCAGCTCTTTGCGTCGCAGGCTCAGAGCCTGCTGCTCATGACGACAGTGGCCATGCCGGTGTTCAGCAAGAAGAACGAGACGGTGAGTGAGGTGTGGGCTCCCTGCTCCTCTGGGGACAGGAGGCAGCGGAACGTCACGGGGCTCTAAAGCCAAAGGGCCTCTGAAGAAACATTCAGCCATTAGGGAAGGCAGCAGGGTAGATGGGTGATAATTTATCTGTCAAAACGATAGTCTGTCATTTCTTTAAAATACCCCTTCTTGTTTTATCCCTTCCATTTTCAAGCCAAGCCTAGTTCACAGACACTGAAATTTCAGGCTGGAAGAGATCATTACCTTGTCCAGTCTGCATTTTATTGAAGACCTTTACATCTCATATAGATGAGCCAAATACCCTGGTTTTAACAAAAGCCAATCGTTGAAGAAAAGCATCCAGCCCAAGCTCTCTTCATTGTGGTTTCTAATTTTTCGTGAAAAACTGGTGTCTAAATTCTGCTTTTAATTTGTCTGACCTCACCTTCCTGTCATAATGGCTTCCTCAGATCAAAAAGCCTGTACCCTTTAGTAAGTTTTCATGGGAAGCTTCTACACTGCCATAAAATCAAACCTGTCTATCTTGATAAGATTAAAAATGTTGAATTATTTTGATGATTTGATACGGGCAATTCCTCTGGGGCTTGAAACCCTTTAGATACTCTTTTCTGTAGCATTTCTGATTTCTCAGCATCCTTTTAAAATGGAGAATGGTACCTTAGCATTGCTGGGACAAGGGATAAACTCTTCATCCAGGTCCTACAAGTGATTGTCTGCCTTCTCCACCTGGGGCTGGCTGTAGCCTGCATTAGCACAGCACTGTAGTGGGAGCCTGTGTGCATTTTTCCACAGTGCTCTCCAGGTGCTTATTTAACAACCAGATCCCGATGTCATGGAGAGGGGATTTCCTTTTATCTAGGTTAACAGTTTTGTATTTGGCGTGTGATTTAGCTGGCCCAATTTAGCAACCTATTCATGTTGGTTTGCATATTTTCTTGACCTTATTGGTATTTACGCATACTGAATGCAGGGGTTTGCCCTCAAAACTTGTTTTCAGTGATTTTATGTTACTTCTGAATCACGGTAGTGAATACTAGTCAGTATTCACTGTTGTGTAGAATCACTCTTCTTCATAAACACTGGAATAACCTCTATAAAGTTTTTGAAGTATATTAATTGGTTTAGAATAACCATTTTCACACAAGCCTAGAGGGGATGGTGAGAAACTACTAGGGAAACAATAATGTGTTTTTAGGAATAAAACTACTCAGGTTTTGCTTCTGAAAATGGATTCTCCTTTGTGTTAAAGCGATCCCATGGCATTCTTCTGGGTGTGGTGGGCTCTGATGTACCACTGAGGGAGTTGTTAAAACTTGCTCCACGGTATAAGGTAAGACTGAGATAATGCAAGTGGTTCCTTTGCACAGCAAAGTCACTACTCACACTTCCATGGGCACGGCTGAAAAATCACTTCTCTGCTTTGTAGGAAAAAGTATGAGCATAAGGGAAGAGTTGTTGGATGCAGTGGTGTGTGGTTTCCATATAGCACATATGAAATCATTCACTACTACAAGCTTTTAGGCTGCTTCAGCAACACAAGGACAGGGTGATCTGGTAGGTTGGCAAAAGGTCGTGGAACCTTTGCATCCTGATGGTCACCAGCCTAAATCCCTCAGAGATGGCAGGCTGTATTAGAAGAATTAGTTTTATATCCAGTTCCCAATGGACAAGAGCTGCCATGCCAGCTGGCAAAAAATGTACTCGTTTCACTGTCAATATTCTTAGCAGAAAAGCTGAGGGCTGAATGGATTATGGAGAGCCAACTCTCCTGTCATGCCTAGAGGTTCCTTTCTCCAGATCAGCATGATGGTTTCTTGGCAGGACAAAGTTGGCTCTCACTCGTTTTGTGCTACACCTGGATAGAGTATTTGCTCCCCAGAATTGTTAGTCAAGAAACTTTCCATTAGCCCTCTGTTCAATGTATCTTAAAAAAAAATGTTCATCCATAGGAAATTCCCCCAGAGATGCACAGATTGGTTTGGTTTCTGCTGTAAATTCCAGGCAGTGACCCTTTGTTCAGTCAGGCTGCACAGCAGGAGACAGCGTGCACATTGAAGGACCACCATGAAATCTGGCAATTTGAGCTAACATTTCAAGGTTTTGTTTTCTCTTAAATAACTATCAGACAACTACTACCAGTGAGGCAGTTGTCCAAAATCTGATTGCTGAAGACCCACAGGACTGAAAGTGCTGTCAGAAGCTGTGAATTTCTGTCATGCTTCCAGCCATGGATGCAGGGCAGACCATTAACAGGCAGCTGTAGGAAATGATCCTGCAGACAGCCCTGGAACTGGAAGTGTCAGGGTGCCTGCACTCAGCATGCAAAGCTGCCTGGTTTGGATCAATTTTTATATGATTATTTTCTGTATAAGAATAATGCCTTTTTATCTCCCTTTCCCCATGTCACTCAAAGGATATACAATAATTTTTTTCTTCTGGGATAAGGATGGTCACTGTTCTTTCCTCCAGGAAAGGAGAGGAAAAAATCTGGGTTTCATTATATCAGCAGCAGGACACATCTTCTCAGAAACTCCTCCAACTCCAGACCAGTTTGGAAACCTAGGGTCCTCAACTTGAATTCCCTGGCATATGGGTTCCAAAAGGACCGGTTCCAGCATTCCAGACCTCTGGAGCTTATATATTAATGATTGTGCTTTTACTGGGCTGGGAAATTTCAGCTTTAATAGGCCAAAAAAGAAATTTGCTGCTCTACTGTCTTGGTTTCATTCTTGCCACACTAAGTTAAGCCAAGTGTGTTTTTCAAAAAACTGCTTCACATAGAGATGGTCCAAGGTTTTGGTCTGGGATGTGTGAAATACAGAACTGATTCCCTGAATGCAAAGACAGATTGTAAATTACTTACCTCCTCACTTCCCTATCCCTCCAGGATTGTCTCTATGGGAATAGAGTTGCTACTTTTTTTTTTTTTAAGATAGCAGCTTTATTCATTGTTGTTTTCCTTCAGACACCTCTTGTTTTGGCAAGCACAGGCTACCTGCAGGTTTTTAGCAACTCAGGGTGTAGCTGGAATTTGCATTATATATGGGCTTGAGCTGAATAACTTCTCTCTTGGAAATCTCTTGCAGATCAGGTCAGCCAGTGTCTGGTCTTGTTAGATTATGCTTTTCCTTAAAAAGCATTTTAAAACTACAACATTCCTCATCACTGTCAATTTCCTCATCACTTTCCAATTTCCACATCTCTGCTGTGGAGGGCTCAGTCTGCCTCTGGGTGCTAATTGTCCACAATGACAGACTGTAGGAGGGCATATTTTTCTGAATGTGCACACATACCTCCTACCTGCACATCCTTTTGTGCATCCAAGCACAGACAGAGCAGACAAATATGTACTTTGGGATGGAGTCCATTTTCGGCTGGTCAATACCTTTAAAAGGAAAGGATCTCTCAGTATTGGTGGGTGCCAGGGTATCATCAGCACCCATTACACAGCCGTGTTTGTAGCTAAAGCACTGATTATTCTAATGCCTCTTTCTCCAGCTGGGTGTCCATGGCTACGCCTTCCTGAACACCAACAACGGCTACATCCTGTCACACCCAGACCTCCGGCCTTTGGTACGTAGAGCCGTGCATCTGAGAGCCTTTGCTGACCTGAACACAGTGACTTGCAGGGCTCCTTCTGATTTCTTTGGGGTTTTTGAGCTGTGAAGGCCACCAGCCTCTGACATGCAGGCGCCCAGGAGCAGGAGGGCCAGCTGGCCTCCTTGCTGAGATGCTCGGGCACGTGATGATTTTATGGCTCAGACACCTGCAGGTCGGCACAAATCCACCTGCTCGCAGCTATAAGCATTAGTGTGCCCACCACCAGAGAAAGCTGCTGTGAAGCACCATGGTGGCCCTGTCTTCAGAAAGGCACCTTTGCCCAGGGCCACCACAGGCACTGGGAGCCACTTCAGTGTGTGAAGAGAAGGGACATACCGTGTTTCCAGGGCAAAGCCAGGCAAGGGCGCTGCTTTACCCTTCCACTGTCAATTGGCCTCTCCCAGTCCGACTCACACCTCCTCCCTGACCCCAGAGATTAATGGAATAACTCTCTTGCATTAATTCCAGGTGAAAAGTCTCCCGTGAGTGGAGTTAAAGCCTGACTCCCATCAGAAAAGATCTCCTGCTGGTATTATAATGTTAACGGGATTTACTCTTAGCTGCAGGGAAAAAAAAGTGATTTATTGCAGGCAGGGGTGTTGTTCTGATCTGTTTAGGAGAAGGAGTCCATAGCCTTTACCTGTAAGTTAAGCTGTGTTCCTGTCTGTCCTGTGCTCCTGGAGCAGCCTGTCCCACTGGAACTCCCGTAGCCCCTCACTGCCAGCATAAAGAAATACGTGACATGGGACCAAGGAATTCTGCCTTCCTAGTCAGAGAAGAAATGAGACACCCCTATTTTTCAAATTACACACCAATTCTTAAAGGGTTGCTTTAGGAAGTGATCTAGCTACTTACTTGAATATTTTTCTTTCTTTTCATTCTTTTTTAAATGCCAGTATAAAGAAGGAAAGAAACTGAAGCCTAAGCCGAACTACAACAGCGTAGATCTTTCAGAAGTGGAGTGGGAAGACCAGGATGAAATAGTGAGTGTCAGAAAGTGGATTTAGCCTCTTGTAGCACCTTCTTTCTCCTACTTTGTGTGCCTGTATGGAAGGTGTGGGGAGCACTCCTGCTGTTTTTCTGTGCCTGACTGGCTCTGACTAACAGAGATAGGTGGTTTACAAGAGGACAAAGCATGAAGCTCCCCTACCAAGTGCTTGTTTTCCTTCCCAGTATGAGTTTTCCTTTTCATGGAAAAAAGAAGTAGTGCTGGGAGGAGGAAGGAAGCACTTTGGAGGATGCTCCAGGGAGCCAGTCTTTGTGTAAAATGCCTAATATACTCTGGCTTAATACAAAGCCAGAGTAGTTGAGGAGTGTGGCAGTGTCCTGTGATGTCACCCACACACACAGTATGTGAGATACACCTGAAGCCACTCAATTTACAAGATCAGGAACAAGGAGGTACATTCATCAAGAGATTAAAGCTTGATGTCACTATTAGTAATAAACACAGGGGATAAAGGACTTGGGAAAAACAAATTCCAGAAACCACCTTACTGCACAGGTATGGAGTCACTGAAAGCAGTAACTGACCAGAGCAAAAAGACTAAAAAAAAAAAGAAAAAAAAGGCCAAACCCTTTTCTACTGTCTTTTGAGCAAAATTATTAACAAGTGATAAAGAAGAAACAGCATGCACCTTTAACAGCTGCACACTGCTGCTTTGCACATGTAGGACACCAGATAAAATGAGAATATAGAGAGGTTCCTCTGTGGCTGGTTTTATTTTACTCAGAACAAGGAGGAAATAGATACTTAAATTATTAAGGTAAGAACTGAATTTGGAGTAAGATAGAATTAGCTGTGAGACACATGCTTCTGGATCACAGGGGAGACTGCTGAGATAAACGGATCTGATGCTTATAGATATCCACTTAAACAGGCAGGACAAACAGAGCAGCAAGAGGATCAAAGTAGCTACTGCCACTAGTGTAGGCCAAGTATAAAGGCAACATCAAAGGACTTTGGGAAGTGGAAGAGTGGCAAACTGAGAAAGAGAACACAGCAGAACTATGTAATTTGGAAAGCAAGACGAAAATAAGAGGTCTTACATGCAGTGGAACCACCAAGATGCAAGTTGCCAGCAGCTTTCTTGTAGGTTCACTGATCTCTTACAGGATTTCACTCCCATTGCTGTTTTCTCTCTCACTGGAGCCACTTTTAGAGCTATACCTCTTTGTCTAGTTTGCTATTAAAAAAAAATCCAGGAAATGAAAGAAATCTGCTCTCATATTTATTTGGCTAGTGGGCTCCTGTCTGACCAACTGACACTGATACCTGAATACAAATAGAGTACCAAGTGTAAGGTTTCTGTCCATAGACAATCAGAGTAAAACTATACAGGGAACAAAAAAATCATGAAACTAGCATGAGAAACAAAAGCCATTTTGTCTTCCTGTACTGCATCTTCCAGAAGAAAGAAAGGTTGCAGTCACAGAGGGTGCAGAGACATTCAGTGACGTGAACAATATCTGCAGTGTGACTTCAGCAAGTCTAGAGGCTCTCAAGATACACCCACTGCAGCAGAAAGCTGGCAACATTTCAACACTCATAGTTGTAGCTATGGTATTAGATCAATGACAGACTCCACATCTATAATCTCTGTAATGCTGATAAGCAGCACATTCAGGCTGGAAAAATATGCCCAAGTGCTAATGATGTGTAATACAGCCAGCTGCAAAAAGAAATGCAAGAGAGGGAAGTTGGCATTGTCTGAAAAACACCAACTGATGCACAGTGGTGCAACCTGCAGCCAGGCAGCAGCAAGGGTTTGGGCTTCCCTGTAAAGCAACACAGGGATATTCATAGTGTGAGGTGGGAAAGGAGAAAGGCCAAGGGTCTGGAGAGGAAGTCATACAAGGAGTGGCTGAGGTCTCTTGGTCTGTTCAGCCTGGAGGAGGCTGAGGGGAGACCTCACTGCAGTTACACCTCCCTGAGAGAGGAAGAGGGGGTCAGGCACTGATCTCCTCTCTGTGGTGACAGCGACAGGAGCCAGGGGAATGGCCTGGAGCTGTGCCAGGGCAGGTTCAGGTTGGATATTACAAAAAGGTTTTTCCCCCAGAGGGTGGCTGGGCACTGGAATGGCTCCCCAGGGCAGTGGGCACAGCACCAGCCTGCCAGAGCTCGAGGAGCGTTTGGACAACGCTCTCAGGCACATGGTGTGGCTCTTGGGGATGTGCTGTGCAGAGTTGGGAGCTGGACTTGATGATCCTTGTTTCCAATTCAGGGTATTCTATGATTCTCAACCCAGAACCCATGGCAAGTCCTGCAGGCTGTCAGATCAGAACAGAGAGTATGCTGAGGCTCTGGAAGAAGGTCAAACACTCTTAGCCAAAAAGAGTAATAGTACCAGTGTTTTCATTTCCAAGATGTGGGCCTTGGGAAACATGAGCTTCATATTCTAGGTCTGTAAATAACCCACATCAAACAGCCATAATAAACAAAACTGTGGTCTTGTAAAGCCAATGCAGTTGAGACTGGCTAGCACCTGAATGGAGGCCTGTCTCTGGAAGTAAGGAAACAATTTGTGAATGAGTAAGTTACTTCCCACCTATTTTTTTTCTATCCTGAAGCAATAGACTTGATATGCTCTGGCAGGCTAGACCTGAAGTCAGAGCCTTTGTACTTTCCTGGATCTTTCTTGCAAGAGGCTGGGAGTCACTGTGAAAATTACATTTTACCTTTGGAACCTGGGTTGAATAAAGTGGTCTTCTCACTGCCCACCCTGCTCTCATATAGTCTTGCTTTACTGTGCTAAACAGCCGCTTTGCTGCACCTCAGAAGTGGTGCTGAATACAGCCTATAATTTATAAATCAGTTTTAAAAATGTCAGAGATCTTTGGATTCAGTCTGAGGGAGTTAGTGGGTTTCTCAGTTTTCTCCTCTTCCAGGCTCTCAAAGCACTGCGCTAATGAATTTCTGGCTGCCAAACAGTGAAGTCTGTAAGTGGGACTGGCAATTTCATAGATTCCAAATCCTTTATTTTTGCTAAAAGACATAGCAACAAGCTTTCAGGATAAACTACTACTATTCTGTATCACTTATCAACATGACTGTCCAAGGATTCTCATCACTGCAAACAGGATTTCTGTTTACAAGAAGCAAGACAGAGCTGGGGCGGAGAGGGAGCCAACAGTGATTCTTTCTGCCAGCCCCTGTGTGTTAATGACAAGTGGCTCTGTTAATTCCTGCTGGGGCCTGCTTGGAGAAACTAACACCAAACTTGTTCACCTCTGCAGCTGAGAAGTGCCATGATCAATGGGGAAACTGGCTACCTCTCTATGGATGTGAAGGTCCCTGTGGACAAAGGGGTAAGAAATTATCCTTCTGTTCAGGTCACCCAGGGGAGTGGATGGGAAGTGGATACTGAAAAACCATAAGGGATGTAGTTTTCAATGTTCAGCATTCCTGAGTGTGAGGATTTTATTGTTTTACCACGTATAGAACGCATGTGCTAAAAAATACAAGAGAACATCATCAGAAGTGCTCATTACACCTACCAAGATTCTGTTGTCAGAAAGGTACTGGAAATGTCTCTCAGCTCCCTACTTTGTCCAGGCAAAGCCAAAAAGCATGTTGTTCATTGTTTATAGGGCTGTGAAATGAATCCGAGATCTTCAAGAGTTAGGATAGGGGGAGATTATGCTGAACTGACTTAGGCAGAAGGAGATTTGGAGACTGTTTTGCCACCCTCTTTCCCTATCCAAAACCACTCATGAAAACTTTGTCCCTCACTTCGTCAGAATGTGATTGCCTTTATCCAGGTCCAGGATTAAATTTCTATGCAAATATTTGCAGATGTTTTATGAAAAGTCCTGGTGAAATTGAGACTTCTGAACACTCCCTACCAGCTCTAGGGCAGGGTTATACATCTTCCTTTGGAATCAGTGCAAAATTATCTCGTACATTTATGTTCACTGGTACTTTTTCATTCACATTTATTTAACTCTCTCAAAGATTTTGGCTTACATCATTTCCTGTTAGGAAGTATTCCAGAGTCCTGCAAGTTACACTGCCCAGAAGTCTTCTATATTTCAGGAAAATTTTCCATCCTTTATAGAGAGCATTTTTTTCAGTGGCTGGCTAAACTGTTCCCATGCTAAGCCACAGTCAGCATCAATTCCAACAAACCAAATGCTCACAGCCAGTGCTGAAATGTGGGGCCATTTCCTCATGAAGACACCTCTCTGTTTCCTCTGAATGGTAGTCCTGCTAGATCTTGTCACTACATTTTTTTCCTCTCTGTTCTTGGTATCTGTAACTCCTATGGACCTGCGGATGGCTTTGCTTTTCTTCTGAGCACTGCTAACATCTGCATTTGAAATATTTGCACACTTTTCAGCTATTTATGATTGTTCCGGTTGACTCTTCTGTCATTTCTGGTGCCCAAGTACCAGGGCTTCACTGAATTATGTGACTGTTTCCCTGTTGCTCTGCACAGAGCAGCTATTCTCTGCAATAGGATATTGCAGAGGTGCCCCCAATCTCTTTTCTGCTGTCCCTTCAATTTTTTTCTCCCTCCCACGACTGCACTGGAACTGCTGCCTTCAATTCTGTGTTTCTTGGCTATTTTTTCCAGCTGCCATTTTTCCACATGAAACCCACTTCTCCTTTCCATCCAGTCTTTCTAATTTTAAGGGCTGTTGAGACTTTCAGTATGCAGAGAAATGTTCTGTTTTGTCTTACAAATCCCTGTACAGAAGGGCTGCTAAGACAGAGTCTGCTCCTCCCATTAGATTTTCTTCCCTTGATGGCCTGTTGTTTACTGTTTCTTTCTGTTTACAGTTCTGCAGCTGGTTCTCCCTCTATATCTTATTTAAGCCCACTTTAACTGATTCTTTGGAATAAAAGTTCACGAGAAGCTGTTTCAAGTACTTTATATAAACCCAAATATATTGAATGACCTTTATTTCCTTCATCCATTACCTTAGTTATTCTATCAGAAAAGTAATCAAGGTTTTAGAGCAAGATCTATCCTTTGTCGGTCTAGATTGCTTCTTTTGCTAGTTTAACCCCTTTGTGCACCCTCAGTAACACTTCTTCTGAGTCATCCAATACTATCTTTTAGTTCAATATTTTAGAGACTTCCTTCTGCTACCCCACCCAGGGGAAAAAGAAGATAACAAAAAGCAGCCACGGTAAAGAGATATTATTTGCTCCGTTCTGCATCTCTGGAAGCCTTATGAAGCACAAGAGGGGACTGAGGCTGAGTCTGTGAGAATTTTACTATTATCAGAATACATATGGAGTGAAAACCAGAAATGAAGCTTAGTAATTCCCACTTGTACTCTGCTAGCTGATGAAGCAGAGCAGCATTGACATGAAGAAAGTGCTGACAGGGCCTTGAAACAAAGAGAATGAGGCAGCCAGGCTGTGGAGAGAAGACCTGAGTGAAGGGGATAGAAATTATTCTGTCAGCCATGTAAGTGTCAATAACCCACATTGATTTCAGGGAGGTATCGAGAACAGAGTGAGATAGAGAGGAAAAAACAAGGAGCAAATACACGAGGTATTTAGGCAGTTCTAGGGGCAGAAATACCTTCACTTTCAGCTTGAGTTTAGAAGGGCTGTGACTGTGAAAGCTAAAGAGAGAGGACATGGGTAGAAGCTGTGGCAAGCCTCTGGTAATGGCAATAGCCAGGCCTGGATGCCTAGCACAGCATCCAGTCTGGAAATCCACGTGTTTCCAGACTGCAGGGGATGGCAGCCAGCCATCCTGTCACTGTGCCAACATGCCCATGCTCTCCTCCCTTCAGCCCTGCTATGTAGCAAAGTCCTGCCTGATCATCCTCAGTCCCGCTTGGCTCAAGGGTGCCTCTGCTTCTTTTCCATGCCATGGATAAGTCTTGGGGCTGGCTGAGCACTCACCAAAAGAGGGACAGGTCAGGGGAAAAAAGGAGGAGCAGAACAAGCCCTGCTAAAGGAGAAAGGGTCTCAGGGTAGTGGCCAGGTCTTTTCCATGCCTTCCTGCCTCCATCGTCAGATCAGACAGGCGAGAAAAGGGAGGGTTAATACCTTTTGTACCACCCATAGCCACCAAAACACCACCAAGTGATATTTTTGGGGGGTATCACAGCCCTTTGGAAGATCTTGCACATTAAGAGAAATAACTTCATGGAAAGGGTTATTTAAAAATTGGAATGGACCGCCCAGGTGGTGGAGCCACCATCCCTGTAAGTGTTCGAGAAAGGCTTGGACGTGGCACTAAGTGCTATGGTCTGCTTGACAAGGTGGTGATAAGTCAAAGGATGGGCTTGGTGATCTCAGAGGTCTTTTCCAACCTCAGTGATTCTGTGTGGTCTTGGCCCAGCAGAACACCCTGTTGTTCAGCAGTACAGTTGCAATGCATGGAGAGAGAGGGGAGGAAAGGAATCGAGCCACCTGCCACCTCCTCACCTAACAATAACCTGAATCCCCATCACACCTAATGATATCCCCCATTCCTGTCAGCACAGTGAGCACAAACTTGGGGCACACTGTGGAGCTGGAGCCCTCTGTGCCTTGCTCCACTTTCAGGGCTACTCAGCTCGAGCAGGTTAAAGCAGGCATGGCTTTCCCTGGGGAACACTGAGTTTTCTGTGTTCACTCCCCTGTCTCCCACACACATCCTCTCACCTCGTTCTCAGACTGGGTCTAGGATTTTAAACATATTAGGGTTCATATACTGGCATAAGACTTGGATAGAAACTTTCCAGAAACTTTTCTCCTTTAGAAAAGCGTTCCACTGAAATCAACACTTTCCTACAGGAAAAGGCCAGTCTGGCAAACAGATGAAGTTCTGAGGCAGCTTTCAATAATCTGAAATGTCTTCAGTTGAAATGTCAGTCTGAAAAAAATATTGGCAAGTGAATCAAAATGGCTTGGATTTGAAACAGCACTTTTTTTCCAAATTGAAAATGTAAAATTTTTTAAACCTATTTTAACAAAATTGGAATATGGTAATATTTTGTCCCACTTTGGTGTGAAAGTAAATGTCAGGAATATCAGCATTTCCCACAGGCGTGGGGAGACTTGGCCCTGGCTTTCCACCCACACAGAGGATAGGTTCACCATTCTGCCTCTCCTTCAACTCTACTCCTCCTTCCTATCTGCCCCTGAGCCCCCCTCCTGCTGGAGATGATGATGATGATGATGTGCAAAGCTGTCAGGGTTGCTGTGTCTAGCAGAAGAGCAGCAGGGCCCCAGCACGTGTGCTTGGAAGGAGTGAGAGGGAAGGCAGCTTCCCCCCAGCCCTTCCTGCAGCCGGTGCAGGAGCCCTAGAACAAAGAAAGGTTTATCTGAAGCCCTTGTTGGAAAGATAGAGTGGCTGCCTGGATCCTAAAAGTCTCAAGGTGCTGGATATGCTGAATAGTACACATTCATTCATCCCAGCCAATCCTAGCAGGGTGTGAGGTGTTGGTTTTGTTCAGCCTTGGGGACATTATCCCAGGCCCCCATCACCACTATGCCCTTATTGTCTCTCTTATTCATGATCTTATTTCAGAAACGAGTTCTCTTCCTCACCAATGATTATTTCTTCACGGACATCAGTGGCACACCCTTCAGGTGAGCAAGGACTTGTGGGACCTATACAGTGTATCAGAAGTCTGATCATGGACAGCAGATCAGATCCTTCTCTTCATAAATATTGCTACAAGTCATAAGTAGAGCAGTTGGAATAACTAACTTCTTTGCTCCTCTTGCCATTAAGATATTATTTGGTGTCAATTCAAAAGGAATATTATGATTTACCTGAAATTCAGAGTCTGACAGCTACACCTTAGGTAAAGCATGTTGTTTCATTTCAGATAAATGAGACAGTTTAAATTTTCATTTCCACTGAATATGGTGTATGATCCTGGTGTATGGCTTTAAATAAACCTCAACATTGTTATACACTGAAAATTATAAAACAACAAATAACAAATGAAGGGAATTGTGGGGGGGGAGGAGAAGGAGGGGGATGTTGTTCTTTTTCCCCAGCTGAAATGGTTTGAAACTGGCAGAGATTTGAGAAATGTTATCATTGACCTGAACCTACAATGTTGACCAAAAAAATTGTCACCAGCAATGCCTCATAACTCTACAGACAGGTTCCTTAGCCCCCTGTGCTGAAATCGGATCTTATTTAATCCTCTTCCAATGATGTTTTTTTTCTTTAATAGCTGTGGAGGGAGTTAATGTCATTAAGGGTTGTAACTGCAGGCAATGACACCTTTCCTTGCTGACAAGCCTCTGTTTTCCTTCTTGCCTGCAGCCTGGGTGTTGTGCTGTCCAGGGGGCACGGGGAGTACATCCTGCTGGGGAACACTTCAGTGGAAGAAGGTAGGTTAATCTGAAAGGGGCAAGGGAGCTACTCTGAATGTCACCAGTTCTCCTTCAGAGCCTGTATGTGTCTGCTTCCTCACTGAATGCTCCATGTACTCTCTGGTTTCAGGTTTGCATGACCTGCTCCAGCCAGACCTGTCTTTAGCAAATGAATGGTAAGTGGAAGAAATCCTGTCAGTGACACAGGGTTTTGTCATGATACTTGGGCAAAGTTCCCAGCAATCTGGTTTGAGTTCACCACCCTCTGTGGCCTAGGGGAAAAGCAGTGCTGTTCAGGTGCTGTACCTGCAAAGACCTGATTGTCTCCAGGCAATTGGCTTCCTTTGGGAGATGCCACCAAGACTTGGCACATTCCCCTCCTAAGAAACAGCTGAGATTTATCCTCAGTCTGCTGTGCTCACACTTGATTCCTCCTCGTGTTGCTCAGAATTGTCTTACAAAACCTACACTATGTCAGACCTGTTAGGGAATTTTGTTGCAAGCTTGGTGAGAGATTGAAATGCTTTTTTAAATCCTATTTTATTTTTGGTTGGCATCCTTCTGAACTGAGCCTAGACCTAACTCCTAGTGAACACGGAGGTGATTTATGACCCCCATTTCAATAGCAGGCAGAACTTATGATTTTGCTTGGTTTGGATATGAAACAGGGTGAAGCACGGCACTTTCCATTTATTGCTGTGAGGTTTGGGGTTTTCATGAACCCAACATTCAGTCCCACTCAGTCACATGAACCCAGGCTGTATCAAAGCCAAAATAACTATATTCAAGCAGCCCTGCACCCCTTCTCACCTCTCATTACACTGTCAAGTTTCAAAAGCAGCGCATTTGAGACACAAACAGAGACTTCTCCTTCTTCTAACTCCTGACTTCAGGTGTCAGCTTACCACACTTTACATATTCATTTCTCTTAGACTTTTCTCATAAATCACTCCTTTCAGCCCCTTTATGAGTTTTAATTCTCTTTTATAACCCCTTCCACTCCCTTGTCCTGACAATGGAGCAGTCAAAATTGGAAGCAGGATTAGAAGACTGGTTTCTTTTATAGCACAGAGCATTTCTAATATGTTCTTCCACTTCTCCCCAAACTGTGTCCTGAGGCTCCTGCACCAAAAGCTGCACTTGGACAGCTTTTGTTGTCACCATATCACACTGCAAGATCATTCCTCATCGCACACTTTGTTCCTCTGTCTCTTATTTTTTCTGCTCCTAGTCAGGTCTCACATTTCACGTGACCCTCTGCTTTTCAGGTCTCTCCATCATACTGTTATTTTCTATATGGGCACATGTACACATCTTACACAACATAACACAGGAAACTGCTGGCAGGATTTGGAACAGCTCTGTTGCGTTGTGAGCTTATGCTGGAGAACACAGCAATCCTGCTGAGCACAGCAGTCAGGTTAATTGGTGTTTGGTTTAGTGGTAGGGTTTGACTTACAGCCACACTGTTAGATTTAGAGTGGGCACAACGTGCAGCAATGTAAAAAGTAAAGGCTTTGCAGACCAAGGTTTCTTGCTGACTTCCTTTTTGCAGTTATTATCATCCAGGAACATTTGTTTTACTATGGTTTCTCTTTGCCCTTTTTGGATTTCTTCTCCCCTTCCCACCAGGATTTACTGCATCACCGACATTGATCCCGACCACCGGAAGCTCAGCCAGCTGGAGGCTGTGATCCGTTTCCTCACTGGAGAGGAGCCTGACCTGGAATGTGAGTCCCAGGCACAGCAAGTGCCCTGCTGGGGTTTTCCTGTACCCATCACAAGGCAGAGGGGACTGTGACAAACTGATTGGTTTCAGACTGAGCCCCTGTGGCACTTGCTTACACTGGCAGGACTGAACTCAAACCCAGATTAATTCACAAGTGGAAATGAGCTGAGGATCCACCTCCTTGTCTCCATCAGAGGATTTTTTCCCATTTCAAAGCTGACACATAACTCAGCCTTATTGGAGGTGTCAGCACAGGAAATACTGGGAAGTGGAAGGCTTGAATGGACCTTGGCAAGGGCTGCACATCAGGTTTAAGACAGACTGACTGACTGGTCTAGAGGGGACAATGGCAGGAGAAGCCAGGAAAAGTGCTGAGACAACTCATTTTCCCAGGGACACCAGGCATCATCCTCCAAGGGCTCACGGTGCCCTCTAGAAAGATGTTTTTTTTCAGAACAAGGACTATTAATTTTGTTTTCCAAACAAAACAGGTAACTGACCCAAGAGAAAAAAAAATGGTTACAGGATTATTGTATTTCCTGCTCCTCTGCTGCTCATCCCTTGCACAGGGTCCCATTCTCCTGCAGCTGATACAGCACCACTGAAGAGTGGGATCTCTATCAGGGGGCAGAGATGAGCAGCTGTGCATGGGAAGTCCTTACAGCAGTTTGGTTTTATGATGTCTTTCAGCCCCCTTAACTGTGCCAAGTACAAGCTTTGGCATGTAAGGCTGTACCTCAGAGGCACAAACCTTTGCCACAAGGATGGGAATCTCTTAAAAGTAAAATCAACTGTACTCCAGTAATCCTTCCTCTCTTGCACAGTGTGAGCAGAGCCCTCCTGGCTGTCCTTGGAGTAGGCTGGAAAGAGATGTATGCTTTGAAGAGGCCAGAGAGGAGGAAAGTTTTAGGAGAGCTGACTTGGAGAAATATGCAGGCTTGGAAGTGGAGGAAAAACAAATATGATTTGAACACATGAATCATAGACATGGGGGGCCTCAAGAGGGAAAGATCTCATGGTGGGCTCTAATTTTGAAGCTTGAATAACAACAGATGTGGAGAGAAGGATCCTGAAATCTGGCAAAGAAATTTGGGAGACCTTGACGTAAAACATTAAGGGACACCTGGAACATCAACCCAGAAAGTTTCAGTGCCTGAAACACTGAAATGGTGGGGTGGCTCCATCTAGAACAGCACTGAAAGAGGCATTTCTGGGACATGATGGGCACCATGTTCTCACAGATAAGTGCAAGCAGAGCAATACAGAGACAAAGCAGGTCAAATAAATGGGGTTCTGGGGCATGTCATTTAGCACATGATGATACCTTGAACTTTCCTAATCACTTCTTAGCTCCAGTCCAAAGTGGATTAGACTGGTAGCCTGGACTGGCTTGAGCATCTGGTGAAAACCAGGACAGGAAAATGTTTTGTGACTCACAGGAAGGAAAGAGGGCTAACAGAGAAGCCAGTGAGCAAAGGGACAGAGTAGAGCCATAAAAAAGTCCCTAGTGGTTTTGAAGTGGAAGGTGTTGGCTGGTATCCTGTCTACAGGATACCCAGAAATGTCAAGGCAGGGATTTGAGGCAAGGGCTGTTCCCACACTATGATACAAAATAACTCACACAAGCAGGCCAGATGCAAAAGGAAAGAAAAAGAACCCAAAAAAGCAAACTTTATTTTCTAAGTCCACTACATATGCAAGTGACAGTGGACTGGAGGGTGAAACTACCACCTCTCCAACCACACTGGTCAAACCAACAGTCCATCAATTCTCTCCACCCACAAAGAAGAATGCAAAACAATCATTGTTTATATGGACAGTGTGAGAAAATTCAATAGAAATATGTAAATATCAGAAGGCATAAGAAACATTTAGAAGAACTTTAAAACTCTCAAAAGAAGAGGGCAACAGGCTGTGGACAGCCTGCTCAATGAAGGAGTCAAGTGTCAGTCTAATGAATAACTTCATTTGAAAGCCTCTCACTTGCCCACACTTGTTTGGGCACCACCTTTCCACAGAGTTTGCAAGGGAATTGGTCTGATGATTTTAGACATTAGAAAGAAATTCTTCATGGAAAGGGTGATTAGGGAGGAAGCCCAGGGAAGCAGTGGAGTCACCATCCCTGGAGGTGTTTAAGGAAAGACTGAATGTGGCACTCAGTGCCATGGTTTGGTTGACACGGTGGTGTTGGGTCATAGGTTGGACTTGATGATCTCAGAGGTCTTATCCAACCTCATTGATTCTGTAATTCTGTGATCTTGGCTGTAACTGCTGCTGTGTTTTCCACCACCCAGGGTGTTTGGACCTCTTCTCTGCCCTGTAATGGGAGGCCTCTTTTTTGTGCCACCTTGATCCACTGTCCTGGATAGGCAGATGCTCCTTACCAAGGGACTCCCTAAAACATCTAGAGAAAAACATGTCTTTCTCTCCTGATTTTTGTTCTTCCTTTTTCTCCTTAGGTGACGAGGAGTTGGTCCAGGAAGTACTGTTTGATGCAGTGGTCACTGCCCCCATGGAGGCCTACTGGACAACACTAGCCCTCAACATGTCCTTGTAAGTGTAGGAGACATAAATATGGATAGAACACCACTATGGGTTTATGCAGTGCCTGAAACAGTCACAAACTTTTGCACAGCATACAAGAAACTGTAGAAATAGCTCAAAAAGCTAATAGCATAATAGCTTTAAAAATAGCTTGAAAAGTGTCTCTTGGGAGTGAACTCCAGTAATCTGGGCCTCCCTGGGACAGTCTTTCATGTGGTGAGGGTTTTCGTAGTGGAGAAAAGGGAGTTTGGTCTTGTCTCTATTGGTGTTACCTCCAGGTTGAACCTCAAGAAGACAGTGGACAGGCTGCCTTCAGTAAACAACTTGGTATTTTATTATTTCCAGTGAGGCACCTGTTGCTTGTGGTGTCTTGTATCATGTCACACAGATCTTCTTTCAGCAGACAATGTGCTACTTACTGACATACGTGGCCATTGGACTCCTGTTCCTGTTTCAGTTCCTTGTATCCCTGCACTAACAGAAGCTGAGCCAGTGACAATCCTGCTAGGACACACAGTTATCAGCACAGCTTTAAATAGCTACACCAACACACTCTCTTTAGTCACATTCTGCTAACCTGGCCATTCTCTGCATCCCTGATCCAGCCATTCTCCTTCTGTAGTTCCCCTCCTGCACTTCAGCCTCGTGAGAGTTGACTGCAGCAGAGCTAGCAGGGGCAGAGGAGCTTATGGCCTACTTAAAAGAGAATGAAGTAAGCAGACTTCAAAGGTTTAAATCTAAGCACAAGTCTTAAACCTGCCAATTGTCAGCCAGTAACAACCTGTTGCCATTAGCAGGGAGGAGCCACTGTCACTCCTGGTGTAAATGGGTTGTATTGCAAATGAACTTGGGACCAGGTCTCCAGATGTGGCTTCAAGTTGGAAAGGCCCTCACCCTGGATCATGGCTGTTCTTGTGAGAACTGTTTGCTTCTGCTTGTGTATTTCTGTTCCACAGGGATACCGAGGCAGGCGTTGAGATGGCGTTTCTGGGCACTCGGGCTGGACTCATGAGGAGTGCCCTGTATGTGGGCTCTGAGAAGATTTCCAACAAGTAAGTCCCTAAGCTGCATTACAGAGTTTCTGTCAGTGTCTCTGAAGGGGCAGCATGAAATCACCACCAGCCTTAGAAATGCTTTTGGGGAGACAGTATGGAAAGGAGCAACACCTTGATGGCATTAATGCTGATTCACAGAATCAGATTGGGGGGCCTTTGTTTTCCTCTGGTTCCTTTTGAGTTTTTCTTAAAATACTATCCCAAAGTGCATTCATTTGAATAAAACCCTTCAACCATTCCCTGACTTCAGTCAGCTGACACAGAAAATGTCCACAGTTACTGCATATCCCCAGATCCATTTTGCAGTGCAAAGGCTCTGCACTCCAGTGCCCCAGCGACATTCCAGCTTGGCTGTGTTTGATCTTTCTGTCTCAGTTCCTCTCCCAGATTTATGCTGGTCTGCCTCTCACACTGCCCGCATCGCAGCAGCATCCCAGTGCCTTGCAGTGAGGCGTTAGGCGATGTGACTGACATCTGTCACATCCCATTCACTCTCCTGTCCTCTCCCTCAAGGCAGAAGTACGTGTGCACTGAAGGGTTTTGACATGGAAAGGGTAGTTCGCATTCTGTTGCATTTTTGGATGCGCAGGCTGGTGCATGCTGCTGTAGGAAAGGACAGGTCGCAGAGGCACACCAGCAGATGGAACAGAAAGGGACCATGTGGGTGGTGGTCATTAGCTTCTCAGCAGCTGTTCCACTGTCCCCAAGTTCCCCAAACAGGATTCTTTCCCTCGAGCTCTGCTGTGCCTGAAAGGCGACACTCTTCATGTGTTTGAAGCAGACTGAACAACTCAGAGTAATCAGTCTCTGGCAACAAGGGAGAAATGCCCTGTGCTGCAGGAGGCTAACGTGATGATTCCCACTGCTCATCAGGAACAGTGTTCAGTGCTTCAGTCACAGTCACCACACTGCAGAGACAGATCCCCACGTATCTCACAAGGAGGTGCTTCTGGAATCCCCTGAAAGGAAGGAATCATAAATGAGGAATTATCATTATGTCAAAATATACAGCAAAACAAGAGTCTGAAGACAAAGGGATTTGCCAGGCAAGCCGTATGGACCTCCAGGGAAGCAAATGACCTGATTTTCATGAGGTCTCGCCTGAGCACATCCTCTTGCCTTCAGAAGCACCTCTTTGCTCAAGCACTTCAGTTCCTGCCTCTCCAGGAATCACAGAATAGAATTTGTTAAGGGATTGGAATGGACCTTAAAGATCATCTGTCCCTGACCCACTCTGCCATGGGGACACCTCCCACTAGACTAAGTTGCTTAAGGCTTTATCCAACCTGGCCTTGAACACTGCAGAGCTGGGGCATCCACAACCTCCTTCAGCAACCTGTTCCAGCTTCTCACCTGCCTCACCTTAAAAGATTTCTTCCCAGTATCTTAACTAAATTTCTCCCCTTTCAATCTGTACCTATTTCTCCTTGCCCTGTCACTGCAGTTCCTAACGGCGTCACTCCCCAGCTCCCCAGCAGCCCTCCTTCAGATACTAGAAGGTTGCTGTGAGGTGTCTGCTCCGAGCATCTCTTGAGGAGATGCAGATGTTTATGTCTGGGGTGGGTGGTTTGTTTGTGTAGGAGACTGCCTAATCCCCTTTCCTCACCTGCTCCCCATCCCCTGCAGTAACTAATGGCCACAAGCACCTGCGCTTCCTCGCCTGCCTGCTCACCCCGCGCTCCGGCGCTGCCCCCGCTGCTCGCGGGGTGTCGTGCCCGGTAACCCTTCCGAGCGGCCCGGTTCCCTCTTGCCCGGTTCCCTCCGTTTCCCTCCGTTTCCCTCCGTTTCCCTCCGTTTCCCTCTGTCCCGGTTCCCTCCTCCCCACCGCCCGCCCGGGGCCGCCGCCGCGGGCCTGGCCCGGGCCAACAGCGGCACCTGGCGGCGGGCGCGGGAGGCGCGGCGGGCGCGGCCGCCCCGGGAGCGAGGGAGGGCCCGGCCCGGCCCCGGGGGACAGCGGGGGACAGCGGGGGACAGCGGGGGACAGCGGGGGACAGCGGCGACACCGGGGGACAGCGGGGGACAGCGGGGGACAGCGGCGACACCGCCTGCCCTCGCCCGTGGAAAAGCTCCGGGTGCTGAGCTGCGGGCGATACGCCCGGCCGCACGTGTCCTACTGCGTTGTCCCGAGGAGGGCCGCCGCTCCTCCACACCGTGTTATGTCCCCGCAGGAAATTCCTGACGCAGAAGGACAAGGAAAGCATCTTCACCATGGACCACTTCCCTCTGTGGTACCGCAGGGCGGCCGAGCATCCCCCCGGCAGCTTCATCTACAGCATTGTCTCAGAAGATGAGTCAGGTAACCCCAGCCTAAATACAGAAAAGACAGAGGGAAATAAAAAAAGCTTTTCGCAGCTCGCATCCCGGATACCTTTATCAGTGTGAGACCTGCCCTGTTCGCACCAGTGAGGGGCACAGAGCTCATGGCCAAGATGCTGATCGCAGCTGAAAGAGGAAGCTACAAGGTGTGGGGAAGGCACTCAGCAATGAGCAATGCAGGGCTGCAGAGGAGAAGGATGGAAATGGAAAAGCATTACCTTTCCATGGATGGAAAGGTTTAGAGAGGCGGGAGCTGGGGGAACACAAGGTACTTGTGGGGCTGGAATACTCAGGAAACATGAGAAGGGAACAGGAAAGGTGTTGGAGAAGGAATGAGACACACACACGTGGCCAGGCTTGGGAGGGAACAGCATCAGCCCTGCTGGATGGCAGTAACAGCTGGCACTGGTGAGGGATCAGCAAACAGTCAGGAAGTCTAAGTTCAGAGGGTGTCATTTTTTCCATCACCACTTTCCATGACAGGAAAGGATGGGTTTGTTATGGAAGATGGTGGAGGAAAAGGGTGGAGAAGAAGGCTTTTCCATAGCATTGGTCTCCTGCATCCTTCCAATCCCAGTACTAGAAAATGGCATCTCTTGCTCAGCAAAGTTCAAACACTAGAGGAAAGCAAGGAGTGGCTTTTCAATATCTCTTGCTTAGTTCCTGTATGTTCCTGTGAGCATGCAGGGCCAGCCAGGACCTTCTCAAAGGCTGGAAGAGAGCAGAGGAGCCTAAAAACAAACAAGCAAAACAAAATATTCAGAGAGACTCCTCCACAGAAGGCAGAGATCCCCTCTGGGCTCCTCCCTGGCCTCTAGCTCTCCATCTCTGTCACAGAGCTCAGCACTGTAGCTGTTAAAGCTTTTTGTGGCACAGTGGTGGGAGTCTGGTGGGTGGGAAAGCAAGTAGCAAAGAGACGAAACCAGCCTGAGAGGCAAGAGATGAACCAGGATATATAGGGGAAAGGAATGGAAAGATAAAGTACGCAAAACCTACAAAAGCCTTTCTCCCCAACACCCTTACATCTCACTTAAAAGGCAAATGTGGAGAGAGGGGGAGAGATGCCAGGAGGGACCTTTTACTCCCCTGCAAGCCATGGCATCTGATTTGTGGAATAGAGTGTGGGTTGGAAAAGCAGGGAGTGACACCCCATGGGACTTCCTGGGGCAGCCATTACCCAGGCCACAGTAGTCACTGCTGGCTAAACACTGGGGCTGTGGCTTGCTGTGGCTTTCTTAGAAGTCACAGCTAGTTTTGGATAAAGACTGAAGACAAGTAGCTAGCACTGTTCTTTATTTTACATAGCCATGGGTCAGAAGCTTTAATCAAGTCTAGAACCCCACACAGCTGGTAACTCCGCAGGCACCTTGTAAAAAGTAGCATTTGGCCCTGAAGACCTTGTGCCCTAAACTGTAAGGGAGATTATTAGTGTTTAGGGATGAGCAGCTCAGAGAGACTCCCTGGGAAGGGCCAGGAAATAATTTCCAGTGCTTCTGAGATAGTCAGTTACCATGAAGCAGAGTCCAGGCCCTTCCTTGACATCTGATGAAGCAGGACTGCCCCACATTTTAAACAAAATAGGCCACCCAGTTTCTTATTAAATTCTCTCAAATGCTGAAGTCCCCTTTTCATGTTTTCCACAAGTCCCCTGCTGTGACAGGAGGTTTTTTGTGGCAGATGGGCTTCTAATAATCTAAGAAGGAAAACCCCCAACAGCTCTCTGTTGGAGAGGAAACCAGCAGGAAGTGACTGCAGGTCATCAGAAGCATTTATACACAGAACCTCCTTCCATTGTCCAGAAGTCTCAGAAATAAAAGGACAGCAGGGAAGCCTCTGCATGTCAAGTAGTACTGTTCTTGCAGCCCAGATTTTTCACGTGTTGGGTGAGATTTTTATTTAGAGACCCTAAGTGTATTTTGCTTCTTTGTCCCATCCTCAAACAAGCCATTTGACGTTCACCGGTTTAGGGCAAATTCGGGAGAAAACCTCCAAAGGGGATTTTAGAAACCTTTAGAAAGAAAATTCAAGTGGCCCCTCCCACAACTGGTTCCAGAAAAAATATTTCCCTGAAGAAAAGTGGAAAAAACTGTTTATTTAACTGTTTATTTAACAGGCAAAGCATTCACCAGCAAAAACTAAAAATGGACAACAATAAACAATAAAACCTCTTGCTGCTCCAAAAGGGATGACAAAGTCAGAAAGTCCCCTTGGTGGGCTGTAGCTCAGCTCTCTCAGTCTCTTATCAGTCCCTCTGGCACTGGAAATGCCACGGCCCAGGCCCAGCCCAGTGGGCCACAGGTGTGAGCTGTCACTGCTCTTCTGGGTGTTCAGTCCAGAGCAGGTTTGAGCAGGTCCACAGTCCAGGGAACTTCTCTGCCTCAGCAAGCTAAAAACTAACTAAAAGCAAAGGAGAGCTCTGTCCTGCTGTCTGTCCATCCGCAGACAGCACAGTCCAGGAGCAGGAATGTGAAGGAGTGAGTGCAGTCCCAGATAACAAACTCCACGCTTCTTCTCTCCCCACTTCGCCCTCAGAACCAGTCTCAAGGGTGCAAAACCTATTATCCATACACAGAATAGACAACTGGGGATACAAGCATCATATGGCCAACCCAGGACAACCATAAAGGCAGGATCATGCCTAAGACGTGTGAACTATTTATTTCACAAAGGTTTTACTGCTTTTGACACACTTGAGCGGGTTAATCTGGCTTTCATCAAAAAAACAAAAACAAAATAGTTAGAGCCTCCAGGCTGAACTGTGGTAGGCACTGAATTGTGCTCTGGACACACCTATAATGATGAAGGCAGACATGGAAAGCAGTAACAAATGCTGGAGTTGTGGGGATGGAAAGATCCCTGACCCGTCTGTCTAAGGAAGAGATTTCCATGGAGCACACAAGAAGGGAACCAGGTGCAGACTACATCGATCAGCCTGGCCTTCAAACTGTCCCCTGGCAGTTCCCAAAGAGATGCCCCAGCTGAAGTTAATCTAATCAATTTTAAAAATATATAGCAATGGAATCTGCCACATGGACAACTGCAGGCTGGAACAGCTGCCCTGACAAGGAGAGATGGAGTTCAGTTGCTTGAGCCTATCCAGCCATGCGATTTTAAATGCCTCGTGAGAGCTCAGGGATATGCACAGGGCTGGCAGATGTGTCACAGGACCTACAGGATGCTTAAAGCAGCAGCTCAAAAATAATTGGGAGACCCTGGGGCATAAGAGAGTTTAGGCAACGAAGTCCCAGAAGATTTTGTTTCTAAAATGGAGTGTGCTCTGGAAGTTGCTGTGTCTGTAATTTGTAGTGCTGGCCTGGCTTGGGTAAGAGTTAGATATAAGCCTAGCCTTTGGTGTATAAGTGTTGTCAGAATTACCTGTCCTGCCTCTCCTCAGTCTCCAGAGTTTGGATGGTGCATTGAGCAGAACAGCTCTCTGACCTAAGGGAAGCTCTATATGCCCAAAATCAAGGAGGCCGGTCCTCTACATTTTATCACAGAATCATGGAACACTTCGGGCTGAAAGGGACCTTAAAGGTCACTTAGTTCCACACCCCTTGCTGTGGGCAGGGATGTCTTTCATGAGACCAGGTTGTTCAAACCCCCCCACCATCCCCAATCCTGCCTTGGATACTTCTTTTATGTTGAGGATACCACTTCTATCATGAGCCATAAAGAGAAAAATAACATTTTCTCATAGCCCGTTAGGCTGGTTTTGTGTTTTGAAAGATGCAGCCCTTGAAATTCTGAGATGTTTCAGAGTTGAGGAATATGTAGACACTGTCCTGGATGGGAAAATGTGAGGGCAAGCTGCTCCTGCTGCATTTTATTCCTGTCTGAGGGTAAGCTAACCAAGTCTGCTGTATTTATGTCTTGACAGAGGGAGGTGGCCTGCCAAAAGTGGTGACAGTGAGCACGGCTGTGTCTGTGTCTGTGGATGGGAAGATGGGAATTGCTGCAGGTAGGACATTCTGGCTTCTCTTTTTATCTTGAATGAAATGGCTGCATCTTGCATTGAATGTGGGAGCTGAGAACTGTTAGCTTGTCATTCAAGGGAAATGACAGGAGCCACAATAGCTTGTGGTATTGAGAACTAGGCTAAACAGAATAATGGAACAGGTACTGAATGGCTGACAGCTTCTGAAAAGGAAATGGGCTGCTTGAATGGAAGCTTCCCATCTCCAGTGCTGGTGAATTTGTGGATTGAGACTCTTTCTCTGGAGCAGGAGCAGGTTGGGAAGTCTGTGCAGGTTTAAAACTTTGCAAAATGCTTTGGCTTTGGAACAGCTTCATGTTTGTGTGTCCCCATTGTTATCTCAAAGGAAAAATAACTTCTGCTGGTGGAAGGGGCATGTTGCTAGAAATCTAATTCAGACCTATAGATTGCCAAATTTATTGCTGTATCTGAGCTTTAAACTCCTTTTTGCAGACCTTCACTAGACTGAATCTTCTTTTGGAAAATTCATGTAGCACATTATTTCCTCAAAGCTTTTGAAGATTTACCATTTTCTGTACTAATTGCTTCAGCCTTGCAATGCCAGGACGTGCATTGAACTCAGAAACAGAGCAGCCATTTAACAAAAAAACCCAGCATTATCAGTAAGTCTGGCACCGTATCCAATTTAACCACTCAGCATAGGAGTATTGGGATAAGAGAAAATGTAGCTCCATGGAAATTGCTTTAGACCTGGAAACAGTGACTAAAGGAAGAGGCTGATGGAACAGGCTATGGAGTAATTATGCTGTGATGCAAAGCTTCTTAGGAAAGAATGGTTAGTGCTCATGGAGCCTTACATGGTGAAAGGAATGACTGAAAGAATGGACACCAAACAACAACTTTGTTTCAGGACCACCCTGTAGAGAGAAGGCCATACAGCAGATACCTTCAGATTACACTCTGCCACTGCATTTGCCTAGGCTGGGTAGGAGACAGGGGATGTTCTTCAATACTACTAGTCAGTAAAACTATAGCAAATTAACTGCATCTGATGAAGCATTCCTTCTTTTCCAGGATTTCAGTAAGTTCTAGCTGACAATGATACTCCTTAATTATCACCTGGACATTGAGAAAGTACTTACAAGCTGAAGGAAGTGTTATGAAACAGAACATTTCACTTTTATGTCCAAAGCCAGAAAATTATTATGAAGTCTGCCCAGAGACACCTGTGAACAGAGATGGTTTCAGCGAAGTTCACATTAATAGGTGCCTGGATGATAGAAACTGCTCCCAAAACTGACACTGTTATACCCAGCAGAAAATGAAAGAGCATTGAAACCACACCAAGGGCCTCTGTACAGCACTGAAACGTTTTTCTAAGAATTCATTTGAGAGGAGAAAATAACTTTTTTTTTTTAAATGAGCTTGTTTTTCATTATCTTTTTCCTTCCCTTTCCTGACCTGTGGATTAGAGCAGAGGCACACAAGCAGTTCATCTGTGTTGTGGTTCAAGCCCTGCTCGAAATTAAGCTGCACACAGCCACTCACCCAACCTCCCTCTCACCCCTCCACCCTGGTGGATTGGGAAGGAGAATCAAAGTAAAACTTGCAGTTTGAGATAAGAACAGTTTGATAATTGAAAATTAAGTAAAATACAATAATAATGGTAAACGATGATGATAAAGATAATAATAAAAAGGGTAAAACAAGCAATGCAAAATACAATTGCTCACCACCCACTGACTCATGCCAGACTTCTCTTCCCAAAGCCAGACTGGTCCCTCTTCTGGGTAACTCCCCCCAGTTTCTATAGTGGGCATGATCTTCTGTGGTGTAGAATGCCCCTTTGGGCAGTTCAGGTGACCTGTCCAAGCTATGGTCCCCTCCAGTTTCCTTTGTCCAGCTCCTCACTTGCAGAGCATGAGACAAGGAAAAAAAACCCTTGACTTAGGATAAACGCTTAGCAAAAAACCAAAACATTCTCATTATGAATTCAAAACACAGCACTCTAAAGCCACTGAGAAGAAATTAACTCTACCCTAGCTGAAACCAGGACAATCTGGCACTCAGCATAAATTCAAAGAAGGAAACTTCTCGGTGGAAGCACTGGAGCAAGAACAAGTGGCAGGAGGATCTGGCCCTGACAGAACCATTTCTCTTCTGTCAGCAGCACTTTCCACAACCCCTGTGGAGATTTCCACCCACTCAGTTATGCTGAATACTGTCTGTGTGGACATGCTGTGAAGGGGCAGGATCCTTTGCAGAGGGTGGAGGAAATAGCAAAGGATAGGGAAACAAAAACATATTTTAAAACAATAAGGTGGAAAAGCTGTCATTTTTGGAAATTATGCAGAACCATTTTTCTCATTGGAAGATGAGACAGAGATATGAATTTTTAATTGCTATTGTTCCTTAAAGGTACCTTGGTCCTGTCCCTAGCAGGTACATTAAGTGACTTGAGCACAAGCATCTTATGCTACTCTCACACATGGTGGGTGTTCTTCACTCCTGGTTTCTTATGCTTTGCTGAAAACAGCCCATCTCTGATCCATGGTATGGGTGGGTTAATGATAACATCAGGGCAAACATTATCACCCAAAGGGTCCAAAGTTCTTCATGTCTCTAGCTGTAGTCTCCACTGGCTTCAGCAGGAGTGCAAGAGTTTGCTGAGGTAGGTTCCATATGCTGGCTTGGGTGTCAGTCAATGTTTGGGGGGTGTTCAGGGAGGAGAAAAGTGCTATATTACCATTTGCTTTTCTAGTAGTGACTAAGGTTCATCATCTAAATCTTACATACTAGTAGTCATTTTAAAAAAAGGGCTATAATTAGTGGTCACACTATCAATTGAAATATTATTTTTTCTTGAGGATGTCAGCTTAGAGAGTAAGGATGTAGATCTCACTTCATTTCCCCTCACAGTAATATAATTATCCTGAATGGCTAGATTCTGATTCTAGGGGACTGTGAGTGGCTGCAGCAGAAATGAAGCTGGGCAGAGCTGCAACACCATCAGGGGTACAGGTGAAGGAAGGGGAGGGAGTGTGGAGGCACACAAGAGGCAGTGAAAGCAGAATGGGATGCAGATTGTTGTTATTGTTATTCTGATGGCATCAGCCCTTACTGGGATTGATACCATGGTAATTTAGCTATACTAGCAGAAGTTTGGTACCCAGCACTGGTTCCCAGAAAACCAAATATCTGGGTAGATTTGTAGTTTCTGAATAAATGCAGCCACAGGTCTGTAAAAGGGGAACAACAGAGACTTCTAAAGTGCCCCTATAAAAGAACAAGTGGTATGAACTGGCCTGTCATTCTGTCACTGATCATTACTGTCACTTGTTTGACTTGATGGTGCTTGAGGGGATTTGTAAGCACTTTGAAATGTTCACTATGCATGCAGTGAAGAATTAAGGTCCAGGATTTACAGCCATGCTCATGGGGAGGGAGCACCCCCAGTGCCCCCGTGGGGACAATGCCAGTTACAGGCAGCATTGGGCCCCTTTCTTTCTGGCAGATGAATGGCAGTCCATAGCCAGGGCAGAGTAAGGCAAACTGGTAAAATCAAATATCCAGGAAGATGACACAAGCCTGGTTGCTGTCAGGAAGTGAGGGAGCTGTTGGATGGAATTAGAGAGTTGCAGTCTGGAGGGCTGAGAGAAGGGATAGAGGGGGAAGCACAAGGGCCTCCTTCCTCCCAATTCAGTCTGTCTTAGCTCAGTGGGAAATCCCAGAATGGGTTTGAGGGGGAATCCAAGCTGCTCCTCATGTCATTAGAGATGCTATTCCACACTCCAGGTGAAGAGGTGGCCAAATTCAGGAGGGAAAGGAAGTGTCCTTTGCCCAGCCCTATCCTCATCCCTTTTTGTCCATCCCTCTCCTTCCCCCATGGGCCTGGGAGGGGTGCACAAGGGGTTCAGGGTACACACAGATTTCTTGGAGGACATGGTGGAGCAGGGTCCACTTGTGTGAGCTGAGTTGGTGGGGTTTCTTTGGTGGGGAGCCACACAGGCAGCCCTGGCTTGACTATACCTGTTTCTTGGAATGGATATTATCTACCTGCTATATTGTACTTTGGCACTTCAAAGCACTATGCAAACATTAAGTAATGCCTGGATGATTAATTATTATTAATTAGGAGGCAGCTGTTCTCCTGGGATGTCAGTCCAGTACCTTTCATACACACTAACTGCATCAGAAATGAGAAATAAGGAATGGGGATGGCATTCTCCCCAAGCCATGTCCTGCCCCAGATAGCACTGTCATCTGCTCCCTCCCGTGAGTCAGTAGCCTGGGGCTTTCTGATCCTCAGGCTGAAAGGCAGAAATCACATGGAGCTCCTGACAGAAGCTTTTCATTATTTAAAGCCTCAGTGAAACTGCTGGAATCTGTGCAGGAGTTCAGCTGTCACTTTGGGCTGTGGATGACATCTCTTTCATTGCCTGACCTTCTGGCTGTTCAACTTCTGGGGCTGTCAGCTGGCTGCCAGTCCCAACAGGGACAGGTAGGATTAGGTCCATGACTGTCATGTGGCAGGGCATGACAGCAGACAATGGGGCATGCACATGGTGCCCAAGAAAAATAATCCAAATGGGCACTTGGGAGATGTGTTTATTTTACACAACACTTCTCTCCTCTGTTGATACTGGAAGTAGCTGCTCTTACCAGCAGTTATTGGACCACAGTGAAATCGTTACCCTATGACACCAGCAATTCATGAAGATGTATTTGGGGAGAGCCCTAGGCAAGCTCAAACCAGGGGCAGAGAAGAGAAATGTTGTCTCTGTTTTAAAAACAGACTTTTGGGACACTGAGTTATCAAGACCAGTAATTTCAGAAAAGTTCTGTACTCACAACAGGAGCAGATTTTTAAAAAATATTTTGATTTTTTTTTTCAAAATAATTTGAAACCTATCAGTCTGAAAAGTAGGTAATGGGGAATAATTATACCATATTTAACCTCTGGTTAAAATCCAGCCTCTGTCAGTCTGATGGAAGCTCTTAATTTGAAAAGCAATTCCTGGCCAGCTTGATGTCTCTCCATCTCTTCCTTGGTCTTCTATTTTGGCTACCTGCTGTATCCTACCAGCAAGCAGGAACAGGAGGTGCAGGTGTCTTTTTCAGCAGGACTGTTGCTGTGGCATCTTTTCAAGCTAATCTGCACACAATTCCACATTCCTACAGTTTTGCTGCTTGGATGGATAAAACATTTCAACCTTCTCTCTGGAAAGTGACAGTAGCATCAGTAGAAGCTGTTAAAATGCACAGAAATAAGCTCTAGTAGCATAAGCACCTTTTCTTTAGAAGTAGCTGCATATAAACTGGAGAATTAAAACTATATCACTAGGCTGGTCCAGAAAGCAGTATTAAGATACCCATATAAAATATGAGGGTAACTGATCTCTTGAATGTGTACTGCAGTATTGAGAAGGAATGTGCCTCGTTCCGTGCTGAAGGTTGTGCCAAAGTTGTCTCAGTGCAGAGACTTCTGTGAGTCCCTGAGGCGTCACCAGGTGCCTTTATGGAAATCATGGTCCCCCTGGCATGCAGTGGTATGATGGATAAAAAGAAGGAAGACAATTCATTTTTAGCCCATGACCTGCTAAGTCTGGTCTCTGCCTGATGCCAGCCTATTGTAAATGCAGCTGAACCCAGTGGGAAGAAATGATGATGTCTGACTCCAATTCAGAAGGCTGAATGATTTCTTTATTATAACTATACTATAATACATTAATATACTATTTAAAGGAGATACTAAAACTACAAACCTACTTGTTCTAACTACCATATCTAACTTACTTACAACTCGTGGCCCTCTCTTGATAGTCCAGCCACAGGTGGATTGGATTGGCCATCAGGCTCAAACAATCCTCACCAGAATCCAATCAAGCAATTGCCCTAGGTAAACAATTCTACAAACACATTCCACATGGGAAAAACAGGGAGCAGAAATAGAAATTGTTTTCTCTTTCTTTCTCTCTGTGCACCTCTATGAAAAGTCCTAAGAGAGAGAATAATGTGCCTGCCACACCAGCCCCTTCTGGCAATCCCCAAAGCCCGAGCAGTTTCTCATGCATCCATCAGATCCAACAAAATCAGAGACATCTGAACAGGCCGTGCCCTGGAAATGAGTCATGGAGAATGTTAGGGACACTCGTAAGGCAGAAATGCTGCTGATTTTAGTGCTACCAGCAGCTGTGCCTTCTCCACCTCTCAGGACATCTCTCTGGAGGCTGTTATCAGTGGGTACACGCTTGCTTTTTGGGGTGTTTCTGGGGCACACACAAGCTGTTCCATGAGCCGGACAAAAGTGAGGCGGTGACGTTATTTGCGCTGGATCTGGTCTTACAAACTTTGCCTTTGTCTTGGTTTGGCATCAATACTGGGGCCACATGGTTCCCTTTTCAGAGCTGATTATCCTCCAGCCAGCTCAGTGAACAGGAGAGAGAGAAACATCTGCCTGCAGAACTCCAGCTAGATGTCTCCATGCATAGACAGTAACTGGGGACAAGAGGGACAAATAAGTCTATTTTGACCTCAAAACTATGCTAAAAATAGTAATGTGAGGCATCTTTCATAGCATTCTGCTCACCCTGGCTAGACCTTAGCCATTTCCTTTTCTTCCAGGGTGTTTGTGCTGTTTGCATAGGCTGTAAGATCTTCAGCACAGGGACCATGCTTCCCCCTTGTGTGTGCAGACATTGTCTATTGCCTTGGGAAGAGTCCTTGTCTAGGGAAAAACTGAAGACAATTCTATAGAGTAAATATTTCTTTGTAGTCTCTGCTGAATGCCTGAGTTTTTACACTGCACCATTTACCAGGGAAAAAGCTCTGAGGGAGTGAGCCCTGCCTTCCTCAGCCCATACAGGCATTGCTTCACCCAGCACAGACCCTGTGGGTAGGTGGTTCCTGTGCCCCAGCCCTGCCCTCACCAGCTCTTTCAGGGAATTTTCTCAGTGGGACCCCAATAAAAAATTGTGAGCAATGAGTTTTCCCATTTAGGGTCTGGTGAGGCATCTGTCCCAGGATATCCTCAGCCCTGGAGCCTGTTCCAGGCTGGAGCTCCAGCCCAGGACCCCGTTCTTGCCTGTGCATAGCAGAAATCTTCTTGCCTAAGGTTATCCGTCACTGCTGCCTCTACAGCTCCACTGATTGCCATGGTTGTCGCTCTTGAAGTGAAAAGAACCCTTGACACTGACTCAGGGGAGACTTGCATATAGCTGGATTTTTTAGATTGGCACCCAGCGCCTTTGCCATGTTGCCTTTGCTTGCAAATTATTTGATATAATTTTAATTCCGAGCCGAATTAGAGCAGCGCACAGGTTGCCATAGCAACCATTACCTTGTGCCTTTTGGTCTGACTCATTGCAGACAATTACTCTTGCGCTCCAGGATTCACAGATGTGATAGGAGAAGAATCATGTGCTGGGCTTTCAACTTTTTTTTTTGCTTTTAATTTCCTTCCCAGCCTCTCTTCCATTAACTCCTGCTTACCCAGCATCAGCAGGCCCTGCATCCCTGCCCAGGAGTGCTCATGGGAGTGCACTGGATGTGTAGATAAACGATGTGTGAGGTGATTTGTGCATGCCTGTGTGCATCTGCATATATAAAGAGCTGATCTGCAGTGTGTTGTGAGATCCCTGGGCTCCCTGTGTGCACATCTCGCTGGGGACGTGCACAGACACTCATAACTACAGAGCAATTTGCACTTTCTCCTGTCTGTGGTGTTTTCCAGGTAGGCACAGGATTGATTCCATGGAGTTTTACCCAGTGTGCAGGGGCTGTCAATAAACACGGGGTATTTAGGGGGGGACTGACAAAGTGCGAGGGTTATGAATGGTGCAGGACCTTCATTTGAAGCTGCATGAAGATCCACAGGCTGCCAAGCAAGTGGCACTGGTACCCCTGACACCACCTAAATCTCTGTGTGAGTGCTAGGCCAGTTCATTAGCCCGCTCACATCTATCCCCGCAGTGCCCCATGTCTTTTATGCAAAGTGCATGGGGTAAAGTGCTGTTGTCTGTAGCCTTAGCACAGGTATAACTGATGTCCTGAGCTCTGTTAGCACCTACAGTTTAGCAGAGGAGCAAAGCCACGTGAGAAGATGCTGAAAAGGATCAAATGAGCAGTCTGTAGATATGAGGATGATGGTGGTAAATGTCACAGCAGAGGAGGTTATAGGAAATGTCTTGTGTGATGGTTTAGCTTAAATTCAGCCAAGGCAGACAAGTTTTGCAGGGTGAGAACCACAGAAACTTAGCAGATGTGAGTACAGTTCCAGCCTCCTCCTAAGAGACATTATTTTAGCCACCAAACTAACCCTGAATTCTTTTTGTCCTGCCCTACCTATCACCTAAGGCACAAATCTCCCTTTCATCAGGCTTTGTAATGGGGCTCTGACTGCCATCCCTTTCCCTTCAAAAGACCTTTTTATTTTCTTCCTTTCTCTCACTGGAACACAGAAACCCCACTCACAGGATCACAGATAATTCTGGTTGGATGGCACTAGAATTACACTCTGCTGCCCAACGTGTGGAGGGTGTTCTGCTGTTGACTCACAGCACTGCATTCAGAGGCAGCAGTGCAAAGTCTGGAGGGTGGGGAGGGAGCAGTTGAGCTTTTGGGGACAGTGTGAAGCCCCCATTTCTGTGAGGATCCTGACTCTTTTGCCCTCCATCTGTCTGTGACAGCAAGCAGCTGCTTAAGCTGGCTCTGCAGAAGAATGGAAAAAAGGCAGACAGCAAACAAGGCTGTCTTGTCTAGCCTAACCCTCCCTTAGAGGTCAGAATTGTAGGGATAAAGTGAGGATTGCTTACATATCAAGCTGAGCTAGATCTTAAAAAGGAGGTTAAAACAAACAGCATAATGTTCTTCAGCTATTTGGGGAATAATAACAAAAAAAAAAGAAGTAGGGCCACTTCTGGTCAATAAGAGTGAAGTTGGGGTCAAGGAGTCTATAGTGTGAGTGAAAACCAAAGAAGACTCAGTGCCCAAGTTATTGATAAGGACAGAAATATCACCCTTGGGGAAAGAAACAAGCTGAGTGCTGTGAATAAGCAGCTCAAGCTGATTAGTGCGCTCACAGTGCTGGGCCTGGCTGCTTTCTGGCCCTGGGAGAGCTGGCATGTGGAAATGCACACTTACAGCAAAGGGCTTTTTTCAACTCTGTACACAGTGGTGACGCCATGCAGTCTGCAGAAGTGAAAATTCAGCAGTTAGGATTAAAGAAGGACAAGAAATAAGTTTGTCAGTCTCCGACTTTTAAGTCTGACCTCTGCAATGTGTGTAGGACTTTAGAGGAGATCTTCAAGGAAAGTATAATTATTACCAATCAGTTAGGGTAAAAGGGAGTCATGCAATATGAGTTTATCAGTGCTGGATAACAGCAGGCCGAACCAACATCCTTCTTTCAGATGATTGTTTTCCTGGAAGACAAAAGAAATTTCAAATGTCTCATCTCTGTATTTCAGTAAAGCATTGATATGTGGCATATAAGAAACAACTAGACTGGAGAAGATCAAGTGAAGCAAAAGAGTTGTAAGTGGCAGGGAGGGAGAAGTCAATCTGAGAAGACAGCAGCAGCAAGATCACCTATCAAAGTCTAGCAAAATGTTACTTGTTACACTCCCCTTGGTCACCCATGGGATTGGCCTTTGCTAATATTAACCTGAGACCCTGATTCAGATAGCTGTGGAGAGGGAAGGAGTATCCTGGTGATTCAACACTAGAAGGCATTTCTAGTACATGGAAGGACCAGGATATTGTAGAGGAAGCCTTATTTGACCTTGGCAGGAGTACCAGAAACAGAATGAATTTCAGTAGTACGACAGACAAGGTCATATGCTTGACAGCTAATAATAGAAATCTTCTGTAAGCTGGGAACTCTGAGAGACCTGGCAGAGGGCACAGCAAGCAGGACAGGAGGCAGTCCTTGTCTTCTGGGAACTGTTGAGCCAGTCTTGCCAAATCTCAGTGAGGATCCTCAGTGTGGATCATCAGTAAAAGCTGTACTGCTCCCTGATGCCCACAGTAAATTCAGGGAACCATTGTCACTTGCCAAGACCTGTCCTAAGAACTTTGCTGAAAGGCAGCTGTATAGACTTAGTGGTAAACATATCCTGAGAAAGCTCAGGGAAAAAGTGCTGAGATCTGTATTAGGTGGTGGTGGCATGGTGGTGAATCACAGTGCAATGCAGTCGAGGACAAAGCAAATTATGTTTTAGTGGTTAGGGAGGTGTTCCCAATGGGAAAATACATTGATGCTCCCACACAAAGCCCTGTGAGACCTCTCCTCTAGTCTGTGTTACAGTTTTGGTCAAAGGAATACAGGCTGAGACAGGAGCAGACAGGATGGGCAGATGATGAGAGGAAAGGGGAGCCTGACGTTGTGAGAGGAACCTGGAGCATCCAGCTTGTTTAACCACGTGCAACCAATGACAAAGCAGATAGGATTGCTGTCATGAATGCACCTTGGAGGACACATTTAAACTAAAGCACATGGTTGTATGGAGATAGGCTTTAGCCAGAATCTGAGGTAAAAAGACAATGGATTTAAGCTGGAGCTTGAAAAGTATATAAGAAAGTGGTGGTGCCTTGAATACAAAGAGTTGAGACTCTGTTAGCCTGTAATTCCTTGGCCAGGCAACAGCTGAAGTCCCTGATCTCATCATGTCACTGAACAAAAACCAGCCACAAGCAAGGTAAACACTCAGGGAACTTCCGTTCCCTGCAGCATTCTCCTTGGGCACCAGGCAGGGCATTCTTACCCTACAGTTCCCACACTCCATGATTTTAGTCATGACTAAATAAAAATAAGCTTGTTAATGCAGCTGAAAGCCCCAGCACAGCACCTGGCCAGAAGCTAGGGCTGACCTAAACCCCTCTCTCAGCCTTTGACATTGTGGTGGTTTCTCTTTATTGCTTTGGGTGTTGCAAAGTAAAGAACAGTGAGTAGAAAAATCCCTGCTTACAATAACAAACCCTTAAAAAGCAGATGGGGATGTGGGGGCTTGTGTGTTTTGTGACATTTGAGTACCAGAGCAGGGAGAATCTGAGAAGCAGCTGGTCAAAGGCACTCATTGAAAAGGGGATGATCAGTCACAAGAAGACAGAAATAAGAGGGAGAAAGAATAACTGGGGAATTCAAGACATTTATGTCCAGTGAGAGATACGTGAAAAACAACCATATGAGGCTGTGAGTGGATGAAAGTGGAAAATGCTGGAAGGGGATAATCCTTTTAAATAAAGGGCTAGATTTTCTCTTGCCAAGAATTTTATAAATCTGGAGGCTCATGTTTCAAATGCACTGAATTTATACCAATGTAAAGGTACAATCAGAGCCACTTACCCATAATCTGCCTCCCTCAAAATTATTTGTTAGGGTTTTGTCCTAGCATTTACATTTACCTCTATCTTTAAAGCAGGAACAATGTTCACAGCCTAGTGAGTAGACTGTGAGACATTCTTTAGTAGGAAGGAGTAGAGAAAAGTGACAAAATCATGTAGTATCTACAATATAGAGCACAGATACCAGTGGATGAGGAGAATACTTCTAAAAGGGGGAGAAAAAGCTGGAAGCAGTGTGACAATAGGCTCTAGTGTTATTCCAGAGGTGAGAAAATGCTTTCAGTGAAAGTCTTAATGAACTCAATCTGCCTATTGTACCTAAAATAAGAGATTATTTGATTTAGAGTATAAAGTGCCTCCACAGAGAGCTGCTGGTTACTGAAGGTTTTTGGTTTTTTTTAATCTAGGGGAGAGAATAATAAAAAACTGTGACAGAAAAACCAAAACAGATTAAAATTAGTTAATAAGCATGAATGCTAACAATGAGCACTAATAGGTATTGTCAGAAGATACCAAGGGAAACAATATTTTTCCTTTTTTTCCATTTTTTCAAATCAAAGGTAGATGACTTTCTGGAGGATTCAACTTAGCTGCATGTAAACACTCACTGTTGGTCTTTCTATAGGATAGTTTCTCTAATTTCTGTTTCATAAGCTAAACAGATTGAGCTCTTTCAGCCTTTTACAAAAAAAAGCATTTTCTGCCACCCCCAAATAATGCTTGTGGTTCTTTTCCACACAATTTCCAAGTAGCGTGCGATACACAGAAGGTCAGACTGGATGATCTAAAGTCCCTTCTGGCCTTTATGTTCTCTGAATCTCTGCCTCTGTGAATTCATTAATGTTTGCAAGCTCCCAGAGAGCTGCCAAAGGCAAGCACTATAGAAATGCAAAGCATTGTTGTTACTCTGCATATTTCCCTCGAGCTTTACCGTGGAGCTGGTTGAATATCGAAGGGTATCGTCTGTGTGTATTCCCTCAAGTGAAATACCTGCATTTCTCACTCCTGCAGTGCCCTTTCCGAGTTGATTTTCTGCAGCTGTGCTAACAAACAAGTTTATTCCCACCAATTTAGGACTCAGAAAAAGCAAATGTGAAGGGCAAATCTCTGCTTGGAGCCCAAAGCAAAGAGCAGCACATTGTTGTGGCCCAGGAGCTCCGTGCGAGGCAGTTATTATTAGCATCATGCTTTGCTTTCTCTTTGTCTCCAGGTGCCCTGCACATGGCCTCTGCCTGGCTGCAGCAGAGCAGAACTGTGGGAAAGACAGATCTGGCCCTTGTTGGCTGCTTTTCCCCCATTCTCTAAAGGGAGAAGAGCTGTGAGGATGCTGCCTTGTCCCGAGGTTTCCAGGGCTGTGACAGATGTAGAGTGCACCCCAGAATGACGCAGGAAATGTTTATTTACTCACATTTCATTCTGTAACTGTATACATTTTTGAATGCTTGTTGTATTGCCAATTATTCTTGGAGAGAAGTCTTTTTGGCCCTCAGAAATCCTGTGCTAGGACTTGCATTTATCTGGTTGGAGGATAGAAACTGACCCTCTGACCCATGCTTCCAATCAGTGCTAGCTCTTCAAGCTAGCACAGTGGGCTGCTTATGGATGAGATACTGAGGAGGAATCCTATTTTATATATTTTACCTGTTACATGTCCAAAATTACATGGTTATTATATAGGGTGTTATATATGTGCATGAGTAGGTGTGTAAGCAGGACAAATACATTGGTCAATATCAAATACTAATCAAATTGTAATAAATAATTGCAGAAAATCACAGCCTGCTCCCAGACAGTTCATGAACTGAAAAAGTCTAGAGTCATCAGATGAATGTGTTGGCTTTGCTTTTTTCTGCTCTGTGTTTCTGGTATTATATGAACTGCTGAGTAGTATCTCTGTGCACTGCTCTACCTACCTGGCAAAATGAGATTAAACTATGTGTCATAGACACCATGCTATTAAACAATAGTGGTGATTCTCCTGCAGCAAATACCTTTTTAGCAGAACAGATGCCTCAGCTGTGAGCAGATTAAGAGTAGCTGGGTTCTGCTCCCAGTTTATCTCTGAAGATCAGACTGAGCCCAGCAGGGTGACTGAGGATAGGAGTGTGAGTAGTGGCACAAGGGTTTGCTCATTGTGGGGTTTAACATCCTTCGTGGTTCCACATGCGTCAGGATGAGCTTATTCTTAACAGCAAGGGAATGTGATGAATTTTGTATGCTTAGCACTGAAAGTGGCCAAGTGGGGAATTTAAACTTCTTAGCTGTGTGTGATAGACCTAGCCAGGGAACAGCTGGTAGAGAGATGCTGTTAGCTCTAGGGGTAGCAGCTTGTGTACTTGGGGGTGCAATAGGATTAGATAGCAATTTCTATCCATTTCAAAATAACCTTGCTCAAGAGGGTCAGGAATTTGGAGATGCAGGAACCCATAGCTCCCTATTTGTTACATTATGTTCTAATTAAAAAAAAAAAAAAACTTTTGAAATCAAATCTGACCTGAATATAACTCCATTGGCTCCTGCATTCTTACACTAGGGATTAATTTGGCCCTTTCTACTTTTATGTAATGAGCTGACTGCCACAGTATCTTATCCTTGTTATACAATCACCCTTGTCTGGCTGTGTCCCTGGAGCATTCTGTGTGTGTGTTTCTAGATCTAGGGTCTCACCTTCACTTACTGTGTGTTTAGTCCTGACTTACACTGATGTAGTGTGTGTCTGTGCACACTCACTCCAACTTGTGTACAGACAAGAATATATCTGTTGGAATTGAGGGACTTTCTCCTTTGGCTGGCTGTGTCCCTGGGGTGTTTGCTTCTGCCAGGGGATAGGGAAAGAGTGAATGGTATTATCAGAGATCTCATTTAAACAAGAAGGCGCATAGGAAAATACATTCTTTATTATTATTCTGTAACAACAAGCCAGAAATATAATATACCTTTAAAAATTTTCTGTCTCATGCCAAAGAAACCTCCATTCAATCATTTTAGAAAATCTTGTTGCTCTCCCTCAAACAGTAACAAAAAAGAAAAAGGAATTACAAGTGCCATCTGTTCCCTGCAAGGGATGTGCCTACCTGTCCCTACAGGTGTGGGGAAGGGGAGCGGGGGGAACAGGAGGGCTGTTCCTGGTGGCCCTGCCAGCCCTACATCGCCCTGGCATGTGTTGGACCTGCTGGCCCCAGAAGACTCTTTCCTGCATGTGTCATTGGAGCAGCTGCCTGCAGCAGAGGGTGCACCCAGGGGGATTCCCCCCATGCCCAGCCAAGCCTGTAGGGACAACAGGAGCTGCTGTCCCCACACACCAGAGGAACCCATTGGCTGGGCACACAAGGAGCACTGGGTCTCATTCAGGATCCAGGATCCCACAGAGCTTTGTTTCTGCCTGCTCAGGATGCTGTGTTCCCTGCAGTGCCTGTGGGCAGTGCAGCAGCTCAGTCATACCAGGGCAGCCTGATATCCAGGCGTGCTGGGGAATGGAGAAACAGCCTGTTTGCAAACAGTGCCATGAAGAGGGCACTTCCCAGTGAGCCCAGTTACTCTGCTCTGCATGCAAAAGGGACAGGTCCTCATCCTGCCAAACAGAGTATTTGCTTTCCAGAGGGACTCCTCATAGCCAGCCTTCATGTTTCCCAGCAACATTCAGTTCTCCCCTTTCCTGTCTTCTCCTTTCCTGGGTGAGTTTCTAAACATAGCAGTCCCTTGTCTAGGGTTGAGATAAATCCAGACTTCCCAATGTATAAATTAAAACAAAAAAAAAAAAAGGAAAGGATGGGCAAGGTCATCACCAGCCCTACTACACAAGATATAGAAAATATTATTAGCAACAAAGAAAAATTGGTCAGGGCAGGAGGAGGTCACAGGGAAGGTGCAGGGAAAGGAGGATTTCACACCCTCAACCCCTGCATTGTCCCCTACCTTCTTCCCATTCATTTCACCTCTAGTCTATTCCCTTAGAAACTGTCTCTCTCTTATCTCACACACACACACACACACGCACACGCACACACACACACACATATATAGATCCCATTTGTTTTGTGCAATATGTCACCATTATTTGATGCAAGTAAAATATAGATCTATAAATATACCGCTCTGACTCAAGTCCCATTTCAAGTATGATTGCGGAGTCCAGTATGGTAAAGGGAGAGGTTCCCCTGAGAGGGAGGCTGGGGAGAGGTTTGGATCCAGCAGGCAAAGTCTGGCTTGCTGGGAGTGTGGAACAGCAATAACACGCATACGGAGTCTGCAGTGCACCAGTTCTGCCCTTCAGAGCGGGCTACACTTGGAGCAGATGGGATGGTTGGAGTGGCTGTACAGTGCATGGGGGAAGAGTCCTTCCTCCTCACATTTCACAGCCCCCCTCCTTTGCTTCCTCTTCCCCACAGTGTGATGGAAGCGGGGGGAAAGCATGTGCACACACTGGTGGGCGGGCTGACTGCTTCTCCCAGTTCTTCGTGGCAGCCTGGTCTTCTGCTTCCCTGAAGAACATCCTCCTCTGCCCCATGCATCCCCGTGATGAAGGGAAGTAATGTTAAAACAGTCCAGAGTATCCTTTTTCCTTGGCTCTGGTGACCCTGGGTAGATCAGGAGGGATCAAAGCCACTCTAGGCTTTGATCAATGATGTTGTGTGCCCCCAAATCTGTACAGCCACCTCTCTGGGACCAGAAGAAGTGAGGAGCCAGTGTGCATTGCTTCCACAGGGATCAAGTCACAGCAAGCAGGAGGACTGTGAGATGTCCGACGGCAGTGGGATTCAGATGGAGCAGTGGAAGAAGCGATGTGACCTGGCAGGATCCACCTGCAGAGCATGCAGGGCTCTGAACACAGGTTGCTAGTGAAACACCCTGCAAAGCTGGGCTGGCTGCCAGCTTGTTTCCTGATGGCAGGGATCACACCATCCACAGGCACTGTGGATGTACGACCTCCGGTGTCATCTTCCTCGCCCAGGAATACCCACTGTGACGGGTTAGAGCAGGTTACCATGGCAATGTGCGCTCTCCCCTGGAGACAGCATTTTATCCCACTTCCAGTGATACAAAATGAGTCCTTATGTTGAGTTCCTTTCATTTTTTTTTCCCTCTCACTTTTTTTTTTTTTCCCTGTCAGGTCAGAATGAGCTAAGACTAATAGGAGGCACTGCAATCTGAGGGTTTTAAAATCTGGTTGGGGGAAGTCACCCTACGTGACAGTGGCAGTGTGCACAGCTGTTTGTGTGGGCACACTCAGGTGCAGCTGTGGGTGTCATTTGACACCCCAGTGATGGTGAAGGGAGTGCATGTGGGCTCTGCTGACTTCCGTGCCAAGCCCTTCCTGAGCTCTCCCAGGTGTGCCACACGGTGCTCCAGGTTCCAGCCTTCACCCTAAGACCTTTCATAACTCTGCCCACTCTTTTTGGTCACCCTGGCTGCATCACCCTGTTCCACACACCATGGTGGCCCCTGTGCCAGCCATGGCAGCTCCTGGGTTGTGTGACTTCTTCCCCTGACACCTTCCCCTAGGCTCACACTACTCAGCATGGCTTACACTCCTGGTAAGCCACCTCCTCCTCTAGTCTTTCCTGATGACCCGCTTCTGATCTGCCAATCAAACATTTCTAAATGGAGGCTTCATATCCTTACCTCCTCCATTTATTAGAGAAGACATAAAATAGATAAGAGTACACCTTTTTTTTTTTTTATGCCGTGTACTTATTTCCACAGACTGGTGCTGTAATCTCAATAACTCTGCCTCTCTCCATCCTCTTCTGCCAGATCCCACTGGCTCTGCACTATGGGTGAGATGTTTTTGTTACTCCACAGTGGCGTGTGCATGTTTTTTTGTCTGAAGCAGAAAGTGATAAGCACTACTATGATCAGGGTAAGGTAAAGTGGCTGGATGTATTCATGGCTGCATGCAGTGGGCAGGTCAGTATGGGCATGAGTGATAGCTCTGCATGTGCAGGTGGGGTGCCTGGATACCTAGAACTGGGACTGGCTCTGTGTTTGCATGTTGGGATCAGAATGAGTCAGTATGTGTGTGTGTACAGGAGGATGACTGTGCCTGTGCACCTTCAGCAGATGATGTGTGTGTCAGCTCAAAGGTTTGGACTTGGCCAGGAGCAAGAAGAGGGACACTGTGCTCCCTGGCAGTGCATTAGGGTGATACAGATATCTTTCCACCTCTAAAAGTGAGAAGGGAAATCCACCACTGACTGTTGCCCTACCACAGGGACCTTGCCTGATGTAATCTTGGTAGCACTGATTTGCAGGGTAGGCAGCAACTTCGTGCCACACAACTGCCGTGACCTAACGGTGGGGCATGGACACTTCTGGTGTCCTGCTCACCACATAAGGTTTCACACAGCTGCTCTCTGTTTGCAGAGAACTCTCGACAGGACACAGGATGACTCGGGACCGAAGCTGAGAGGATGACACAGGGTCCCAGAAGGTGCCAGCTGCCTTTGCAGCAGGCATGTGAGGGAAGCTCTGTGCAAGGGCATGAGGCACAGCAAGCACTTGAGGTCTGACTCTACTTTATTTGTCTGGGAGGGCCCAAGGATGAAAGGGCACAAAATGGGCCTGGGGCAAAGGAAAAGAAATTGAGCCAGGTGCCCTGACCCCCCAGAAGCATGTTGCACTACTTGGGTGAGTGGAGCAATAGCACAGTCTGTCTGGGAAGATGTATTTTGGGAGGACCCCATGCTTGACTGCTCTCAGGTACCTTTTTTCATCGCTGTCCCTTCCTTCCTAGAACAGTTTCACGCCACAGAAGAGATTTGTTTTTGTTCTTCATGTTCGCCTTCTGTGTCACCCATGAGTGGCTGCCTCTTCTTCAGCTCCCGGTGGTACTTGGCCATGAGGGAGGCATAGATGCAGCCATAGGCAGCTGCCACCACCATCATGATGCAAACGATGCCACAAACCACCCCTGCAATGATCACAGTGCCAATAGCCCGGCGCACGCTCACAGGCCTGTACCGCTGCTTCTGAGGGCATCCCACACTGGGCTCCACTTCTGTTTCTGGGCCTGATTTAGATTTGGAAGGAGCGGGGCTTCCTTTAGTGCAAGGTGGGCCAGTATTGTCCAGCACTGTAGAGCTGTTCTCATCATCCAGCTGGGAGCAGTAGTTGAACATCTCCATGGGCACCATCCGCATGTCCTTTCCTTTCAGCTCCTTGGGCAAGGTGCAGGCCAGCTGGTCAATTTTCCCACCTGTTCCAACACAGATAACAGGAATCAATCACAGCTCCACACCCACGCAGAAACAGCAGGGTTAGATCCTCAGCTGGGGTGAGTTCATGGGCCTCCATTCACACCTGCTAAAGTATTTTCCCTGCAGGAGCTTCAGCCATGTCAGCTGGCCAGTATGCCTCTGCCTAGGCTGGGTTTGACACTAGAGCTCCTGGTGCATATCTGAGTAGGCCAAGACATAAAAGCCCTCTGAAACCATTTAAGTCAGTCTCATACTGTTTAGTGAGTTATGTAAGTCTCAGAAGAACCACTTAGGAAAAGATAAATTAAAGCAAAAATATAGGACCAGGCTGTACCTTTAAAAAAAATAACAGATACACATCCTATCTTCTGACAACTAATCCATCTCTGTGAAAATAATGACAGATGTTGAAACAAATGCTTGAGTGAGTTTGAGCAATTTCCTTGGAAGCGAAGGAAAAAAAGCAAAGTTATGTCTGCGTGCTTTCCATTGACTTTGTGATAGGGTAGTCAAGAAAAAAGAACAAATCAGAAAAAAAGTGCAAAGTGGCACTCGTATGCTTGTTTGATTCTGCTCACACAAATGCATATTTCAGACTGCAGTGTAGCCATAGGCAGAGATAATCTCCTTGCAGCATGGCTGTGATCAGCAGGGATGTGACAGCTGACTGTTGCTATCCGCATGATTTGAGACCCTTTCCTACTCGTTGGTTCCAGAAACAGAAGGTCAGGCCTTCAATCCTCACTCCTGTAAAATGTGCCAACTTTCTTGGAGTTGCAGCTCCTGAAAGCATGTCATCTCATCAGCATTCCTGATAAGTGACATGTACCTTTCTAGTCTTCTGTGTTTCAAGGAAAATTTGGAAATGCAAACTTGTAAAAAACTGCTTGGTTTGAAATGATGATTTCATAGCCAGTCTGACTTGGGACCTGGCGTGTTAATTTGAGCTATATGTTGGGTTCTCCAATATGGGTTGCAGTGTTTTTCCTAAGTGTCACTGTTTCCTAAGGTTCTTTTTTTTTACAACAAACCTGATGCTTTACAGCCAAGTCTGACTTCTAATTCTCTCACCTTAAGAAAGAGAATGGGATGGTCAAGTGTGAAAAGCATTTCTTCTCTTTAGGCAGAAAGAGTAGGGTGAATTCGTAATCCTAAAATTTTAATTTTACTTGAGGAAAGTTCTTTCTTCCCTCAAGATTTAAAAAAAAAACAACCAGTTAATAGTTCAGATTAGAAACAAAACAAGGAAATAGGAGATCTAGGGTGCTGGGGACTTCACAGACTGGCAGTGTTGCTACATGAAGGTGCAGTGGCACTCAATTGTACCAGGGTCCTCATGCTCTTTGGCTGGGACCTGTCCATCAGGTCAGCCTCACCTGCCAGTTGTATCTGCTCCTGTTTCTTCCCTGCCTGCCTTTTGCTTGCTTTTCCTGGACGACCAGCCTTCCTCCACCTGCCTCCGCACGCGAGCACCTACCTCGGTAGGAGAACCACTCCATCCAGTGCTTGAAGTCTCGGAGGTTGCAGTCACATTCCCAGGGGTTATCCCCAACCTGGAGCTGCTGCAGGCTGGTTAGAGGCTCAAAGGTCACCCTGTCCAGGCTCTGCAGGCGGTTGGACCTGAGGGAGAGGGAGCGGAGAGCAGGCAGGTCGTCAAAGATGCCTGAAGGAATCTGGGCCAAGCCGTTGATGGAGAGATCCAGCTGGCGCAGCAGGGCCGTGTGTTGTAGCAGGTCCTTGTCCAAGGCCCGGATGCTGTTGTTCCTCAGCTGGAGCTCTGTGAGGTTCCCCAGGTCGCTGAAGATGTTCTGAGGGAGTTGGTCCAAGAAGTTGTTGGATAGATCCAACCTCTGTAGAGCAGAGAGGTTGGAAAACACTGCTCCTGGCAGGATGCTGAGTTTGTTGTTGAGAAAGAGGAAGGTCCTGGTGTTTGTGGGGATGTCTGAGGGAATGGAAGAGAGGCCCAAGCCACTACAGTCCACTTCCAGGTTGCCACTGTTACACTTGCAGGAGGAAGGACAAGCAAAGAAGGACTCAGCAGCGCATAATGAGAGCCAGCAGCCAAGCACTGGAAGGTGGGAAGCAGGGAAGGAAGAGGGCATGGATTAGATCAGTGCTTTCCCATCCTCACCCACCACCAACTACAACACAACCCTCACAGCAGGGCTCTTCGCTGCAATGCCCTGCAGTGTAATGCGTTTCCTCACAGCTACATTCCTTTACTGCTGGCCTGCATCCTGACAGCATGGCTTTCCTCTTAGCCTGTTTTTTTTAGCAACAAGCAAGTAAATATCCTTCCAGTTTCACAACAAAGTTTAGGACTTTGTTTGGGATGCACTGTATGCAAACAGTGCATCCCAGCAGACTCTGCCAATGGATACTGGAGGACTGGTACCTGGCAGAGGAGAATGGAGCAGAGAATAGTGGGAGGTGTCACCTCTGGCAAAGGACAGCTCTTTCTAAACAGTCAGGGTAGAGACAGGAGGGACCAAGTATATTTAAGAAGTTCCAATTTTTCAGAAACAGATATATTATTAAATAGCTTTTAAGAAAAATGAAAATAAAACCATCTACATTTCAGGTGTGCTTCTACAGTTTGAATCCTAATATTTGTGACTGATAAGACTGAGATCTAAGACTCTAAATCAGGGCATTGTTTACATATCACATTCACAGTGTGTCATATGAGCCTTGTGTCCACTTTTTAGTTAATTACATTACAAAGGGATGACCAAGACATTAAATCACTGGACATGTGGTACTTGCCATTGCTCTCAAAACAGTTTCTGAATCGCAGAGCAACAGCCCCAAAAGTATCTCTGAGTGGCCAGTGACCACCCCCATCTAGAGGTACAGATCCAGCAATTTTCTTACTAAGAACTTTGGACACATTCTGGACTACAGTCCTATGCAAATCATGGGGCGAGCCCTGGATCATGGTTACAGCTGGGCAGACAACAGACATGCAAAGAACAGTTGAAACCATGTCTGACCAAAATGGCCCACAACAAGGGAATGAGCCAAAGAGGTGTACGTTGGTAACTGACAAAAGCAGTGTCAGGAAAAGGGTTAACATACACACACCCTTTCTCCTACACTATCTCAAGATTGGACAAATCACAAATCAGCATTTTTTAGAGCTGCTGTGGGTTCCAGACATGGGTCCAGATCCTGCCAGTGGCACCAGGACACAAGTTACCAACATTCCCTGGGAGCCAGTGGCTTTTCAAACTCTCATTTTTGTGTCAAAGAAGCATTATCAGCAAGAAAGCAAGCTTTGTGCCTCTTGTCATTAGAGGAGTGGGAGTTATGTTTAAGCAGACTATGTAAAACATTTGCATCTTTCATCTTAGTTCCTTTTGTGGAATTGAGATCGCACAATGAATTCCACTATTCTTCAATGTGGGAAGCAAATTCATCTCCCTCGCAGTTTTTAAGGTGACAAGTTTGAGCATTTGACTAAAACTGAAGCAGGTTTGTCTGTACATCATGCCTGTTCTCTCCCTTTCTCACTTTTCTTCAGAGAAGGCAGTCACTTGGGCTGGTAGAGTCCTTTTAGGGGTGAATGGTAGCTAAAGGGGATGCATTGATTGTCTCGCCTTCCTGAACTGGCAGTCAGGTTCTTTTATCCTGCTTTTCTTCAAAGAAACAACAAGCAGGTGTTTTACTTCTTAGTCCTAAAGGAATTGTAAAAAGAATGCCCACAAGAGAGGGAGCCAGAGGAAACCCATGCTGTGGAGAAGCTCTGCCTGGAGCAGCTTTGCAGTCAGCCGTGCTCTTTCTCTCTTCCCTTGTGCCATTCTCTAGAGTTTAATCTGACCCACAGTCCATTTCTTTATAGCAACTTTGCTTCTGTCAGCATTATGTCTTCATACTCCAACCCTGTCATCCTGCACAGGGCACGTTTTGTGTTCCTAGTGATCCTTGTGCGAACTGGCAGATTTGTGGACTGGTAGTCTAAAGAGAACCATCCCATTTGAATCCTAAGCTGTATGACTTTATTAAGGACAAAGGGATAAATGTTCAGAGATAATATATCAATTGTCTCTTATTTCGTCTGCCTTTCGTAAATCTTCAATAATTTTTTACTATCCTGCCATTGAGATTTCAGGTGTACATCAGCCCAGGCCATGCCAATAAATGTGGTCTTTTAAGGAGAATTATGGATTCTTATGGGGAAATGTAAGACAGATCATTACCCAGACCACCTCTGTGCTTTCTTGTCATGCAGAGGCTGGAGCCCACAACAGAAATTGCCATGAAAATAGATCATAGCCTATGGACTACAGCAGTACAGGTACTGACTGGCTGGCTGATATTTAATTCTGTTCAGAATATGTCACACTTTTGTTGTAGGGAGGGAATTAAAAGGATGGGAGCTAGAATGGGGAAGGGAAAGAGCAATGAGTCATTCAAGTGACCCCATATTTTCCTGGATGCTTAACAAAAGCCCAGTATTAATAATAGATTGGCAGCTGTGATGATGAGATAACAGCTGCTTTGTACACCAAGAAAGGCAAGAGCAGCTCATGTGTAATGCTATCCAGGTGGCATTCTGTTCAGTGCTTATCTCTCAGAATGCCTGGCTGCCTGCGGCACCGACTGAGTGGCTGTGGGGTTCCACCAGTGTGAATGCTGGCAGTGGCTGGGAGGAACAGCCTCAGGCAGCTGGCTGTGGTTATGTTCAGGAAGTGGATTTATGCCAAGCTTCTGCAGCCATGTAGGATATGCCAAAAACGTCTTGTTGTTATCCATATATTGCTGTATGCTTTAGGAAATATTTTACTAAAATCATACAGAAAAGAGATCTTGTTTTCATTTCCCTGCAAGAAGTGTATCCATGAGGATGTGAGCTGAGGCCAGGGAATTCATTGTGTTGGTTTAAGATGCAGCTCTACAGGAAAGAGAGGCAGGGAAGCAATAGACAGAACTTGAAGCTGTCTAAGCTGTCTTCCAGCCCTACAGAAGGATGGATAGTAAGTGTTTTTGTGTTTAGGGAAGATCAAGTTACTTTGTGGGGTATTTGGTGACTCTAGTAGGTGGCAGAAAGATGATCCAGGTATATCACATTAAGTCAAGACTCAATAGCATTCATTATAAATAATTTACACAGTCTAGTCTCTGAGGATGGATTACAAAGATGTTTGTTTTCTGGAGAAGGAAGTATTCCCCCAGCTTCTTACAGCAGCAGCTCCAAATGTGACCAGGAGGACTGGAACAAGGGAAACCACAGATCTACTTGTGCCTGGGCATGCAGTAGTGAGGGACGCTCTCTAAGTGTCCCCTTTACTCTGCTGTGGTCTCCAGATACTTCTCTGAGATGCAGATAAATTCCCAAAGCCCCACATCACCCTAGCAGTGCCTGCTCTGCACTCAGGGTTCCCATAGCAGCTGCCCCAGCCCAATGGGAATATGCACAGGCTGAACGTTTACAATTTAATTTGAAAGAGAGCTTCTTTATTTACTCCTTGATTTTCACTACATGTGGCAGTGCCCAGTAGGAGAATTCTGCCTTCACATCCTGCATTTCCGTGTAAAATCTGTTATGACTTTTGCTGTGAAGAGCTTTGCTCAGTAGCCTGTGTAAAACCCCAAGAACAGAGAGGAGCCTGCAGCTCACAGGGTACTGATTTGAGAAGTGTTCAGGGTGGATCTTTGTGTGATGGTGTCTGTCGTGCTGTTTCTCACCTGTCAGGCCCACTGGAATTCAGAAGCAATCATCACTCGCTGTCCCACTTTAAGCCCATCTTCAGCTTTAGAATATCACTCTCCCTCCCAGCTAGCCTGGCCTCTAAAGGAATCAGGAATTAGTTCAAACATCTCCATTCTTAGCTGTCCCTCTCCCCTGTTCTTAACCCTGATGTGACCTATTTTCTTCCCATTCCCTTGACAAACAGGAATATTGTAGTTGGTACCTGAGCAGGCATTACTTACGACAAGCCTCCTGCCACCTCATGAGGAACCTGCTCCTCCACGGGTGGCCAGCACTTGTAGGCAGCATCATGGTCTTTTCTGGCGTGTCTTCACATCCAACAGCCAGCCTGGCACAGGGCCCCAGAGGGAGAGGGAATGACCTTGTAGCCTGCCTGCCAGGTCCTGTAGAGGGAAAGCAGAGCCGAGCGGATGAGATTCACTTCCCTGGATGCAGCACACAGGCTTGAGCTGAGTGCTGTCCTTTCCCCTCCCCAATTAGTGTTTTGCCTTTGAGGCATCAGTTCTGTTTTGGAGGAGAAATGGAGGGTGGTTCAGGAGGCGTAGTGTGTTGAAGGCGCTACATTAATTCATTTGGAACCTCACGGTGCAGAAATAAAACCTGATTCACCAGAGAGAGCCAGAGAGAAGTTTGTGCTTGAATAGCCTGCTATGGTAGCTACATTAGCTTCATGCTCAAGGTGAACATGATGAATTGCTAAGGTGACCCTGCCAGGGCAGCAGACTCTGGCTCATTCCTGTCGCCTCTACGCAGGCTGGTGCCACCTGTGCATCCTCTGCCTGACGCACGGCTCAGGCTGGCTGGGATCTGGGCACCAGCGGCTGCCAAGCTGCTTCTCTCCTCGCTCCTCCTCCTCCCCCCACTCCACCACACCCGTGCCCCCACCCCCCGTGCCGTATTCCCTACCAGCGCTTCCTGTCTGTTTTAAGGTAAAATGGATGTGGTGGCTAGAGCAGCACAGCTTCAGCTTGGGGATTTCCCACTGCAGCAACTGCAGGAGCTGAAGAGCGAGCGAGCCTCGGAGGAGAAGGAGAAGGAAGAACCTGAGGCGGGGGAGACTGAGTGGGAGTGTTGAAAAGAGAGGAATTGCATCTTAATTAGTAGAAGGAAAAATCCTCAGTCTAATTAGAAACCCAAAGACCATAAAACTCTCCCCTGACAGTAAGTGACTGACAACAGGTTTCAACTTCCCTCTCTCTTCCCTTTTGGATACAAGGAGGCAGGAAAAATGAAAACACCACAAACCCTTCTGTCCCCCTGCGTACTCTCTGATGTGCCACCCACAGTCACAGCAGCAGTTAGATGGTCACATTTCAACCAGAGTACAGAAATAAGCCATTCTCCATCCCCTCTGAGGGGCTCTGACAACATCCATGGCAGCTATTTTAGCTGGGTGCTGCACTGCCACCAGGACACTCTCCCCACACACGTGCCAGGTGCCTACCCTCCCCCAGGCTCCCAGACTGATTTATGTTATATGGGAATATAAACCACCAGGAAATAGTAAAATTAGCATCTTGATGAAAATGATGAGCAGGTTCAGTACCTAGGCTAGCACATTTGCAAGGCTATTTAGATTGTTTACCTAAATACCAGTGCACCAAATACCTCTCATAGTACAGAAACCAATTCAGCCTTCATCTGCTGCAGCCCCCCACTCCCCAGTCTGAGCTGGAGCCCTTTCTCTGCAGTTCCCACTGAAGGAGAAGCTGCAACAAATAGCTGTCCCCATTTGGTGCTTGCGCTCGACCTGACCGAGGAGACTTTCAACCTCCCCCACAGAAACGTCTCCCAGCCCTGAAGTCTCCTGTCCCCACCTGTCCATATGGAAAAGGAGGATGAAAAGCTGCAGGCACTTACCTGGAGGGGTTCTGCCTGCAGCCACTTCCACCGATTGCCCGGACACTGCCCAATTACAGCCTCTTCCTTCCCTCTCCCTCCTTGACTTTCACTCCCCAGCAGCAGGCTTTCCGTGTGCTCTATTTAACTCCCTACAGCACTGGAATAAACGGCAGAGTTAAGCTGACAGCCACAGAGCCTTATCTGCCTGCTGGATAGCGCCAGTCGATCAGCTCCAAATCCTGTTGCCAAATGATCACGTCCTTGCTCTCAGCATCGGGGCAGCCGCCTGCCATGCTCTGCCTTTCCCTCTTCCCCACCTTCACTCCATCTAAGTTTGTCAGGGTTATAGATAGCTCCGTTCCTTGTGCTCTTGCCTTTTGGCTCTGTTTTGTAACACCCCATCTGTATCAGCTGGCTTTGTTCCAATTAGGGGGGCTAAGCAATTAAAAAAAAAAAAAAGAAAACAAAACCAGCTTCCTTGGATGCTTTATGACACAGTTTCCCTCTACTGTGTCCCCTCAGCCCAGGCCCCCACTCAGGCCATGCACTGGTGCCTCTCCCACCATGCTCTATGAAATTCATCCAAGCTGTCCCCAAGCAACAATGGGGGCCGAGGGCAGGGCAGGCACACCCGGGCGTGAGGATGGGGACAGGGTCAGGGTTTCCACCCTGCTCCTTCTGCTCCAGCAGGGAAGTCCAGCTCTAGCACTCATTTCTGGTGCCTCACAGGCGCCTCTTTCCCTCAGGCAGTGCCAAGGCTCAAGCAGAGAGTGCAGGGTGGGAGGAGCAGCCATGTATAAATAAGCCTTTTCCCTATGTTTAGAATTTATTACAGTGCATAGTGATTAACACCTGTTCAGGCTTTAATGTCAGTCTCCTGCACTGCAACATGTACTGAGATGGAGGGGCCTTGATAAACCCAAGATTATTTTAAAGCATGTCACATATATGCCACACTCCCCACTCCATAGATAGCAGCCACCCTGTGTGCACTCATACACGTGCTTCCAAGACTTAAAAGCAGCTACCTTCATGTACAAATGCACAGTCACCAACCTAGCTTACATTTACAAATGTGTGCACGGAGCTGGGCTTGCACATGTTCCAGGGACTCTTCTGTAACCCTTATTTATTAACCTCCATGTCTTCCACAAAGCTGCCTGCTTCTCCAAGCATACCATATGCCCAGGTGGCAGAGAAGTAGATTTGGAATACACAGACATTCTTGGCTGCTTAAAAGTGAGGGTCAATGAGCTTCTGCATTTATACTTTGAAGAAGTATGTTCATGGGGAAATTTTAATTCCAAAGATCCAGGGGGAAAAAAAAAACAGTTTCTCCTACGCATCTACTGCCCATAAGAACATTATACCCTTAGTGATTAATATTCCACAGTCAGGAGAGAGCAAGGAGGCAGAGAAGATTTTTAAGAGTTTCTTTTTTAAAGGTTTCCTTTGACTTGTCTTGAATTCTGACTTAATTAGCAGTTTTCTTGTGGCCCAAGAGATGCCTTCTGCTCTGCAGAGCACCAGGCCAACTGCACTCACTGCCACTGCAGCACTGGGAGCATGTAATCTTGGGGCAAATAGCACCTGCCCACACCTCCAGCCTCTCCAAAGCAGCACCAGATGTGTCTGGCTGCTTTCAGCCTGACAGCCAGGGATTTTTCCAGCAGTGAGCACTCTGCCAGACCTAGGAGTGCTCCCTGTATGTCCCCATCTCAACAAGAGAGGCACCGTGCCATCTGTTCTGAGCTTGCCTGGCATTGCTTGGGTTTGGGGGCTCAAGGCTGGTCAGCATCGCTGGAGCTCTGAATGCTCTGAAGTCACCCAAGGGCTCCACAAACCAAGCATTTGTCTTTCTCATGGGCTTTCTAGATGGTTCCTTCTCCCTAGAGCAACATGTCAGCTGAGTGCCCTGTTATCCATGGGGCACAGTGGCCAGAGCTTTCTTCTATATGCTTGGAGTTGAATGTCTTTCCACATTCTTGAGAAAACAGGGTCGCCTGTGGGGCTGGTGATGGCCGTTTCCTGTTAGTGTTTCAAATAGGACAGCAAAAGACAACTTTTTTAGTTTCAGCTCAAAGCAACAAAATGAAATCATCCGTTCCTGGCCCATGGGCTCCAGTGGCCAAAAATACACCGAGCTGAAGTGCCACTTGGACATTTGGCCTGCTGTCAGACTCCAGAGGACTCTCTAATGAGGATTCCCCTAATTAGATTGAACAGCAAACCTTACTGGGGGATGCAGAGGGGATTATAATGACTCCACAGCACTTGCCAGGGCCTAAAAACTACAGCAGGCACTATTCCTGCCTTGTGCCTGCTCCTCTGTGCCCAGACACCAGTAATGTTTGCAGTATCACTCCAAAGCCCTAGCTTTTGTGGGGAGGGTCCCAAGGAGCATGCTAGAAGAGCAGAGAGGGTTTCAGTTTACTGTATCCACACACTGGCTTAGTAACTCTTCCCAATTCTGTGTCACCTTCTATCCAAAGCGTGCCATGTGCTCTATGAATGGCTCTTACCGTAGCTGCCAGGTGGTGTTCTTTTGTGTTTAATGACCCCCAGAAGTAAGGCTGAGGTAAGAGCCAGTAGTGCCTCTGCTCTGGGAAGGTAGATAAATCTATCCCATTCTCCAGACAACAGCACTGAGGCTAGAGACAACAGGAGACTGTGTCACTAGGATGAGACACTGTCAGAAACAGAGCCTAGCAACCTCTGTCTCTGATTAACTCTCCAAGTCCCTTGCACTAACCCTTGGATCATGGCTGAGGGATCAGACTCCGTCAACAGCTTGGCTTATGAGCACTGGCAGGGCATGTGGGTGACCTATATTACAGAAGGGTAGGTAGCAGAGACTGCAACAGATGCCAGCAATAAATTATCAGAAAGTATGCACAGACTTTCATTCCTCCCACACACACTCCTTCATGGCAAAGTCCCTTTCCCCTTTCCGCTGCTGAATTGCTTTAGCCTTTATCAGAAAAGCAGCAGCATGAGGGAGGGCATGGAGATCGCTTTAAGGAGATTATCTTCTTTCCTTCCCCTTTCCTTGTTGTTTTTAGGATTCACCCCATAGTGGAGGGGGACAGTGGTAGCCCAGCATTTAGTGACTAGCACATGTTGTTCTGTGCACATCCCTTCACCTGCCCTTGGCGGGGCAAGTGGCAGCAGAGACACATAATCTGTGTGGCCTGACTAGCACACCACAAGCAGCTTTAGATGGCATGGAGAGCTCACCCATTTAGGTGCCCCAACAGACCTGTTAGTTGTGCAAATTTTCGATCCCAAAAGGTCGTGTTGTCCTAATGGGAGCCCCTCTTTGTCATCTCTTTGGAATGCAAAAACACTCAGACATGGCAGAGAAGTTCAGCAATGCTGTAGAAACATCCAGTGTGTCACTGCTCCAGTGAGCTTCCAAGCCAAAGAGCTGGGGGCTTCATTTGCAGCACTTGCTGATTTATTAACACGTGTTCAAGACTCAGTAGTGTTGTGCTGTCACAATCAATGGAAAGCACATTTTAAATTCATATGAGAAACCCAGCTGCAGAAGAAATAGTGCCCTCTGACTTGCAGTGATCAATCCCGGCTAAGCGAAACACCTCATACAGAAAGCTGTAAAGCAAGTAGAAAAAGTGTAAAACCCACTTGGTTTTGTAAGGGACTCTGCCACATTCCTGGCCTGATGTGAATAAAAACCTCACCCTTTTCTCTGTGATGTGAAAAGGTCAAAAAGCTTCTGATTTTTGGATTGGCACTGTAGGCACTTCTGAAATGCAAATGTGTCAATGGTAAAAAATGTTTCCTCCTCAGGACTCTCCAAGAAAGATAACTTTATCCCTATTTTATGGAAGGGTAAACCATGATGCAGGTAAAACTGGCTGCTGATTTTGGCTGGCTGAAATTTCAGCTGCCTTGCTTTTGATACTTTATCATTAGTCCACAAAAGTTCCCCACTTGCTCAGGATTTTCAAAGCTGAGCTGTCAAGTGCAGTGTTTGCTCTTGGGGTTGTAAATGCTGTCCTGTCCTGCAGGGAGTATTTGTAGGCCTTACCAAAGTTACATAGAATAAAAGATTTTTGGCCAGGTTTTCCCGAAGTTTCCTGTCAGGCCTGTGGCAAAAACAGGAGAGAAGCCAGTTTTCTTGATTCCTCATTCCATACCTTAAGCAGAAAACATTATTTCCATCCCAAGCCTCCCTGACCAATGCACAATAATGAGACTGGAGGAACTGGAAATACCAAGGGCATAAAGCCTCAGCAAATCCTCTGAGAAATACAGAGCATAGGAAGGGGAGACAGGGAGGGTAGCACTGCTGGAAAAGACCCAGATTGCTGTGGAGATGTGGAATTCCTTGGGAAGCTGTGGAAGCAGGTGGAGAGAGCGAGATATCCAGCCAGGAGTGACAGGAAAGTCCCAGCACAGTGAAAGTGTGGCATATGGAGGAGGCCCAGAGCAGCAGCAGGAGGAGAGCTGAGGGGGCAGTTGACAGGAAGAAATCCAGCCATGTGTGTGCCAGCATCTTCTCCAAGTATTACGGAACGCGACAGACCACGTGCATGTTTCCTCCCTGCAGAGCGGAGGCAGCTGAGAAGGGAAGCGGGTGAGGGAGTGGGAGAGGGGCTCAGAGGAGGGACACGTGAGCTGACTACCCAGTTTCCTCCTCTTTTTCTTGCCACAGGGTGATGTTTTTGTTCTTCTCACACTGTTGGCAAAAATTGGTAACCGAGTGAGATGTGGAGGGGGGTTCTACATGAAGGTTGAGATAACATTTTCTGATCCAGCCGGGAACAGTTGGCTGTGGGTGGTGGCTTGTCACCAGCCCTGCCAGTTCTAATCCAGATCCCAGTTTTTCTCATTCTCTCGGCTGTGGAGTGAAGAGCCTTCCCTACAACTTTAATTTCCTGCAGGGGTTAATCCCATGGTAAGTGGTAGCTCAGGCCCTTAATCCTTTCGCTCAGTCCCTTGACAGAAGGACTGCAGCCACTCCTGCACCTTTCTGCTCCCAGTTCCTCCTCTACACCCCACGAGCATCCTCCAGCTCACTGGCATTTAAAATGCTGCTCCCTGCTTCCTGGCAAGCCTACCCTGGGGGTGTGGGTGGGTACAACCAGGAAAAGGTTGCAGGCAGAGAAGGCAGCTTGATGGGAGACTACTGGTTCTCTGGTCCTCATTGCCATCACTACTGTGCTCACAGGTATTTTCTGCACTTCTTGGCTGGATGGTGCCCTGAATCCCAAAGTATTCTCTTTCTTGATTTTTTTTTTCAGGTGGTGTTCAAGAAGGAAGGTGTGTATGGGCCCACATTTGCGAAGGATTCTCTGAGGAGTCAAAAATTTTTACATGGCCCAGCACCTTCCCTGGCTCTTACTTAGAGTCAAAAGATGCAGCAGGTCTTTAAGAGAGAAGGTGCCAGCCTGTCTGAGATAAGAGATACATTTATATAAACAGAGTAGTAGACAGAGGTGCATCAATTTAGCAGCAAGATAGGAAAATGTACGTTTTTAATCAATATAAGCTCTGTCCCTGGCATGCTAGGCTAGATTTCTGTTGAACAACATGACCAGACTGCCAAATCAAGGAGCTTCCAGATCAATATCAACAGACCCCAGTCTTATGGGGGGGTCAAGGCACTTCAGCCATGCGCCTTTTCTCCTTGTGGTTTCTCATTCCAAAAATGAGGCAAGCTTTTGCAAGCCTGAGTGATCCCTTGCACACAAAATGCCCCACACTTGCTTGTTTCCTATCATTCATTTCTGCATTAGCCCAAAAACTGGTTTTGCTTTTTTCATTGTCTGCCTTTTGAAATGCTCTGGGCTTTTGAGCTCACTGGCCTTCCTTATGCCTGACTCTTGATACTTTTTCTTCTGGTGAAGAAGCTAGCATGGTGAAGAACTGCAGCCACCAAGGCTGCTCCCCCTTTTCCTCACGCCCTCATTGGCTGTGCTTCCCTGGGTGCCAGGCTCCCAAAATGAGCTGCAAGGGTAGTGGCTTGTCACTTTGGCAGCTGGAGCAGGAGGATATGATGTAGAAAACACTGGAAAAATGGAAGAACTTAGCTAAGGTGTCACAAGGCTGTGCCCTGGGCATGTCCAGAGGGGCAGGGACCATCCAGGCCTGCACAGTGGTGGGGCACAGCACAAGATGCTGGCAGAAAAAATCCACTCAGCTCTTATCATAAGGGGATCAGCAACCCAGCGTGCACATAGCTCCTGGAAAACCTCCTGAGGAAAGGCTGACTCTCATCATTCCCACACAATGCATTTGTACTGGACTCTGAAGTCAGAGACCTTTTTCTGCCTTGGTGAGTTGCAGAGATCTGTCCCACTTGGTTGCCACTGTGGGACAAGGTTCTTGGTGCTGCCTGTAAGAGCCTGGAGCTGTTCTGCTGCCCCTTGCCCTCCATCACTTCCCAGAGCATCCAAGTGGGGCAACCCTGCAAAGTCCACACAAACTGCATGGGATCTGGGCTGCTGCCTTCAGCTCCAGGGATGCCTGCGGATCCCTGGGACACATTTTTGCTTTTTACAAGCTGGGAACATTGCACATAGCTCAACAAGATGTGGTGACAGCTCTTGCAACCCAGAGCTCCAGCCAGGATCTTTGGATGCATCTGGGTTAGCACACAGATCACAGCCTCATGCTGCAGAGCTCTCTGAGGCTGAGAAAGGTCTGCAAATTTGATGTGAATCTAGTTTTCTACAGGATTTGCAGCCACAGAAGACACACCTTTATGGCAAAGTCACATCCCATCGAAATCACTAGAAGTGGTGTGGAGAGCAGGGCCCACCTTCAACCCCTCTGTCCCCACAAAGGTACCTCACAGCAAAGTCACAGCAGCACCACACCCTGCTTTGGGCAGTGCTGGCACTAGGGAGCCTCACCAGGAGGGGAAAGGCAGCCCAAGAGATGAGTGCCAAGCCAAGTTGCCTTTAACAGCTCACCTCCAGACTTAGGGTGAGGTTTTGCTTTTTCATTCCTTATGTGAGAGCATGCCTTCCCAGCCTTCTTGAAGTGAGGAGGAGCATGGTAGCAGGGCATATCTTAAAAAAAACTTCCAAGTTTATCTTGCAGTCACTTGAGAAGTTCTGACTTGTGTCGCTTTGCTGTAAATTTAAGTCTCAGTCCTTCCTTGAATGGGTGTGGGGCATTGCAGGGTATAAATAATAGACAGTATCTTGTTTCCCTATTCATAAAAATATAACGAGCAAACTGTTATTTTCATTAAAAGAAGGAAGAAATTGTCATGTGATAGAATAGGCTTGCAAAGCCAAGGAGTTAAATGTGAGTTTACACTTGCCCAGCCTTCATTCAGCCACTTGCATGGATGCAGCACAGCACTGCCTTTGATCTCCCGACCAAGTTCTGTTTCTTTTTTTCACAGGACCCTGTCCCCTACTCAGTGCAAAAGACACATGATACTCAAGCTAACAATGAGGATGTTGTAATAAATCAGGCTGGTTTTATATGGTCAGAATTAAATATTAAACCACAGTTTTGGCAGGAGGCCACAGTCTGTACATTCCTAATTTTGCGGGTGCCCAACATGAGACCCTAGGGGCCATTTTGCAGAACTGCTAAACACTCACAGCTGTTTTCCAAAATGCTGGCAGCTTAGACAGCAAACTGGTACAATCTCGAGGCCTCAATAGCACTGAGAGCCAAGTCCCAGGCCCTTGTCCTGCACCTGCTGCTCCTTCCCTGTGTGGCTAAAAGGGGAAGTCTCTTTTTCTTTCAAAAGCCAGGAAAACGACCATTCTCTCTTGCCTCATCAGGAGCATAAATTCTCTATCATCAGCTACAAGGCAACTGTAGCTGCTAACATCTTCAGAACACCACAAGACAATGAATAGTGATGTATTGCCCGCAGGGCTTGCTTGGCAGGCAGTAAACAAATAAAAGAGACACACATTTTGCAGTACTCAAAAAAAAGGAAAAAAAAAAGGGCCCCCTGCTTCACTCCTTGAGCACCATGTAGCCAAGTACCCTGAATGAAGCAGCTCATGAAAATACAGTGTGTGATCCTACCAGTCAGGACTGCAACCCAGTGCAAGTGGCACGCTGCCTCCAGTACCAGTATTTCCTAACTTTCAACTGCTTGTTTTTGCAGTATGAATAATATATTTCACATAATCCAACCCCTCACAGATGAAACAACTTTTCATTCCCTCTCTTGAGTCTGGAATTGAACTAGTTTAAAAATGCACATCTTCTTGCTGTTATCATCCCCTCAGTTGCAGAAAGCTTTTTTGTGAGCCAGCATTTTGGTAAAGCCACAGCAGGAATAGGGTATGTGTGACAAGGTATTTCCCTGCAGCAGGAGGAACATCCCAGAACTCCCACTCCTGCTTCTTTCCAGGGAGAACTGAGCGTGTACCATGATGTAGCATGCTGAGGCATTACCCAGCTGGCCAGAGCATCCCAGTATGGTAATCTGAATTATGGTTTGAGCCACCCAGGACTGGGACAGTTGTCAAGCAGTGTAAGCAGCTGCTTGTAACCAAACATGGCAAGTGAAGGAAACTGCCTGCTCTGTCTTTTGACTCAGCAACAGGCAAGAGTCACCGAAGAACTACCCAGAAATGCCCTCCCACAGTCTGAGCTTCTCCTCATCCTGTTCCAGCTTCTGTTGCACCCTGAATGCTTCTGTCCAGGTATCCTTGTGGCCCTGTGCTGACTCTCCCAGCCCTACTGAGACAGAGCTCTGCCTTAATTGGGCTTCTCTGGTACAGAAGAGCCTAGAAAATCCTTTCTGCATCAGGCTTAAAAAAAAAGCCAGAGGAAGGGCAGGAAGCTGGAGTGATTCTTAAAGATGTCTGAGCTGAGAGTGCACCTTGCTAGCATGTGACATTCACTTTGCTGGAGGAAAGGGTAAAGGTATGATCTGGTATAAAAATTACATAAGAAGGCTTCCTCTCTGTCTCTTTACAAACAGCCCCTTTGCTCAGGACTTACCATAATTCCTCCAAGGATGCACTAACAGAGGCAGCACTGATGTCTGACAGGGAGACAACTCCCGCAAGCCTTTCGCTCATGTGGAATAATTCCCTTGCAAATGCTGTTTGCCCACAGCAGTTAGAGGAACATCCACCGCTGCTCCCCAACAGATCTAAGCCACAAAGCTCAGAAGAAAAATGGTCTGCAGTTCTGGAAAGGCTCCCTTCTCCTCACTGGTACCCTGCTTTGGGACAAGTCCCTATGTTTAAGGGTTCCCCTGTCTTTTAAGGGTTTTCTTCTCCTGCAATAGCAGCAGCTCCAGTCCTTCCCCAAATGAGATCTTAATTTCTCTCTCCACACTTGAGTAGCAGGTCAGACCCCCGCAGCAGAGCAGATCCTGCCCGCTGCCATTCCCATCAGGGCTGTGCTGGATGTGGCACATTCACATTACCTGACAGTCCACATGGTGGGCCTGGGGGCCAGCTTGGTCATGACCTGGTTGGAGCAACAGCTTCAAACATCCTCTCTCCCCAAATCAGGAGAACTCCAGTTTAACATGTCACTCTTAATTAGCAGGAGATGCAGGGACGGTAATAAACTGGTCAGGCAGAGGGAGGAGGACAGGGCAGAATGCCCTGTGTGGGATGTGTGTGTGTGTGCACGTGCCTGTGCATGCGTATGTATGCACACACAGACACAGACAGGCTAACACTTTCATACATATGCTCCTGTCCACAGTGTGCTTCACCTTGGCTCATTTGGGACCTCGTTCTCACCCTTTCCTCCCAGTCAGGGCTGGAAAAGGCTGTGAAGCTTCTGTGCTGTGTTTCACCTCCCCCCCCCCCCCCCCCAGTGCTGTGCTTTCCACCCAAAAGTTCAGAAGTCACAGGCATTTTTGGCTCTACTTGTGATTCTGCATCCTTCACTTCATGTCCTGTGGTCATGTCTGTGAGCACACACACCCACGCACTTATACACATACACACACAACCCCCCAATTCCTAAAGCTGTGCACTAAGTGCTGAACCTCTTCGATTTTAGTCCGTACTTCTCCATTTTAGGTTGTTCTTACTGAGACAGCTGAGTCCAAAATGATAGCCAGCAAAGCCATCACAAGTCAGGAGGGTGGCACCTCTCATGCTGAGCCCTCTGAGAGCCCCGAGGAGCGGACAGGAGTCAGGGCTCACCAGGAGCTGCCCGCTCCGGGGTGACCCCAGCGCCGAGTTCTCAGCCTCAAAGCTGCGCCGGAGCCGCCTGCGGTGCAAGGAAAGCCGGCGGTGCTATTCTCAGCCGGGAGAAGTTGCTCCCGGCTGCCTGCACTGAAACCGGGCTGGAAGCAGTACGAACGAGCTCCGCAGCAGGTTTGCCGCTCGGCTGTACGGGAGAAATCGCTGCCCCTGAGTCTGGCACAAGGGAGCGGTGTGCGCTGAGCTGCCCGGCACGCAGCGCTGCCCCTGCCCGCCACCCCTCCCCGGGGCAGCCGCTTCCTGCGGGCAGCTCCACTCACCTGGCTTAGCCGGGAATGGGGGGAAAACGCCAAAGGGAAGCGGCTTTACTTACCTCTGGCAGGCTGGAATGGACCCTCCTGTGAGAATGGCAGCTCTCGCAGCTCTCTGAACCCGGTACAATCCCAAAGCAAATCCAGCAGAAAGTGCCTCTGTTGGCAGCCGGCGGACCCTAGCTGGCAGGAGCCCTCCGTAGCCAGCCGCTGGCCTCGCGTGGAGGGCAGGGGAGCCGCACGGCGAGATGACAGCGTGGGAAAGGGACTGTAATCCTCCGTAAATAATAAATAGGGGGAGAGAGAAAGAGAGAGAGAGGAGGGAGAGGGAGCGACTGTGCGCGGTGAAGTGACAGCTGGGGGTACATCTGCGATGGCAGCAGCACACGCACAGCAACGCGCGCAGACAGTGCAGAGGAGTCACCCCGCCAGCAGGCAGGATCTGCTCCCAAAAACCCAGAGGAAGGAGCTCGGGAGGTTTTCATTCCTCTCAGTGCATCCTGGAGAAAGGCTGTTGCTGTCAGTCCCTCTCTCTCCTTCTTCCCCCCCTTGCTGCCGTCCCTCTCCGGGTGCCAGGAGCCGAGGGGCTCGAGGAAGGGTGAGGAGAAGCCATGGCGGGAGGAGCTCCCCACAGCCCCTGAGGAGGTAGATTGGTCAGACACAGGTTACAAGAGAAGGCACCGAACCGAACAGTTCCTCCCCTCCCTCCATCTCTCTCTCCCCTGCTACGCTGATGACAATAAACTCAGAGAGAAAGGCGTCAGGATGAGAGGGGACGAACACTGGCTTTTGTGTAGGAGCGAGGCAAGCGGCTGAGCGATGGGGAGACAGCAGGGGAGAGCCCAGTGGGCTTGGGAGAAAGGCACCCCCTTCCCACCAGGGCTCCAGAGACGGTGTTGGGGAGGCAGCATCCAAGGGGCAGACAACAGAGAGGTGCCCACGGTGGGCAACACAGCTCTCTGTCTGTTTCCTTAGGGATTATGGGGAAACTTGAGGGGTGCTGTTAGAGGGTACTTAGGACGAGGGGAATGGTTGAAAGATCCACAGTTTGTTCCCCTGAACATTGGGTGCAGCAGAGAGTGTGTTCAGCCATAGGTACGTGTGTCAGGTGCCGTGACATCCATCAGTGACAGGCATTCCCTGCCCTCCCTGACATCACCTGCTGGTACAGGGATGCAGTAAGCAGCCAAATCCAGCCCACTGCCACCATTGGGATTTCCTCTGTGCTCTCCCACGGGCCACTGTAGCCTTTGCCTCCAAAATCAGGCCCCTATCTTTCCTTCCTCCACCTTGATGAGGACCTCAGTAGCTCACATTTGCAAGAATTACTGTTTTGTTGATCTACTTAAACTACCCCTTCTATCAGGTCCAGTATCATAAACAGGCACATTTGGGCTTTTTGTTCATTTTAATGTGTCTGGAAGTTATCTTTTGAAATGAAATTTTTAGAGGACTCAAAGTAAAATTTTGAGTTGCTAACTCAAGAGGGAAAATACAAATATTTTAGAAGTAGAGACTAGAAAATGCAAATGGGTGGTATGGGCATGGCTGTTCTGCTGTTCTGGTACCTTCCAGTTGAATCACAGGTTTTATGTAACCATTGGACCAGCTATCATGAAAACAGGTTGTGAATGGCAAGGTAAACCTTGATAGGCACTCTGCAGGATGCAATCTTGAGACTTTGTTGTGCCTTTTTATTGTTCAGCAGGCTCAAGAATTAAATCTTGGGGAGAGCTCCTTATGTGAACAACATATGGATAATCAAAGAGAGAAGCCAGAGACTGCAGACAGAAAGAGGGGCAAGCAGAGGATGAGCTAATGAAGCAGGCATGCTCAGCAGAGGGATGAACAGGTGGAGGGGAAGGCTGTTCTCTCCACCATGAACAGGAGTGCACAGCTCCAGGGAAGGCCCACTGCAGCTATGGCTCTGCAGGCAGGGTGGGGAGTGGCAAGTGGTGCACAGCTTGGGGTACCATGTCAACACAGTGATGCCTACCTGTGCCAGGTGTTCAGCACCACTTCTCCTCCTGCTTTATTGCATTGCTGCGCTGCTGCAGTGGCACAAGTTGCTTGCATATGAGCAGGAATAAAACTGTTAGCCATGGTCTCTCTGGGGAATCTGCAACGGCCACTCATCATTTCATGGACCTCAGATCTTCCCACTAAGGCAGTATAACTTTTGCCACCAGAGCAAAAAGGCTGATTAACAATCAAGTTGTTCTTTGGAACAAGCACAGAGGAGTTTATTCCAGTTTTTTCACTCTCGTTTGAGCTATAGCATCATCCTTATCTCAGACTGGATCACTGCTTTCCTCCTTTCTCCTTGACCTCACCAACAGTGTGAAGACACACAGATGACTATTTGTTACTAGCACTGGGGGGGTTCATTGTGGCCTGCTTCTCCTCAGCTCCCATGTCTTACTCAGGTCACCCAAATGTGTGACAGTTGCTCACAGTTCTTGCCAGTAGCTGCCACTTTCTGACCCTGCCACTGGCCACCAGTCTGACCCCCCAGGTTTTCTTTGTCGCGTTGCAGGCAGCTCTGTCCAGGCTAGGTTTGTGCTACTTATGCCTCCTGGGCAGAAGCAAGGATTTACAACCAGGGACTAAGACCTCTCTGAAGAGCAATTTGAGGAGAGGTGTTCCCAGTAGCAAAAACACGAGCCACTGAGTAAGTCTGCATTACAAGGTTAGTTATGTAGGTGTCGGCTCCTCTTCAAGTCTCATGAAAACTATATGTCCTGGGTAATACTCAGTCCCATTGATGTGATCTGCTGTGATAAGGGGAACGACTCTTTCTTGAGATGGTTTGAAAGGATGAATTTATTTAAAGCTACGTACCAAATCGGGTGCGTGGGCCTCATGGGACTCAGCAGCAACAGCACCGCTTGCCTGCTGTCATGGCGTGTTGGTTTGTCAGCAGGGGCACCAAGCCAAACCATGGCTGCCACAGCCTCGCTGAAGTTGAGGAATCTTCATCCAGGCCAGGCTCAGCCCTGTCCTTCCTCCTTTGCTTACATTCTTTGTCTTGTCTGGTTTGTGCTCTGTGAGGCTTAGGGCAACACAGCTCTACAGAATCATTCTTTTCCCCCACAGACAGGCAGTCAGATTCAGTTTGCAGCAGGGAGAGCTGGATGAGAAATGTGCCTCTGATATATGGGATTTGTAAGATGTAATTCCTACCAGCAGTAGGAATGTGACAAGGACACTGGTATAAAACACAGAGCTGATTCCAGGTGCTAGGGTCTCTGTACATGAGGCAAGAAAATATACCATTGCATACTCCAGTTTTAATTCATACCCATCTGAATTAGAGCATCAGATCATACTGTTAGCTTAAAAGCACCCACACGGCATGATTCAGATTTAAAGGATCTGTTCCCCCCTTTGAAGCTCCTTTTAATTCAGGGGAAATCTGTAGAAACGGCAACACTTCATCCTCCTGATATTGGTGGTTGTGAAAAAAGGCCCCAGATCTCCCTCCCTGAATTTCTTTTTCTCCCTCACTTGCACTTGATATTCTATTTCAAGGTCCTGCTTGGGGCTGTAATTCCTCCAGAGCTCTTGGATTCAACTAGTTGACACAGAGCCCAGTTGTTCGCCGTCACCACGCCAGGCTGTGCACGACTGCACTGGTTATTGTGTGTGCTTGTAGGCAGCCTACCCAGGGACAGCCAGGTTGTCCTGTCAGGGAGACCCTGCACCGTTCTTTCTCCTCTCTAACTATGTCTTAATTCAGGAGCATGATGCTAGGAATAGAAGGGAAATTAAGCCAGGAAATTAGGACACACTTCATTAAGAAGCACACATACACACAGAGTTCTGCTTAGCCCACTGTGCACTAGGCTGGGACCAGGTAACAAACCACTACTCATAATCGACACTTCCTGTCAAGTGGCATTCATTAGTCTGTGCTTTTGTAGTGGCTTAGGAAAAATCTAAATCTCTGTGGTTCCCCCTTGAGACAGGTGGGTTTTCAAATTAATCCCTTCCTCTCTGGCCTACTTTACTTCTGATTGGTGCTGTGTGGTATAAGAGTTGAGGCTGGGGCAATCACAAACATCCATTCTGGCCAGGCAAATCTGAAAAAGACACAGGCAAAAACTCATGTCACCCTGGGGGGCTTTTGGGGATTTCTATTTTTTTTTATTGTGGTTTTGTTGTTGATCTGTTTGTAGCTTCATAGTGTTTCGTGTGAGGGAAATCTCAGTACCTTGGTACAGTCAGTGTCCCCTTTTCCTCTCCCTTGTTAACCTCTGACTCTCACCTGGCAGTCTGACTCAGTGCTTACCATTCACACTTCGAGGCACGTTGTAATTGTGATTTCCATCCCATCACCTTGGACAAATATTTACTCCTCTTTTCCCAACTTGTATTTGTCTTTAATGCTCCTCTTTTGACACCCCCCCCCCCTTCTTTTTGTTTCCTGCAGCAGTGGGTGTGCAAATAAAACTGGATTTGCTCCAACGCAAATTTTGGATGGCCATGCAACAGGTAAGAAAATCAGCAATCATGCAGAGACACAATTTAATGCTCTTTGTCAGCAAGGTCGATGCTATGTTACATCACATACAATGACATTTTAATGAGGGCTTTTGTGGAATTCATATTAAGAGATTTATGGAGTAGATTAGTTTGAAGTCACACATTTCTGTAATCTTTTGACAGCGCTAATGCCATGTGAGCCATGAGTCTGTTCTGCAGATGCCGTGGTGACAGTGTCAGCATCCTGGCCTGGCATTAGCTGTGCTGCATGTGACACATTTAATTGTGGAAATATGCTTGTGCTCATTCAGCCTTTCAGAAAACTCATGGAAATCTGCAATTTTGGGCTCACAAAAAAAAAAATCTACTGCCTTCTCTTATCATCTTGGTAATGATAACAAAATGCTACCAGCTTGCCAAAATAAAATTATTTTGCTCCAGGGATAAGCTTTTGGTGTTGTCCTAATATTAGATACTCTTATGGACTGAAGGAAGTGGAATAATTAAAACAGCTCCCCTGGCCTGGGGAGCAAGAGAAATGAAACAGCTTTCTCTTATCACCCAGGGAATTCTTTCCCATGCTTTGCTTTCAGGGAGGTCTGCTGGGGAGGTGAGCATGAGAGGACAATAGCAGCACACAGCAGAAGCGGCTCTCTGCTGTCAGGAGAGGGAACTGTCATCAGATGGGGATGACAGAGAAGGTAGAAGGGCAGGAAGCTGCTCTGTGGTGGCAGGAGTGTCCTCACAGGTGGGGATCACATAAACTTAACGTGAGCTAAAAAGATTTCTGCAAAGCACATGAGCGCATCCTGAAAGAGCAACAGAGAGCTTAATTTTAAAAACCCTGCTCAGGGCCATACCCAGGCAGTTCTCACACAAACAAGCCCTCATGGGTGTTAGGTGAAGCTGGGAGGCCTTATGAAAGCAGGTGAAGGAGGCCTGTGTGCCAAGTGGCTGTGAGCTGTGGTCCTGGTAGGTGCTGGTGTGAAAAAAGGCTCCATGTGGTTTCCCAGGACGTCAGCACCGTTGGACAGAGGAATGACTAACAGATTTTGTTTTCTTTCTCTCTCCTGCCTCACTGATGCTGTGCTGCTCTGGATGTCCATGCTGTGCCTCCCAGCCCAATGACACTGATGTAAGTAGACAAAAGCTGGGTACAGGGAGGCATCCTGGCGTGCCTCACTGCAGCTTGGCTTCCTAATTGTGTCATCTGTGTGCCAGCATATCATAGGCACTGTCCCTTGTCTGTAGCCTCTGGAGAGGGTCCAAACCTGTCACAGGCTGTGTTTGTCTTCACAGTAATTAAGTGTCTTTGGCAAAGCTCAAAGTGCTCTGGGTCACAGAACCTGACCAACAGCAGGAGGATGCTGTGAGGTAGGCTGGTCTCTGAGCATGGTCTCTGCTGTGCCCACGAAGCAGCAGATGTCATCTGAGAAAAACCAGGGAGCAAGGCTCAGTTCTGCCCCATCTCAGGGGCTCCCTGCAAGCTGCCAGTGCTCTCAAACCAGGGTCCTGCTGTGGTGCTGCTGCTGTATGGCCCGCCCAGCACCAGGCACTGCTGGAACTTCTCTAGGAAGTGGAGTGGCAGTGAGACTCAGCCCTCACACTGCTGAGGAAGAGGTGTGAGGTACGAACCCATCTTGTGGAAAACCACTGTGGCTCACCTGGGTTTCTGTTCTGATACCTGAACCCTGGGCTCTGTATTTGTTATCCCCCAAGGCCATAGCTGTGGTTTGTTGTAACCATGTTTCTCTGCTGACCAAAGGAAAGAACCTGCCAGGTGACCGCTAGGAATACATCCAGGGAAATAAAACAACCACGTGTTGCTTTGTGGTGAGGCAGGAGTGAGATGGTGCTTGCAACTGTGGATAAAGGAATTTTTTTAAAACCATCATCCCTAGAGTCTCAAAAAGCCAGCTGGATTCAGAGTGTGAACATGTGATATTGCAAAGCTGAGGGACTTGAAACAAAGTCAGGCATCTCCAAGCCTTCTCTGAAGTTGAACAGAGGGACAGAAAAACAGTTTTGTTCTGCAAAACTCAAGGGGAGAAAGAAATTCTAACTGAAAGTTACAGTCTTGTGGTCTGGAATGGCCAGTTTACCTCTTGTTACTGAGAATCACCCAGAAAGGGGGTTGGATTTTATGTCTAAGGGTTTTGAGAAAATCGTGGGTAGCTGGCTGAGAGCAGACAGGCTATGTGCTATGCCAGTGTCCTTCCCCGACCCCAGAAAACCTCTGACAGGAAGGGGACTCCATGCACAGAAAAGGAAACACTGTGTCAGCTTTCTTCCCTCTGCTACTGGAGAAAATAGAATTAAAAAATAACACAAAGAGACAGACACATGCAGCCGTGGCAAACTCTGAACAATTATGAAATGAATAAGCACCTGAAGGGCTTTATTACTCACCACTTAACCCCTCGTGTCCCCACCCAGTTCAGTGTTGTGAAACACATGTCAAGTCCACTATACAGAAATTCTAAATGAAAGAAGTGGATGGTGCCTTGGGCTACATGTGCACCATTCACATCCTATTTTATCATTAGCTATTTGGAGAATAAAGAAACCAACAGCAACAACAACAAAAAAATCCCTGCCTGAGAAGAGCCCTGATCTAAAATACCATGCTATGTTCTTAGTCCAGATATACTAACAAATGCTGAAATGCATGCTGGTTTCTCCCTGGTGCACAATAACCTTTGGTTTCGCCCTTTCTTTCCAAGTGCCTCCTCTGCTTGGAGTGCACAGGTCCTGCTGGGCACATGTTGGGGAGGCAGGTGTGGGATCTGAGCCCTCGGGAGAAGGGATGTTGCTCGTAGAGGCAGGGAGCTGGAGTGGCTGACCTGGGGGTGGTACCTGTGCGTGCTGCCGAGCTTGTCCCGCTGGAAATGCCAGCTGAATTGCAGAGCTGTCTGGGATACTGTTCTGCAAACCTTTAGCCCAGCAGTGCCAAGGGGGAGACAGGAAGATGAGCTCAGCCGTGTGCTGAGGGGTACACTCAGCACAGGTGGCTCTGGGTGCGGCTGCAGGTTTGAGCTCTGGGAGCCCCAGGCAAGAGGCTGTGACCTGGCACTGACCCTTTGCACAACAAAGGGCACCACGGGGACATGTGGGACAGCCAGCTGTCCGGCCAACTGGAGACACAGCAGGAGCAGATGTCCCATCAGGGTGGCCCAAGACAATCACACACATGGGCTGTCAGGGTATAAAAGCTCCGTTTCCTTTGTTTGGGGCCCCTCCTCAGAGGCACAGGCTCGAGCTCTTTCTGCTGCACCATTAATAAATTGCTTTATGGTTCTTCATGTCTGAGACCCTGGAGTTGAACAAGTAAGGAAGACTTGTCTGGCTGTGTGACTGTGGGGTGCCTGGGGAGTCAGAGACCTGTGGGGTCACTGTAGCTGCTGCTGCCTCAGTCCCAGCAATGAAAGCCTCTGGTGGTGGGGGAGTGACTGCCAGGGCAGCTCCTGCATGGTCAGACTGGGAAATTTCCTTCACACCATGGTTAATTCTCTGCTTTCCCTTTGCAGTGCAGTGGCTTGGATGGTGTCTGTCCACTCAGCTGTCAGGATGATGTAAGTTGCCTCAGTTTCTTCTCTGTACCTGTGGTGGGTGTGATTGACCACCTGCTCTGTGGAGATGTCTGTCTCCCCAAAAAAAAAGGCCATACCTGTTGCCTCTTCACAAGAGATTGCACAGCTGGGGCAGGACCTCATAGTAATGAGACAAATCTGCAGTTTAGGTCTTCCCCCCAGCTGGGCCAGGGAAGAGACATTGGGATTCCAGCCAGTGAAAGTCCATCTCCTTTAAATCTGTCTCCCTCGTATCCCAGATCTTAAAAAAAAAGTGGCTGTCGGCATGACATGCATGCTGGACACCTTTCTTTGTGTTTATGCCACTGCTTCAGCCTTGGTATCAGGAATACATGAGACAGGAGCTCCTCTGCCCTAAAAAGTGAGATCACCAGAGATTTTTTTTGTTGTGTGTTCATGTATGATTTTCTCTGCTTCCTAGTTTTCCCTGCAGGAAAGAGTTTTTGTCTAAACTCTGTGCCTCCATTTCCTGCTTTGCAAAAAAAAAGTAGATCAGCACTGATACTGAGTGGTGGGGAGAGGGTTATTTTGTGAGTTATTATAAAACTCTGAAATCTGAAGATGGAAAGTATTAGATACCATATTACTAAAGAAAAGAGCACTACAAATATCCTAAAGGATGCCTTGTCTTAAGTGTGTATCAAAGCCTGCTAGGCCTGCACAGAGCCCCAGCTAGAGACACTCTCTGTCACAGCTCATGGACTCAATACCCCAAAATTGAGGCAGAGAGGGAAAAGAATTGTGTAAAACTCATGGTAGCTGATCTGTGGGGCTTGGTGTGGAGATGCCAAGGCGGTTGGCATCATCACAAACCCACAGTGCTCCATCCTGAACACAAACAGGGGAAAAGCCATCTTAAATATTGCTTCTTTTCCATCTCCGCAGATTCTGAACTGCTTCCTCATTGACAACAACGGCTTTATACTTGTTTCCAAAATACCTGAAGAGGTAAGAGAGCATAAGAGAAGGAGGAAAGTGGGGTTTGCTTGTTCCTGAATAACCCACCAGAGCTGGTTAAAACAAATGAAGTTGAATTGTGTAATAGGGGTGGCTGTGGTGTAATTAAATTCAACTGCACAGTGAGGGGGAAGGCTCCTAGCAGAGTGACAGCACATCCTCGGTGAGGAAGGAGTTTGCAGTGATAAGGAAGGAACTAGTCAAAATATCTTTTGATCAGAATAAAGGAAATTAGACTCTGTTCCCTTGGCACAGATGCTATTATGATGGGATGGGAAGGGAAGGGAAGGGAAGGGAAGGGAAGGGAAGGGAAGGGAAGGGAAGGGAGCAGCACTTTTGGACAGCTTCTGAAGTCAAAGCAGGTGTTCTTCAGGAAAGGAAACTGAGGGGATGGTAAGAGCAAAATGCTAGAGGCAAAAAATGAAGACAAAGTAATTTAAGTAAATTGGAAACAGGAACACACCTAAAGAATTGGAGAATTGACTGGACTTGCAGAGGTGAAAGCAGCAAGGGAAAAGGCTCAGAATATAAATAAAACTAAGGTGTGTGGTTCCACAGCCATTTCTAGGGAGCTGAAGGGGTGCAAGTTTGATGTGACATCCTGTGCAGCTAGGTAAAGTCAATACTATCAGCCACTGCATGGTTGAGCTGCAGTTCTCTGTTCTCTGATAAATTCACCACAGAGCTTCTTCTTTCAGAATAATTAAACCCCACAGTTCTGGACGTCAGAAAGTGATATGTGGGAACAATCTCATAAACTACAAAGCAGTAAGGCAATAGTAAGAGTGGGCTTAGACAAGTGGGAAATGAAGGGACTGACAGAATTGTGGAGTTTCATTAAAATTGCCATTGTACTGGAGTTAACAAATACAGTTTGGGTATTTTCAAAAGGCAGTAGATCCAATCCCAGAAATTACTTTCTTTAAGATGTGACAAACAGGTTGAAATGGAAATTAAGGTAACAGACCTCCTGGTGGATGTAATTGGCACAAGCAGCACAGCTTCCAGAAGGAAGAAAAGTTATCAGCTACAGGTCTTTGAAAGCGTGACAAAATCAGGAGATAAGGGAGACTAGATAACCTATGGGATTTCAGTTTTCTTCAGCCTTGAACAGAGTCCCTTACTCTTAACCTTACTAGGTTCAGAGAACAGAACCTGGTGAAACAGTGAAGCATGAAGTAGTGACATTGATCTCAAAGTAGCTGGGAAAGAAGAGAAAGAAGAAAAATTCTTAGATGGCTATTCAGATGGAAAACATCAGCGATATGAGTTCCCTACTGAGTTTTTGGGATAGGCTGGTGGTCTTAGGAATTGCTGTTTTCTCCTCTGATGCCCATGGCATTTTCAAAGACATTTTACTGACTCCTATGACATGTGCCCATCAGTGGAGACAGCTACACCCTTTAGCTACCATGTCACCTGTGTGTCCTGAGCAGTGCCCTCCTTGGTCCTGCCTTGGTACTTTTTCCTGCATCTTATGGAAAATGGGTTTTTCCAAAGCTCATCTCTGAAAGACCTGACTAGCAGAAACATGGCATTATAGTGGATTTAGGTAAATTATAAACATTATCCACATGCCTCCAAGATCAGGCATTTTGGCAAGTACCAGAGCTGTCCTCCTCCAGCTTTTACCTTCTACCTCAAGAGAGTTCACCACTGCTTTATTTTCTGATTTCTTTATCCTGTTCCAGTTACTGTTTTTATTTCCTGGAGGCACCATGAGTATCCACACTGTTAAACCCTACAGGGAATTCAAGACAGCACTATATTAATTCCCTGGGTTTCCTAACTGTGCCACCTGGATGTTGCTGCGTGGGATCACTTGCTGCTGTGTGGCCTTCCCTGTTCCATCCTGTAGTCTTTCCTCAAGGCATCCATTTTAAAAAATGCCAAAAAAATCCTGTACCTGGGTTTTTGTGGGTATTTTGGCTTTTCTGCCTGCCAGAGCTGCCCAGTGCCTGCATATCCTTTCCTGGGTGACCACACTGGAAATCAGAGCAGCTTCCTGCAGGAATGGCGTGAGGACAGCGTGGCTCAGGCTCTGCTCTCCTCTGCCCTTGGGATGGGGGATCAGGATGAGGGATTGGCTCTAATAACCTCTGTATGAAGGCAGCAGGAAGCTTACTGCCAGTTGGAAACCACCATGGAAAAGGGACTCAGTATTTTAATGAGTGACAAGTTGGAAGCTCCCTGCAGGATTACTTGGGGAAGAACGGGTAATCTCTTAATTCGAGCTAATCTCCCCACCCAGTCTCATCCCAGAGGGAGCGAAGAGTTAAAACACAGAGCCAGGCGAAGGGAGTGAGTGAGGACTTGGAGGAAGGGAAAGTAAGTGGCAGGGTCAGGCTGTGCTGCAGGGAGGGCTGCTCTGCATTTTCTGTCACGTTTGCAGCTGTGGCCCCACAGCCACCCCTGAGTTTTTAGCTGCTTCTCACTGCCAGTCATAGGCACAGCTGTGGATCCCAGGTCTTGAGCTCCCTCCGCCTGCTCCATCCAGATGTTCCCTCTCTCACTAAACCCATTTTTCTAGGATTGCTGCCTTCTGCCTGAGGCATTTTGCAGAGGATGTCTGCCAGCTCTGCCCAGGTGGGACTTCAGGAGCAGGGTGCAGAGGCAGCCAAAAGGTCAAGATTCCACCAGAGCTCAGAGCTTGTGGAGAAGCAAGGGTTGGCTCTGTTTGAGCCATGCAACAAGGAGACTGCCTGCCTGCCCAAAGCCTGGGCAATTTGTTTGTCTGCAGCTTCTGAGTGTACAAAAAGTGTAAATTGCTCAATGAGCCAGCAAAGCATGGATGCATGTGAGCAATGATGTGGCTTTTGAGTCATATGTGCACTCTGGATTGCATGCACAGCCTGCATCCTGTGCACAGCCTGCACGTGTGCCTGTACACTCAGCTGCAGGGGGAGTGACACAGCGTGTGTCATGTGGGATGTCAGAGCAATGCCTTGTGCTGTCAACCTCTGCAATGGCAAGCGCCTGTGGAAACTTGCCCGGAGATGGGAGTTAGGAGAAACAGCAGAGGGATGCCTAGGAGAGCAGCAGTCACTGGAGGAAGCAGGATGCAATGAGAGCTGCTTTACAAAACGTTGCTCCACTCACTACAGGACAACTTTGGTTTCTGCCTAGGTGCTTTTCTCTGTTACTACCTGCAGAGGGTACCTAAAACAGCAGCAAGCTTTGAGTGTCTGGTTTGATGTTGGAGGCCAGTTTGCTGATGCCTTTCTGAATGCACTCCCTAGGCCATACTCTCACTTGCACTGTTTTTGTTTTGTTTTTTTTTTTTAATTAAAGTATGTGCTTCCTTAAAAAAGTTGTATCAATATCTGTTTATGAACAGTAAGAACCTCTTGAAAGAGGTTGTTGGTTGAGGATTTCTGGGGTTGCTTTTTGATGGCTTTTTGTTTGTTTTGTTTTAAAGACAGAAAAATCTTAACTTTAATTGAATGTATCTAGTTTTTACCCTTGAAAATGGAAGGGAAGGGAAGGGAAGGGAGCAGCACTTTTGAGTGCTTCTGAAGTCAAAGCGGGTGTTCTTCATTCTTATACCTATACAAATGATGTCCTACATGGATAAATTTGGCCAGACATCAGCATCTCTTGAGAAGATGGGCCTCATTTACAGCCTTGCAGTGGCCCCCTCTCCTTGCCCCACTGCCTGCAGCTTGCACTGTGTTAAATCTCCCTGCTGGGTCTGCAGACTAGTATTAAATGGAAGCAGCTGGCCTCTTCACCACCCTAATCAGATTGAAAGAGCAAGGGAGGTGAAAAAAGTTAGTGCTTGCTCAGGCACATTTGACTGTCTGAGATGATTACAACCTAAATGCTCAAAGGGGAGTTGATGTTATGTATCAATTTATACAGTGAAATGACTTCTAAAGCCTTTTGGGAAGAGGCTCATAACCATGTAACACTACTGTTAGATGATTATCATGTGATATTAGGTAAATCTGCCTAAGAGTTTGGGCTTTTTTTGTGGCAGTGTCCCACTCAAATAAATGAAGTCATCTGTCATCTGCTAATACATGCTAAATGACTGCTAGCCTGTCAGAGGAAAAGCAAAAAATCCCAGACTGTGTGAATGCTTCCATAACACATGGGAGCTATTTACTCTGTCAGGACCCATGAGCCAGGAAAACAGACAGAGGACAGCTCATATCTGTACTTTTATTATTTACAAACATTTCATTTACTTGCCTGTGAACAAAGAGGTGGACTTGACAGGTTTTAAGCATTTCTGCAATATATTTGTCACGGTTTAGTAATCAGGAAGGCCAGAATTATTTGTCTGAGGAAATATTTAAAGAAGCAGTTAGCAGATTTGAGATTGGGTCCTTATTTGAGGTTATTGACTCCAAGGCATACATGGAACCAGAGGGCCACAAGCTCCACCTTTAGTTCAGGCATGCAAGCAGGACGGGGGGGTTGTTGTCCCCCCAAATGCAACTAAGTTGATGCTGTGCCAGTGCACAGTATGTATGCTACAGGGATGGATGGGTTTGTGTTGTGTTGTTTGGGTCACTGCCTGCTCAGAACTCACACAGCAGCGAGTTGTAAAATTGCATTTGCTACCTACATAAACCTGTATGTCACACTTGTGCATGGTGGGCCAGTTCACCTAGGGCAGCAGGAGAGCAGAGGTTTCCAAAACCACAGTGGCCATGGGTAGCAGAGAGGCTCAAATGGAGGACTCAGACATTCAGAATCAGAAAACATGGATTCCCAATAACCCATGAGAGAGTCGGTGTGGCCTTCTTACAAAAACCCTCATTGTGTGCAGCAGGCCTCCAGACAAACTAGATCAGCTGGAGCCATCGAGCATTTGGAAAATTTACAGTTTATTCTGTTTTTCCCTTTTGTGCTTGCAGACTGGAAAATTCTTTGGTGCAGTGGATGGCTCAGTGATGACCCAGCTGCTAAACATGGGCATGTTCAGGCGGTAAGTGGGGGATCTCCACACTGTACTTCTTGTTCTTCACTGGTGTGTGGGTCAGAGCATGCTGGTCCCTCTAAGAAGCACTTGAGCATGGAAAATGCACATGCTGGTGATGCATGTGACTCTCTTATCCAGACACAAGAGCTCCTTTAGCTACCTGCCCCATCTGCTGACTGGCTCAGCCATCATTAGCACACACACTGTTTCTCCTCATCTCTTGCTCTTCCACCTGCTGCAAAACACAGGGAGAGACAGAAACTTGCAATCTCTTTGTGGCCTGCAGCAGCTTCTCTGTCTTTTCCAGGGCAAGATGCTATGGGAAACCTTTCAAGGCATTTTGGGTACAGAAATGCTTCAGTTCCTTCTGCCACTCAGAAAGCCTTTCTGGGGAGTGGTTGTTTGAGAGCCCCACAGATGCAGCATTGCAGCTGGCTGACCACATTTCTCTCTCCCTTAAAAAAATTCTCCCTTAAAAAAATAATCTCAGTCCACTCCTTCAGCCGATGTCAAAAGAGAGTTCAGTGTTTCAGTGGCTCGAAAACAGGAACTAGGAGGACCTGAGGTAGTTACAATTATAATTCCTCTTCTTCATAGCTTGCTTTACTCACTGTCTGAAATTAGGCACATATTTCCTCCTGTACTGACCCAGTTACATTAATCCAGAGCCTGTATTTCTTGCTCTGCAAGATCCAGCACTGGCCAAACAGCAAAGACACGTGTAAGCAGGTCACGGCTTTAGTGAATCCAGGAAACAGTTCATACCTGACATTTTTGAGAAAAAGTTGACGTGTCTGTCCTGTGGGTGGTTGCATTGCTTGCTTTTGACTGCTTGCTTGTTGCTTTTTGCTTGCAGAGTGACCATGTATGATTACCAGGCAATGTGCAAGGTGCCCTACCACCACCACAGCGGCGCCCGACCCCTGCTCAGCGTACGTATCTGTCACCATGCAGCCCTCCCTGGGCCGGGCTTCCTCCTGCAGGGCATCTCCAACATTCCCCAAAAGACTTCAGGAGATGTTTGCTTTCAGGATGGGACTGTCCAAGCTCACCTCAGGCAGATTCCTGAAGCAGTGGTGGCCACTAATGTTGGTTTCCATTGTAGCTCTCTTTTGCCATACAGGATCTCACTGAAAATTGGAAGGAGCAGGGAAAGAACAGGAGCTAGACTGTGGCAGGTTCTCCTTTAAGCCAAGCAATCAGCTAGCAGCTGAAATGAACAGGAATGCTTTTACAGGGCATGTATTTACTCAGCTCAAGAAGGAGAATTACAGTGTCAGGGAACAGAGCATCTGGGGAAAACTGGCAGTCATTGGGGAAGGATGACTGAGCTTGGAGCAGGAGAGTGAGAATTCTGGTAGTCCAGAGAACAAATTAACAGAGTGAAGGGTTTTACCAGTACCCAATTGCAACCTCTCTTTAGGCTGATACAAACTCTTACTCTAATCCCACTCCACCTTCATAACCTTGCCTCAAACAAGCAGAACAAAGTAACTACTCAACACTTAGGCCACTTCAAACTGCTTGACACGACCTAAATGTGTTCATAACTATTATGATCCTTTGATACTGGAAGGAGTGCAGGAAGTACCCTTACAGCATGACCTTGTAATTTTTTCCCAGTAAAAGAATTTTCAACAAAATATTGCATTTTAACAACATTCTTAACAATAACACTTTAAACAATGTCTGGTTTGCAATGGCTATACTTAAGCTTGCTTGATAACATATGGAGATTGTAGTGAAAATATTTGCTTGATTATATCCTCCAATTCTGATCACTGAAAGAAATGTCACAAACTATGAGCTGCCAAAAATGAGGTGAATTGGGAAGAAAATGAAAAGATGAGCATTCAGCCTCCATCTCTCATCTTCCCCTCTTAGAAAAACTCTTGAAAACTAAGAAATCAAGAAAAGTCAGTTTTTCATATACAGACATGAAAATCAGTCAAATTGCCAGCCATCTCTACATTTTACTATTTGCTGACTTATTTTGGCTGAAGAGAAGTCATCAGTAATAGAACATTATCCTGCATCCCGTGACTACCACATCTGTTTTGGGTTTGAGGACATGGGCATGATTATGAGAGGGGGAGATGAAAATTAGACATGGTTACCATGAGGAAAAGAAGCAGCATTATCCTGGGCAGATGAATTGTCCCTGGGATAATACTGGATTTCCAATTTGTAGCTGAAAAGCAAGAAGATGATAGAAGTCATGCCATCTTGAGGAAAAGCTGGATGAAAGCACAGTTAAGCATAATCAATCAATGGCAGATAATACTAAATCCTGGGCAGTGCTGTCACTTGTCCCAGAAACACCACTTGCTCTCAGAACACAAAAGCATCCTAAACTGGTGGTGTCCCATTTAGCTGTGTTTCTCTCCTGCTCTGAGCTCTGAAGGTCATCCACACTGGAGAGAAATCATCAAGCAATTACATCTTCAAAGTCCTTCATACATTCCTGATAAACTCCCTGACCCTCACGGGGAGGGGGTAAGGAGGTATTATTAGTAGCAGGGCAGCTCTGCTGGCTTTTGATGTATTTTGAACATTTTCCAGTGATGCCCAGACCTTGTATTTGCAGCCTGTCTTCAAGAGCTCTGATCAGTGGAGAGACTTAGTCTAAAATGTGGGGTCCTGCATAACAATTATAAATTCTCTGACAAGGTCCTCATTTCTTCTTTTGTTCTCCAGCCAATTTATGCCTTTGTAGCTGCAGTGAAGTGGCTGATAAGTGATTTCCTCATGTGAGTACCAAAAGATGGGGGTGTTTGGGAGGCTCAGACCAGGAGGGGCAAGAGCTGGGAAAGCTGCAAGTGGAAGCCCCCACGGAGGGCATTGCTGTCAGCCTTCTCCTGACATTCAGCTCTGCACTGTGCCCCTGGGAGACAGAAAGCTATTACTATTGCCATTTTGAGAGGCTGAGGCCCACAGTGGGTCTGGGATTTACCTGAAGTCACTCAGTACAAAGTGCCTGAGTCAGAAATAGGACTTGGGTCTCCTGGGGGGGCTCTGCAGATCCTTGGTGCTGAGCTCTCTTGCCTGTCTCGTTTGCCCGTGAGGAGCGAATGCACATCTTCCTTTCACAGGGGAGAAGGCTGAAGGCAGCAGGCCAAGAGCTCAGGTCTGAGTGCCAGGGCAAGGGGAGACAGAGGGGAGGCTCTCCTCTGGGTTTGGGTCCACCTCAGACTTCTGGGGTTAATCAGAGTTCAAGCTCAAATTAGGATGGAAGTGCCACTGCTCAGCTTGCTGGGTGTGTGAAAGGGCAGATGCGGTAAAGGTCCAGCTCTGAGGGTTTTAGCCTGTTGGTACCAAACATTTCCATGTAGTTACCTCCAAGCAGCCCAGAGTGTGGGCTTCTGATGGCCATCATGCCTGCTCCTCAGGTGGGTCCTATAGTGGCTGAATCCCCTCCCAGCCTCAGGGGCTGCCATACTTGTTCCTTCCTTCGCTGGCAAGCCCCTTGCTCAGGATATACTTCAAGAAAAAGCCCATTCAGATCTTCCACAGTACAAATCCCATGATACAGAGCTACATTCGAGCATGTGGAGAGGGGAAAAAAATTAAAAATCTAAAAAATCAAGATTTGCACTGCCAGAAATTTGTAGTAAACATGTTAGAACTGATACTCACTGGGCAACAGGGCCATCTCCCTGACACCTGCATCCTTCCAGGCTGCTGAAAAAGCATCCTCTGTTCTTGCTCTTTTGACAGTTTCCTTTTGGAGTTTAACATAAGTAGCTTCTGGCACTCAGACAACTTGGCAGATGGTGAGTACACAAGAGTCCAGCCACCCCATAGCACGTGAGTGTTGCAGCCACTGGTGACAGAAGAAACTGTACAGGGAAGCCTGGCCTTGTGCAAGGAGCCTGCCCTCTGCCCCACACCCCTTCCTCCATAGACACTGGAATCCAGCTTCCACATCCCACCACCTCCCCCCATTTCCACTCCCATTCCAGGCTGCCACAGCACCAGGGTGGTCAGGGTGAGGTGTGTGCTGCTGGGAGCACTCTGCTTGCTCTCCTCAGGGTAATTTGCTGAGGAGAGGGGAGACACTTCTTTCTGAGGATCCCTACCCTGTGTGCAGTGGGATGAGAGAGGCCATCAGCTGCAAAGAACTTCTGTTCGAAAGCCTTCCTTCCAGTCTGCTACAGGACAGGACAGGGCAGGGGTGGAACAGCAGTCTCTCCAGAGCCTAGCAGAGGTCCCAGGGAGCCAGACAGAAACCTTAGCATTCAATAACACATGGAGGGTCTTCACTTACCCACTGGACCTGCTCTGGAAGAGAGATGATGGCACATGGTATTGCTCAGCAGCTGAGTTCAGCAGAGGGGTTTGTCTGCCTTGAAATGCAGTGACTTGTCCTGCAGCTGAAGTGCTGCCTGCTGGAAACACCCCAGGAATCTGCAGTCCTGTCCCAGCTCCTGCAAGCAAGGATGATGTTAATGGCCCTGAGGAGACTCAGAGGGGAAGGGGAGGTGCCTTCTGCACAGCCAAGTAGGGGCTGTAATTAATCTTGCTAATTATTGATCACAGTGGTGCCTTTAGTGGAGACATTGGTATCTTCCATGCCAGCTGTGGGGCTGGGTCCTTCTGCATAATGGGGAAACAGTATTTTTCTGAAAGCAAAGCTCCCCTCTAGAGAGGGAGGTCTGTGGGTGCTGTTTAGGTCCCACTCTCCTCCTCCAAAAAGATGGCAGTAGAAGCTGCAGCTGTCCCCTAGGCAGGCCTGGCTCCTGTGTAACACACATCAGGGTAACAGAAGTGGCCTCATGCAGAAATTGGTGAGGAAGAGTCAGATGAGCAGGTGCAGTACTCATGGCCGTTCAGGAGACACTGCTCATTCAGGGGAACAGGCGGGTGTGGCATTCCTGCTGTGGATGTTCTATGGCTGCAGTCTGATTTAGTCTGTGCTTGAGGAGAGCAAAAGGGGAGGGGGGATGTCACTGCTATCCTGCTCATCACCATTTCCTTTTGTGCTTCCTTCATCTCTTTCCCACATCACCTCCATGACTGCTGTGTGCAAATTCATGTCTCCATGTCACTGCCATCCTGTGAATCTGTGAATCTGCCACGTGTCTCCATCATCATTGTGTGTCTTTGTGTCATGGGACTTCTCCAGCCAAGGCTGTCTTTCATCACTGTAAGTAGAACCGCCTAATAGTTAGAAAAAGAGAATTAACTAGAAATTCCTAAGCTAGGAAAGACTTTTTTCCATCCTTTGTACAGTGTGGGACTTGCAGAAAAGCATGACAGGGCCAAGGCAGAGCCTGGCTCTGTTTCCCTGGTCTGTAAAGAAGAGATGCTGTTGCTCATTTAGCTGGCTGAGCTGGTGATGGAAGGTCTGTCACTGAGAAGTTGATAAAAGAAGGAACATATGAGCCTCCTGAGGAGCTGCAGTCACAGACAGCATCATCACTCATTGCTCTGGCCTGGCTGGGCCTGTGGCCCGTGTTCCATGGCAGGTCCTTCACCGTGGTTCCCAGCTGGCCCATTCTTTTCAGCTGTTATTTCCCAAACCAAAGACCAACCCGTGGCTTCTAGCAGGAGAAACTACACAGGTCTTGTAGACTACAGTTACAAAGAAGAAACTTAAGTCTTCTTTTCCACACACCATGGCGTAGCTCTGTCTGATAAATCCCAGCCCAGCTCTGGGATAATGCCGGAGAACTTTCAAGTGGTTCAACTGATAACTCATAAATCTGTTCCTACAGGCAAGTTACAAACTCCTCCAAGACAGAGTCCAGACTGTGGCTGTGTTTGTATCTCCCTGCTTCCATATCTAGCTTGTGATTGCCAATTTGCTCTCTGCCCAGCAAGACATATGTGTGAGACAGAGATGGAGAAATAGAGACAGTTGGAATGTGTCTGACTGGATGGAGAAGAGGGAGAGCAAGAGAGGGTGTCTGCAGATGAAAAAAAAAAAGAGTGTCCATGTGTGTGGGGGAGTAACAGGGTGGAAGAATACTATTGGGGCTGGAAGAAATGGATTGCACATGTTGTTAAGAAGGGGCTGTAGATTTTTGCCAGAGATGTTAACATTTTCTTGACTGCATGTCAAGGCTGCTGTATGCAAAAAATATGAAGCGAAGGAGACATTTTGTGAGAGAGAAATTGAGCACACACATTTTTTCCGGGTTATGTGCAGAGGAATTAACGATCAGGGATCTAATGCTCTCCCTTGCCTGACTGTGTACCTCTGGCTCTGCAGCACTGAGCCTATTTCTGCTTCCCAAGTTCTCTTGTTTTTTGGAAAGGTGAGACTTGCTGTTGGAATATGGGCGTGATGTATTCAGACTGCACTCATCGTACAAATCTGCTTTTCAGAGGTGCTGAGAAGAAACGTTTGCTGCCACAGATTTTTCTCTGCTCTCAGCATCTCAGTTTCTCTCTGTGTTTATAAGGGCTTCTGCTTTTATGGACATCAGCACATGTTTGAAAGCTTTTAATTAAGCCAAAAATACTTCCAGACAAGGCATGCAGCTTAGAAAGAACTATTTCTAGAATTACGTAGATCATAAAAGTTTCTCTTTTTTTACCCCATGATAATGTACTCCGAAGATATTTTACAAGACAATTGGTTAAATTCTATGTTTTATATTGGTAACTAAGTGGCAGATTTTGTCACGTGTCCCAGAGTAAATCCTCTGACTCGAGTGCTTGATTTAATGCTGGTGGGAAAGAGTTCACAATCTGGCCTCTATAGTTCATAACAAGGCACAGCAGCTGCCTTTGCTGCTTGGTTTGGTTTGCCAAATGTCTGACAAAAGTCTTTCTGGAAGTGCAGATGGTAGCAATGACAGCCTGGAATTAACTCACTCTTTGCTATAAAGTTTGCAATTTTTTATCAGCTCCTCTGCTGCAGCAGACTCCCTGCCCAGCAGACTCTCAGGGTGCTGATAACATTTTGATGTCCAGTATGTGCATGCAGAGGCTCAGCTTGAGCCTTTTGCTGATGATGTACATGCTACTGGGCTTTTCTGAACCTCTCAATACTGCTGCAGCTGCATTGCTTCCCAGCAAATTAAGTGTCAGTAGGCTTAAGCATAATCTCTGTCATAGGTCTTGTCTCTGTACAGGAGTTAGATTTTAAAGCAGCTTCTATTCATTCAGCTTGTGCCAAAAAAAAAAATACAAAACCAAAAAACTTAAAGTCTGTGCAGGCCACTTCTGCCAGTTTAAAAATATACCTTGGTGCTGGCCACGTTTATGCTGGGTGTGGTTCATGCAGTCTCTTTAATTGAGTTTTCCCTTGCAGGGCCTGGTTCTCCAAGCCCACCATGACAGCCCTCATCCAACACTGGCTGAGGCTGAGAGGCCTCAGATCAAGTTCCATTCTGCATTTTCCAAGCTGATGGTCTCGTTCACCCCTCCCTGCACCCCATCCTTCACACCACTCTACTTTATATTGCTTTAACTCCATCTGCTTTGATGATGTTATAACAGGAATCTAGTAAAGGATGTCACTCTTTACCAGGAACAGGGGGAAAATGAGGTCCTGGTATGTCAGGGCTCTTTGCCACTCATGACATGAGCCTTATGTTAAATTCTTGCAAGCAGTTTGCCCCAACTTTATGAGGTCACCTTTGTGGTCACCACAGCGATTCTTCTGAGCAAGAACTGCACAGTCCATTGCCAACAGCTGTGCTGCAGTGGCAGTGCTGTAAATCCAGGGGCAGCTCAACAGGACAGTGATGGCTTGTGGCTGAGGTGTGGTCTTGTGTGGTCTTGCCACAAGCATGTCTCCAAGAAGGGCTGTCCCTGGTCAAGGCTGGCCACCTGCTTCAGGGTTTGGAGCTGCTTTCCCAGCCCCCAGTACAGTGAATTAAGGCTGAAAGAAATGCTGCTCTGTTTCTCACACTCCTTTAGTTTTAGTTTGAGGACTTTCCTGGCCAGAATATACTTACCAGCCCCGCAGCTGCTCAGAGCCAGAAGGTATTTGCAGCTTCTCTCCTTACAGCATAAACAGGGATATTCTGCACGCCCCACCAGAAGTGTCTAAAATTCACCCCAGAAACAGAGTCATCTTCTGCTCATCCCAGATCTCCTCAGGACTGTCAGTCCCTATGATGAGTCCTAGTCAGAGGCATTCCAGCAGCAGAAATGGGAGAGGCTTTTCCCTGCCTCTGCAGCGTGGGGTTTGCACAGAGGGACAACGAATGGTGGCAGAGTACAGCCAGACAGCCCCTGGCTGGTGGCAGAGGTGCTGCTGGCCCCTGGAATGACAAGTTTGGTTGATGAATTCGGTGTGAATCCAGGGTGAATACAGAACGAGGCATTGTGCTGCATTCAGGCTCTGTGTGCTTTTGAATCTGTGCAAAATTAACCTCACAGTGTCACTGAAAGGTGGGTCCCATAGTCTGGAAGGATTTAAGCAGGGGGCTGCCTCCTGAGTGCTGGTTTTTGACACTTCTGAAGAAAAGCACAAAGTACAATTACCAGAGACTGCACTGCAGGGAAGGGTTTGAGTGCCCATCATATTCACCTGGGCAAGGCATTAGAGGCAAGATTGTGCTGCAGTTCCTGGCTCTTAATGGATGTCTTGTGTTGCTGGATTGCCATGGTGGAGAGGAAAATCAGACAAAATCATGCAGTTTTTCTCTCTCTCATGTAATCCACATTGTTTAAATGGCAAGCTCTGCAGGAAGGTACCTGCTGTTTTCTGCCTGCTCTGGCAGTGCCAGGGGAGAGGAGACCATTGCTCTCAGCAGTGAAGGTTTTACAGTGATGCAAATCACCCATCCAGTCACAGATGCCCTCTTGATGCCTTCTCACCATACATTTGCTGATTAAAACGCAGGTTGCTGCATTTGTCTATAAATCTTCAGCGCTTCTGCTGCAAGGAGTAAACTGGGTATGGGTATCCTCCATGTGAGGAGGACTCTCTTCCCTGCTGGGGGGCCAGGAGCACTGCCCATGGCTGCTGTGTGGGTAGGAGGCTGCAAAGTGAGGCTTTTGTGCTCAGACCCAAAGCTGATGTAGAAACCATTTCTTGTACTTGCTGCTGGCTGAGCCGCAGCCACCTCTGCCCTAGCAACAAAGCTTCGTATTTCCATCAGCAGCAGTCCCCTGTGTCCTACAGAGGCAGGAGCTGGCTTTGCTACCTCTAACTCAAAAAATAATTGCCAGAAGGGCCCAAGGCAGTAGTTTCAGGCAAGACAGATTTTGCTGAACTCCTAGAAAGAATGCTCTTTCTTCTTGAGGGAGGCTTAGTGAGGTGGTTCAGCTCCCCCTCATCCCCAAATTACTCTGGGAGTCCTACAGGGTGTTCCTGATGAGTGATGGAGCAGCTGCTCCCTCCAGGAGCCAGTGCTGTTCATTAGCTGGGTCTCTGCTGGTCCTCGAGAGCTGTCATCTGTTTCCCTGTTTTCTCAGGCCAGATCTGTTTGCTGCTGGTGGTTTCTTCTTAACGTGACACATACTGAGCCCCTCCAATTTCCTTCTGTGGGCTCGCTGTGAAATGTCAGTGGGCTCAGGAGGGATGAGCAGCTGATGGGAGCCCCACCGCAGACACGCAGGGCTCCCGCAGGGAGCAGCCCTGGGCACAGGCACAGAGCGCCAGCCCAGGCACAGGTTTCAGCGCTTAAAACCGGCACGAAGCAGCCCTGGCTTAGGCAGGAGGGATTCCATTGCCATGGCTGGCTCAGTAGGGCCCCCGAGCTCCTTTGAACACAGGGGTGCCTGTGCCCGAATGTCCCCGCCTGCCTGGCCACGGGTCCCCGGGTGCAGTGGCCACTGCGGCCCCTCGGCTGCAGTTTCGGCGTGGCAGGGTCCGGCCGTGCTGTGGAAGGCGAGTGGAGGCATTTTCACATAGGCTGGTTTTCCCACACCACCTAGTGGGAGCAGGCATCACTGCCTGGCTGCTTTCTGCAGCATCTCCTTCCCCCTGCAGCATCACCTGCTCGAGGGGAGCTGCTCCTCCAAAGGCCGTCACCAAGTCTGGAACGTCTCCATTTGGTGTGGGCAGCTCCCGTGTGCCACTCACGCGTGTCCTTGTCTCGTCCCCCGGCAGCTCACAAGCACAAGAAGCACGACACGCTGCAGCCCTGCGACACCGAGTACCCCGTGTTCGTCTACGAGCCAGCCATCAAGGAGACCAACGGGCTCATCGACTGTGGAGACTGCCAAAAGTAAGAGTGGCACTTCCCTTTCAGCTGGGGGCCTCGTCCGAGGGCTGCTGGGGATGACAGCAGCATCAGAAGGGTCACCTGCCACCGTGCCCGTGGCACAGCCACCACCACAAGCACAGCTCTGGCCACAGAAGGGTGAAGAGACCAGGGTACTGATTCTTAACAAAAAAAAAAATTAAAACCATGTGTTAGTAAGCAGAGGTGGCTGAAGAACAAAGAGTACAGCATTTAAATACATATATCTTTCCATTCCACCGATTTCAGAAAGGAACTTTTTCTGTTCTTTCATGTTCCTGGCAAAAGTTTTCTTCTTAGAAAGTTTTCCCTTTTTGCTTTCCCACTTGGCTTTCCTTGTATTTTTTAAAGCAAGGATGGGGAAAAAAATAAGTGTTAGACTGAAAGAATTGAAAACAAGAAGCAACTTTTTCCCATTTTCATTGTAAGTGAATGGACAGTAAAAAATAACAAGAAAGGCTGTTTTCAGTGGTTGCACAGTGCCGTCAGCAATCGCATGTGGAAAAGTGACAAAAAGATGAATTTCCACTGACCCAGCCCTTCCTAATGTGAGGAGGCCAAACAGATATGACTGGAACTGCTCCTAAAAAAAACCCACAAAACCTAGTGTTCAGTATTGGATCAACTGCAGGAAGGACTTAAAGCTTAGAAGAACAGCCTGCACTAGCCAGCATGGCTCTGGGAAAAGCAGAGCCTTGCCAAGCACTGTTTCAGAAGAGATTGCAGATTTGAGGACAAGGTATTCTATTAAGCTCTGGGCAGATCCAGAGGAACTGAGTGACCTCTTTGGGTCCCAGATCTGTGCTACAAACAAAACCTGGGAGCTGCCCCTTCCCTGCTGGAGGCAGCACCTCACCAGTGCTGGAGCAGCAGGTGCTGTGTCCTGCTTGGCTCCTTTGTAGCTACAGCCTCTGGCTCCCAGGTGCATCCTGTGCATCTTTTATCCAGATATTTGGGACAGACAGCCCCCCACAAACCTGCCACATGCCCTGTGGAGCATTAGCCAGGGCCTGGCATGCAGGCATTCCTGATGACATCACACAAGCTCCTGGTGGAGCAGGGGTGGGCTGGGTGCTCCATCTTGGGCAGAAACATTGGCTTGTGGATTGATGCACGGGGCATCTCTGTCCTGGTGATCAAATCTGTGCATGGGTTGAAGGCTGCTTGCCAAAGCTCCCAAGGCAGTCATCAGTCAGGGAGCACTAATGAAATGGGCAGCTGCTGTGTGTGCCATTCAGCACCTTTAAAAGGGGACACAGAAATCCCTGGAGGCTGGATGACGCTGTTGAGCCAGGGACAGGCGAAATTACTCGCATGATTTCAGAAGGCAAACTGAGCGTTTATTCAAAAGCATTTCTCTCTTTTATAGAGAACATTGTGAACATTAATTCCATTGGTCTTAAAGTAAAAACATTTCACCTGATTGGTACACTGGACTTAGGTCACTGTGGAAGAACATATCTATAAACAATATGAACGGAAAGCAAGATAATAGATTGCTTACATTCCTCTCGGACTTTTTCCCAGGCTTAGCCTGGCAAAAATCTTTCTCCCTTTCTCTCTTTTCTCTCTCTCTCTCTCTTTCTCTCTGACTGAACTGAGAATATCCACATCTGGAAGGCAGCAAGGCCAGGTAGTGAATAACCAGGGACACTGGGCACTGTTCCAGCATAGTCAGCTTGACCAGTGCAGTGAGCACATCCCCAGAAGCCCTGCCACCAGTGCAGGCATGCAGAGCCTGATGTCCCCAGCCTTCCCTGTGCCCAGTGGCTTCAGGACATGCTGGCTCCCTGCCAGACACCAGCTGGTCAGTCCTGTCACACCAGTGTAGCCCACAATGTCACTGGGTTCCTCTATTTCTCTCTCCAATAACGTGGAATTTTGCACAATTTTGCTCCTCCCAGGACCACAGAATACAGACACCCTTGCATTGTACAAGCACACACATAAATATACATTAGATAGGCACTGACATACCTCTGGGTGAAGCCAGGCTTTGCTCAGGTGTCATCTGCTGTGATGTGCTGCCTCATCTGGGGAGGGCTTGTGTTGATTTTGGCTGGTTGGTTGGGTTCTTGGGTTGATTTTGACTTTTGTGCCTAGCATGGACTTGTAGATTTGAGCCAGTTCAGAGCCAAAAAGGAGGCCAAACAGGAGTGCCAATGACACTTCTCCCTGGCCTGCTCGCTGGTCTCTCCTGCTTTCTGCTGGCACCCTCTTTCAAATAATCACTGTTTTCTTTCCATTTCTTTGCTGTGGTTCAGGCAATTCCAGGGCTGCTGCTCTGGGCTGGAGAGTTGTGCTTTTTTTCACCTGCTCTTCCCTTGCAGGATGTTCGTGGCACAGCAGATCGTCAGCAGTAACCTCCTGCTCCTCGTCACGGACACTGTCTGCGATTGCAGTGTCTTCCCGCCTGTCCCAATGGATGCAAAAGAGGTCAAATATATCCTTCCATGCACAGCAGGGATGCAGGGCTCCACAGGCCCTGTCATCTCCGTGTTTACCAGGGTGGAAAATGTGCTTCTGCTGCCATTGCCATGGGGGTGGAGAGCATGACCTGGCTTGGAGAGGTCTCCAGCCCGTGTAGTGTGACCTGCCCTTCCCTCGTCCTCCCGGGTGGTGCAGTTCCACCCAGCCAAACTTGCATGGGGGCCCAGCGGGTCTGTGTGGCATCCATCCCCTTTCCCTGCCTGCCCCGGCGGTCCTTAACAGCCTCGCACACAACGCTTCGGTGAAGTGTGAGCGGATGCGCTCCCAGAAGCTGCGCCGGCGGCCGGACTCGTGCCACGCCTTCCACCCTGAGGTATCCCGGGACAGCGGGGGCAGGGAGGGACAGCCGGCAGCTGGACGGCACCGCGGGCATGCCGGGCCCGAAATGCACAAATGTCTCCTCTTGCACAGCCGTGAATCCCCGAGGGGGTTCCTAGCAGGATTTCATGTTAGGACCACCTGGGAAGGGCTTGAGCTCGGAAACCACAGGTCAGGAGCACACACACACACACACCCCAACACACACCCTGCTAGGAGCCGAGGAGCCATGTGGCTTCCTAGCCCATGGAGGGCTGCTGTGGCCAGCAGGAATAAACCAGTCCCTTCTTCGGCTCCTGGTGTGAGCTTTCGGCCACAGTCATCGCTCCCTCTTCCAAAAGTGACAGGTGGGCTTGGCAGCAGGCAAGTTGACCCCTTGTCTCCCATCTGGCAGGAAAATGCCCAGGACTGCGGTGGCGCTGCTGGGATCTCAGTGTGTCCGACGCTGCTGCTGCTGCCCCTGGTGCTGCTCCTGCGGTGACGCTGCCTGCGATGCGCCTTACGCGGCGGGGACCCGGCGGGACAGAGCGGTGCGAGGACAGGAGATGGGGTCCCCTCCTGGGACACCCTCCGCCACTTCCCGAGGTGTCCTTCACCACAAGGTCTAGCGCGGTGCCGACGCTGGGAGCTGCCGGCTCCTCGGAAGAGATGCGACAGCAGCAAGGGCAGCTCCCGGCACAGCAGCTGCTGAGCGGCTCCTCCCAGACACCGCTCACAGCCGGGAATGCTGCGATCCTCGGCACGGAGAACATTCCACATCAGCCTGCCTCCCACCGAGCCACCTGGGCTACCGGCGGCAGAGGGCTCGGAGGGACAGAGCTGGCTCTAGGAGAGCAGCAGGGGCAGGGGACACCACCTGCCTGGCGCTCAGGGTGAGCCACCGGGAGTTGGACGGCCCGGGCCGGGAAGCGGCGTGTCCTGGTCTCGGGGGTGGTCCTCAGCCGGGACCGCAGGCATGGGACACGGCACCAAAGCTGAATTGCACCGAGCCCAGCTGGAGCTGGGCAGTGGGAGGCAGCACAGATCAACCAGAGAGCTGCAGCTCCTCTGCCAAGGAGACCTCCCCTAACACTGCTAGGGCAGCATCCAGGCTCTTGTCCACATGTGGACTTACCTCTGGAAAGGGGTTTTGTATGACCCACCAGAAGAGACTTACCTGCTCTCTTCATTGCAGAAGCAGGCAAGAAACAGGCACTTTTCCCCTGGGAGCAGCACTGCCCTGCTCATTGCAGCTGCCCTTGGTTGTTCCCTGAGCCTGGCATTCCCAGCTGGTGGGCACGGGCCATTTCTCACAGAGCTTTAAGGACAACGGGTGGGAAACACCCATTTCTCTTTTTTATAACCTGTTCCATACCATCTTATTAAAAACAAATATGTGGCATATTCTCCATAGACACCATAGCTTCAGCATGTTTGGTGGTCATCACAGCCCTACACAAATCCCAGAAACCCGTGGGGACGGGGTGTGGGTGGGGGGACGGCAAACACAGCTGTGGGGGCCCTGGGGCAGCCAGGCACTACAGCAGGAAGGCTGAACCTTTCCCTGGTCACTTTGGGAGTGTCCTGCACCCCTCCAGGCACCCTGTGTGGCTTGTCACAGCAAGATGTCACCTCCTTCAGAACACAGGCCCTCCTCACCCACTGCCTGACAAGCAGCACTGCCCACAATGCCCTGCCACGAGGAGCTGCAAGGCCACCACGCCACCCACTGCCATGGCCACCACTGCCGGGCTGGACTCTTGTGCAGCTGCTGCACAGAGCATCAGGATGGAAAAGGGCTTCATCCTCGCAGCAGCTCTGTCCCTGCCCTGCACAGCAGGCACCCACAAGTGCACTCCAGGTGTGCTAGGGATGCTGTCCTTCTTGCCACGCATGTCACCTGATGCTCAGGGGACAGGATCAGTCCCAGCCAGGTCCTGGCAGGGACCTTCCAGGACCTTAGAGCTCCCCTGTGGGGTTTTGCCTGGATGGAGGTGGTGTTACAGCAAAGAGGAGAGAAACCACTACAGTACTGGAAGTAAAACTGGAGGTGGAGAAGGTTCCAGGCTTCAGAGGCAGTGACCTTATCAGAGCCTGCAGCAGCCAGGGAAGGTGAAGGCAGGACGGAGGGAGAAGGGGCGACTGTCAAGGCCGAGGAGCCGGGAGCTGCTCAGAGACAGAGGAGCCACTGGCTCAGGGCACGGCTCCCCCAGCTCCACGTGCCTGCCCATGGTGCCTGCCCTCCCGGGGCACCACTCTCAAGGATGACCTCCCTGTCAGAAAGGATTAGCAGCCCCATCTCCACTCAGCTTAAACAAGGACATAAAAATGCACATTGCTCTGCTGTGGATGAGCCATGCTTGGCTTCAGGTGCACTAAGCCACAATAAACACGGTCCTGCAGGGATACCTGCACTGAGAGAGTGAAGATGAGCTGGAACTAAGATATACCTGGCTTAGTTGGCTCAGTGAGTTTGTCCACATGTGCTAACTGGAGGGAATGGACAGGGGTGAGAACTGGATTATTTCTTAAACTGAGAAATATAAGCAAAGGATTGCCTGACTCAAAACCTGATCACACACCAGGAATAGCTTCCTGGGGTTTTATTTTCACAGCAAAGCAGACCATAAGCAAACCTACCCAATTCTGGGCTCCAGCACAGGGTTAAGCAAATTCTGTTTCATGCTCTGACAGAGATAGTGACTCATGGCCCTTTCAGCAAGAGAAAAATCCCCAGGAAGAGCAGCTGCCTTAGCTTCCAACTTCTTCAGCCATGTGCTGGGCAGATGAAAATAGGTCAGCAAAAGCAAACAGCGAGCCGAGGCCAGACGATCCAACCAGCAGCACAGCAGCTGTGAGAGGAGCCATCTCTCACATCCAGCTGAGCAGCATCCTACTGCCATCGTGATCCCGTAAATCCCAGCTGTCCCTCCTGTCCCATCCGCCCTGGGAGCACACAAAGCACACCCAGAGGCAGCAGGGTTTGTTCTGTTAGGGGAAGATGCAATGGGAGAAAATTCCTGAGTGGTGGTCTGCAGACAGAGCTGTCCACCAGATCTCACTGCTGCACAGATCAGGGGTTTCACGAGCCCGAATTCTGCAGCTGATTTCCTCACAGGCAGGGGAACAGGGAGCTGAATTCTCTCCATGACACTCCTCACAGGCTTCACAAACACCACACTTCAGGCTGAGGTAAGCCTGGCTCTCCCCCAGGCACTGTGGTGGGCAGGGACACACACCTTGCACAGCATCACACACACGTGCCCTCCCCTGAATCATGGCTGGGGACAGAGCAGGCTGCTGGCTACACCTTCAAGTGTGGCCACACAGGGATGACTTCATTCTACAAAATAGTGGGAAAATCAGTGGGATTTACAGCAGCTGTTTGCAGTTGGGATCAGGCACAAAAGGAGACTGGCCTGAGTTGGCTTAGACTTAGCAAGAGACTGGCACATGCCAGGCTGGGCATAGCAGTGGCCACAGCCAGAAGCCACATGCCCTAAGTGTGCTAAGAGGTGTGTAGGGGGTGTGCGTGGCCCATCTCTGCTACAGGGAAGGACTGGTACCACAGTTCTGCTTGGTTTCATACACACCTCGGGCTCCTCAGAGTATTTTCCAGGATGCTTTTGCTACTGAGAAAGCCCAGTGGCACTGTCACAAGCCTGGGCTCTCACAAGCCTCTGCTTGCAGGGGGGCTCAGGGCAGCCTAACGCAGCAGATGCTTTTGTGCTAAGCAGATGCTCCAAAGCAAGCAGAGAAGGAGCATCAAATGCCTCTGTGCCAAACACTGCATCACCAGCTGGGCCCTCACTGAGGGGGGATTGCTGCTCCTGGCTCCTGTCCCCCCAGGGCACTGGGATTCCCCCATCCCTCGGCACAGGCTGTCCCCCCTGCCCCACCTCTTCTTGCCCTTGACTGGGGCCTTCACAGCTCCTGTCACTGCCAGCAAACACCTCTGTCATGCCCTGTGCCATCAGCCACAGCCACAGCACTCTGCAGTGGCCTCACGGACACCACCAAGCACGTTTCTGCTGTAAATACCCGCCAGACATTTCATCAGCCCCTCCTGCTTTGCTTGCTGCTGCCACCTCCAATTTTGGGAGGCCTGGCACCCTGCCTTTCCCCAGGCAGCCGCTGCTGGCAGCAGGGGAGGGCTGAGCCTGTCTTCAGACCTGCTTGGCTCTGCAGGGCCAGGCAGCTGCCGCTGTCCTTCCCACCAGTGTCACAGGCAGCAGCGGGATGTGCGTGGCTGCTGGCTCAGCTCTGCTCGAGGAAAGGCTGTGGGGCAGTGGCAGGAGCTGCCAGCCTCACTGGAGGCCACCCTTGCACCAAGGCTTGGCCTCTCACAGGCAGCAGGGAAAGAGACGGGGAAGCCCCACACCAGTGACTGGCCAGAAGCCCCAGCTGCTCTTGCTTGTCTGTCCCAGCCAGCAGTGACCCTCTTTACCCCTGGCAGCAGGGCCTGGAGCCTGCTGTCACCTCCTCCTGCCAGGCCCTGAGGGACAGAATATCTCTTTCCAAGCTGGCAGGAGTGTCCCTGGCAAAGGCAGCAATCCCAGCCTGGCTGTCCCTGCAGGCAGCGGGATGGGGGAGCTGGGCCAGAGCCAGGGCAGAGCTGGGCTGGCCGCCGTGGCCAGGAGCCAGCAGGGAGGTGGTGGCAGCAGCCACTCCATCCCAGGAGGGTTGGCCTCCTGTGCCAGCAGCAGATGTCACCCCACAGCCCATCTGCCAGCGCCAGCCCCGCAGCCCGGCCACAGCCACGGAGAAAACTTCGGACTGGGGGAGCTCAGCTCCAGCCAGCACCACGACAGCCCCCAAGGCACAGGCACAGCTTGGGCAGGGTTGGAGGTGAGAGCAGAGGCAGCCACTGGAACTGGCTGGGGTGGCATTTGCCTCTCTAAGGGAAACACAGCATTGCTCTGGGAACCCAGCCAGGCCAGTCATTTTCCCATCTCATTTACAACCAGGCCAGTTCAGTTTTAAAGCTGTAAAGAGACTTCTGTGCTCTCAGTGGTGCCACTACAGAGATGAAGCTGCTACTAAACGAGATCATGGTGAATCTCCAGTGCAAGCATCTCCCAGCTCAGGAATATCAGCACTTCTGTAGTTTACACACGGAAAGGCAAAGGTTGAGCTTCTGGAAACGCCAGAAAATTTCATCACTATGACAGTGGTGAGGCACTGGCAGAGGTTGCCCAAAGATGTGGCTGCCCTGTCTAAGTGTTCAAGGCCAGGTTGGATGTGGCTCTGAGCAATCTGGTCTGGTAGGAAAGGTGTCCCTGTCCATGTCAGAGGAGTTGGAACTGTGATCTTTAGGGTCACTTCCAGCCCAAACCATTCTGTGACTCCGTGATAAGATCCAGCTGGCAGATCAGCTCCATGCAGGAGTGCTGGGCTCCCATTCCGCTATCCCTGCCCAAGGAACCAGCCTTCAGTGGTGAACAAGGAACTGCTTACACTGCAAAGCTCTCACAGCAGCTGCCCAGGTCACCTCTCCTTCACTGCTCATTATTCAAACAGCTGGAGATGACCAGCTGTGACATACTCCATGTTGCCATGCACTCAAGGCCAGTATTCCTTCTTCAAGAGCAATATGCAATTAGGAATTACACATACTACTCTCCAAGGAATTCATCTTTTTAAGCAACTTCATTCAAACCACTTTAGTGCTCTGCACTCCTGGAAACCAGCCTGGAGAATTTAAGCTTGGGCATTCCAGGCAGATACAGGAGCACAGTGAAGCAGAAGGGTTTGGTTCAAACAAGTTGCTTGATGCCACACAGGAGGCAAGGGTAAAAAAAAAAAAGAGAAAGGGAGAAAGAACTCAATTTTGCAGGGAAGCCTTTAATAGTGTCAACTAAACCAGTCAGCTCTTCCATCCTAATGATGCACTTCATTTCTTTCCAGCTCGTTAGAAGTTAGGCAATAGCCTCAGACACTCACCTTTGATTGCAGCACTTTAATCCATACTCAGGGTACTTGGCAATGAATGAAGCAAGTGCTTCTTGGGAGAGGGCAGAGCAAGGACACAACTACACACAGAAGAGATGGGACATGCAATTTTATCCTGCCCAGAGAACTTTTAAGTGTTACTCTGCTTTCTGGAAACAGAACAAACTCAATTCATATTCAAATGTGGCAGGTACTTTTAGTGTAATTTGTGTGAAATCTGATATAAACATTCTCCACGTTCCTTGAATTTGCTTTTCATTAAAATAACAATAAAAATAATGGTAATGACAACCCATCCTGAAACAGCCATCAAGCTGTCAAGGCCATTAACAGGAGCTGTCTCTTTTGCAAGTCACTGCGGAACACTCGCCTTGAGTGAAGGAACTGACAAAAAGCACAGCTCGGCTGTGGACACTGAGACCTGGTGTGAGCCCAGACAAGAGCAGGATTAGGTGTTATCTTTCCAGACAGTTCCCAGACGTTAGCTGACAGCCAAGGAACAGCAGAAGGCCCCACTGGGCACAGGCTGTTCTAGCAGCCCCTCTCCCTGCCCAGTCAAACCCCGCTCATGCCAGCCCCTAAGCCTGCACACCAGGAGGAGATGATCAATCCTTTACACACATACAGGACAGGAGGCATTTCCTCTATGCCAGGAATTTAAGTCCAAGCCTCCTGAACTTCTTTTCTTCAGATTAACTCACCTAAAATTTTGCCCACAACCACCAAAGTCTCCAGCAATGACCCTCTCTTCCCTCCAGCTCTTGTGCTTTGCACCCTTGTCCCCTCTTGCCCACACAGTGCAGAAAGACCCAGACCAGACAATAATCAATTTGGTTCTTTTATTAGCAGAAGTTAAGAATACAGCAAGTAATAAGATCCCATCTTATATGGAACCATCACCAGAGTCCCCAGCCATCAAAACCCCAGAATGTGCTTCATTGCTTCCAACAGTAAGCAATTGTTAAAAAGAAATATACTGAACAAGGCCACTATTTAATGGGGAAGGAAAGAAGCTGTAGGTCCTAACTATTCTATGGCAATAACCTGCACACAGAGCAAGCAAGCCTCTGACTGCTGAGAGTAAGGCATTCAGGTGCCAACCTGGGAAGAGTTCTCAGCAAAAGCTACAGAAAAGTGCACAGCTAGGTTGTTTTTATTGGAACACACAAACTTCTTGAACAGAGAAACTGGGTTAAGAATAGCAGGTGGAGTACTGTGTTTTTGTAATAGTTCTGTGCTGTGTAGGACCAGGTTACAATCACCCTTGGAGGAGTGAACGTGGGATGACCCAGGATGGAGGCTGCTGCTTCTGCTGGTACTGTTCAGAGGTATCCCAAAGCACCTTCCAGCCAGCTCTGATTCTGATATGTACCACACTTGGCTCAGACACCAGCACACTTCCCCTGGGCACCTCCCCATCTGTCTGGGATGCCAGTGCTATTAGCCCTTACATCCAAGGTAATACTGCCCTTTCCTTCATTTAAACACCACAGACCTGGGATAAACTTCTTCCAGCCCGACAGGCATCCAGTGTGGGATCCTACTGAGCACATCCCTTAAACTTGCAGGCTGCTGCAGCACCTCCTTCTGCAGCTGACCTTGCTCTCAGAGGCTTTACTCCACTCTAGGGGTGAAGCCTTTATGCCCACTCGGCTTTAGGAGGGCATTCTGCTTCTACCTGACTCCACTAGGCAAAGCAACTCCCCAAAACACCCTGTAACATCCAGGGTATGGGAGATCTTTGCAATCCATCTCTTTCCCTTGAAGAATGAAAACTGAAACTTAAGGGAATCTAAAAAAAAAAAACCCAAAACCCAACAACAACAAACCACCCCACACAACAACCAACCACCCTTTACCTTCCTTCCCCGTGAAATACTGCACGGTATGAGCTGTTTAACTCATCTGTGAGAGAGGTAATTGCTCTGAATTTCCAGCTAAAGCCTCCAAGCAATACCTGTGCCATAACAAACAAAATGTTCAAGTTTCACCTTATGACTCCAAAGATTCTCCTTCAGTCTGGCTTCTGACTGTGCTCCAAAGCTCAAGCTACATCAATTACACAGAAGAAGGGTATTTGCCTCCCCTTATATAGGAGGTGTGTCTGCACCACAGCAATCCAGCTGAACTCTCAGGTTTAGGCTTAAGAAATACCAGCAGTCCCATTGCTAAAGCACAGATGGAAAGCAGACCTAAGAACCAAAAGAACATTAAAAAAAAAATAGGGATCTATTCCTCCTTAAAAGAACAACCTGCAAACTCTGCCTTGGCATATGGAGCCTGACACACAGGATGGTAATGTGCCTGAGGTCTGCAGTGCCTGTTAACTCCAAGTCCTGGAGCACACAGCTTCCTCTTTCCAGTCCATCTTAACCCCACCTCGATTTCCCCTCACATGCTCAACGATCTTCTGACAAGTCCACGACCACCATCCCTCAGAGCAAACAAAGCAGGCTTGCAAATGGCAACTATCCTCTCCCTGGGGGCCTCTGGGTGTAGGCAGGCACTGATGGAGTTGGACTGTTTGCCATTTCACATGCAGTTATTCCACCATGCTCCAGTTCCCGTGCTGAGACCCAAACCAACCAATGCAGGATTCATTATCTCAAACCTTCCACTGCACACGGGCTGGGAATGCAGCTGTCCCCCACACTCAGGCAGGGAGCAGATGCACCTTTCCAGGCACTGGAGCAAATCCATTTGCTCACACTGTGACCTGGATGACACCATGATTAATGCAGCCTTCACAACCCTCCTGTACATGTCCTGAACCTACTCCAGGTGCTGGCCAGGACCCCACATTGCCCAGGGCATGCTGGCCACTAGGAAAATCTACAGGGCCAGCGTGCTTCACTCCTGGGAATTTTACCTGGTCCTCCTGCAATCATTTATTTTGTGCAAAATTGAAACAGTGTGTGGTACTTGCATGTTGCATTCTTTACAAAAACCCTTTTTCCCCCCACCCATTGTTTAAAACATTTATATAAATTTTATTTAAACAGAAAGTTAGAAATCTTATTTACATTTTGTTTTTCTCCCAAAAGAGCATCTAAAATCAACGCCCAAACCCTCCAAGAGGATATAAATTTAACCTTGACTTTTTTTTTCTTTTTTTTTAAAAAAAAGGAAACTGCTAAGCTATCCCTCCCCACTTCTACAAATAAATATGGCATTGAACAGAAGCCGATTTGGAAAGGGTCCTCTGTAGCTCAATCTGTAGATCCCAAGAATAAATTAGGTTTTCAGAATTTCCTGGTCTTCAAATTGATTTATTCCATTGCTTGAGGTATAGAATTTATCTTGGTTAGTCAGAATCCCCGTGAAGCTCTGTGCCTCATCAGCTGAAACTTGGATTCTTCTTAGGTATTTCTTTTGCTAAGCCCGGATGCCTCGCCCGCGCCGGCGGCTCTCTTTTGGTTCTGACCGTGGCCGAAGGCTGCTCCTACTGCATCCCATCCTCCTCTGTGCAGCCCCCTCCGACCGTGAAGCGGAACTCCTGCAGGTTGGAGACCCCGTGGAAGTGCACGAAAGCGCCAGCCACGACAAACACGTGGAACAGCTGATGGGAGTGGAACTGCAGAGGGAAACACCTCGGGTCAGCTGGGGCTCCGGGGCCACTCTGCCCCCAAACCCACATCCAGCTGAAGTACACAGTAACACGGAGCTGTGCCTCACGCCACGAGCTGCAGAGCTCTCCAGGCTGTGTGTTAAAACCCACCCCTCTACTATCTTAAGCAAAACAATCAAATTCTCTGCACACACACGTCCCTTCCCTTCACTTCAGAGTCATCTGAACCAGCTGGTCAACCAAAAAATGTGCTAAAGAGCTGTAAGTTATCTTTGCAAAGGGACAAGGGGCATTTCAGAACATCACGCAAAAGGCTTAAGCAGGACACTTTTAAAATTAGTTCCTCCACAAGACACGCTGGTGGCATATGGACAAAAATGGTCCTCTCAAACAGGTAACAGGAACAAACTCTGCTCTGGTCATAGACATAAGTTTTACCTAGTGGATTCTGCATGTTGGTATTTTATTTCTCTACCATAGAGAAACAGAACAGAAAAACGTGGTATTATATTAAAACCTAGAAACAACTGGATGTTTGGAATGAATGCCCAGGATGTCACTGATTGGAGCAGAGCAGAATGAAAACTGTGAGGGAGCTACATGACAAAGCATGCCCTTGGCTGAGGAAAGCCATCCCAACATGGACAATGCTCCTGAAATATTCCTACAAATGTGTATTTGCAGGCTTCCTGGCAAGCTTGGAAAAGAGTGGTGGTACACCAGTGCTTTTGGAGCTTAGCTCATTATAGTAACAAACCAACCAAGCGAACTGGTGCTGTGCATGAGCTGCTCAAACAACCCAGGTCTCATTCTCACTTCTGGTCTTCTTTAGGGGTCTTAAACTATCCTAAGGGCAAGTACACTGTCATTCCAAAGGTCCACTTCCCCTCATCCCTACTCTTGCTTACCTAGCTTCTTTCCTTACATTTTTCTCAGGTATTTTTCCTCCAGTCTCCATGATTCTTTCCCTCATACCAAGCTCCCCCACCCATCCACTTGCTCATCCCTTCTTCTGGGCCAGAGATCCCCCCCAAAGCCTACCATTTCTGTCCAGCATTTTCAGTGGCTATACAAGATGAGGAGCCAGACATGGGGAAGATCCCAGAGAACACACTGCACATCAATGAAATGACCACGTACTGCTCTGCACAGAAGCAAGGTAAAGATGTGTCTTTGCAGGATCCTCAACACACACACACAAATGTTTGCAGTTCCTTGCCCATCTGCTAAAGCTATCCAGAAATGTACTGAGGTGAATCTGCACACCAGCAGTTACCTCCGACCAGCAAGGTTGTGGCAACTTGGGAAGAGAGGCACCAGCTAAGCCAGGCTCAGAGAGCCCAGAGTCATTTAGCCCCTGAAGACCTATTGCTTCTGGTGCAGCAGTGTGATACTTGCAGTAAGAAAACATTGACATAACATCCTTCAGGCTCAAGGGGAACCAGCTTTCACCTTGGTCTCCTCAGTAGACTCACCCAGATGTCACACTTGCCAGGGAAGAATCTCTCCGGGATGCGGGCGGCATACAGAGCAGCACCAGTGATGTACAGGCATGCCATGAGTGCCAGCCAGCCTATCTGCCCCATTGTGGCTGCTTTCAGGAGCCCCTCAGAGATGACAAAGTGCAGAGTGGGAATTACCCCACTAAGACCCAGACCTAGAAATACTCCTGGGAGGTAAAGAAAATGCAGGAGAGTCAGGTTTGAACGCAGTGGCGGCAAAGGGAGACAATGAAAACACAAAAGCTACGGAAGGAAAACTCAGCATTTGCCGAAGCAGCAGAGGGGTGACAGCTCTTGAAGCTGCAGGTCCCCAGAAGAGATTTATTGGAAAGGAAGCCAAAGAACGCACAACTTCCTTCATATGCCAGAAGCTACTCAGTTATAGGTCCCAGCAGATAGCTGGAATATTTCATTTACTGATTGTGCCTGACAGCTCCAGTGTCGGTGAGGCCAGTTCCTGCTCTTGGCCTCTAGAGGGAACTGAGACCACACAGACCGTGCCTCACTTCACCACAACCGCTCAAGAGCGAGACAAGGAGACACAACAAAGAGATTGTTTATCGTATGCTGCACAAGTACTCCTACGAAACAGAAAAGCAGCATCTGTGCTCATGTGATCTGCCATATAAGAGAACACTGATTATCTGTTTAGATTTCAGCAGCAAGGACAGAAAACTTGTAAAAACAGTGAGCAGGGGGCGAATATTCATGTCCTCTACAGAGATTTTAAGTTTGGAAAGCTGAATGCTCTGAAGGTACCCAAACCTGTCCAGGAAATCTAGATTTACCATAGACAGCAGGTTAAGAAAAATGAAATATTACTAGTCAACCCAGCTGTGTGCACATTCCATAGCTGGCCTGTAAAGCTCTCTTTCTTCCTTCCTCAAAATGTGAAACCAAATCTGGTTTTGTTTTTTTGATGGTGTGAAGAGAAAAACAGTCTTTATCTTAACTCTGTGTTTTACCCAGGCAAATCATTCACATTGATTCAATCATTCAATGATTTGCTAGTGTCTGAAACTAGCATTAAAAAAAAAAAAAGCACAAGCACAACAAGTACACATACACACCACACCAAGCAGTCAGTTGTTTTTTGAGAACAAAGTTGCTAGATGCAGCTAGAAATCCTTTGCACCACCTTTCCTACTGCATGTGTTACTGTCCATTTCAGGAATGCGCTTCCAGGGCTTGCACCAGCCTTTATCTGTGCATCCAGCTGGGTACAATAAATGCTGAAGGAAAACCCACCAAGCTCCCAGTTCAAGAATATTAGGTCTATAAAATTAAACTCTCTTATGTCTTCCCAAGGTGGTTTTTCCAAGTGGCAAGCAGGAAGCAGGAAAGGCAGTCAAGAAGCAAAACAGTTAATTTCGGGTCTTACCTGCCCTTACACCCCGGTATTCAGGGGTGGCAAACATGTCCCATTGTGAGACAATTATGGCTGCAATGCCCAGGACACAAATCACAATCAAGTAGATGAAGCAAGGCTGAGGGTTGCAATAGAAGGAGTAGTACAGCCATGGTACAAAGCTGCCCATTATGAGGAGTGCAATGCCAGAATAATCCAGCCTAGAAGAAAATGAAAATCAGTGTCATTATGAAGTATGAACCTTTGGAAATCCTCACACCTACACAGTCTTCTTTAGTAGAGCAACTGTCTACTTCTTACTGCAACGAAATTACTCTCACTGTTGCAGCTAAGGTCCTGATAGCAACTCTTCCACCTACAGTAATGGATTACTTTGACAGCCAAGAAGGCCATTTTTGAGAGTCATCAGCAATACCTTCAGCAGCCTTTGGACCCAAGTTTTCTGAGGAAAACTCACATTTTAGTTTCAGATGAGGAAAAAAGCACTGCAAGAGCCCTCTAAAGACGGGGCACACAGTATGTTCTGAGAATACAGCCAAGGCAAACACTTCAGTATCTGACAAGCATGAGTTACTTGGGTATCAGCTTCAGTGACCACAGTGGAATAATGCTGCAATTTTTCAGCCACACTGGTTTTTTGTGCACCCGTGTGAAAAAGGAAATCCATAGCCACTGCTTTTTACCACACCCTGACAAAATACTCCTGCAAAAGCTGAAGGAGTTAATTTTTCAGTCGGGAACTTTAACTGGGCTACTTTAGAGGTGGTCTTGCAGATTACAGAATTCTGGTTGAGTAGTTTTAGGAAATATCAGATATTCAGCAGCCGGCCAAAAAACGAATATACAGTAAAACCAAAAGACCAAGACATCCTGATACACACTGTGGAACTGTCTTACATAAGTTTAAGGTTCAAAGTCAGAACAGCTGAAATTACAAGTAACGGTTGCGCTAAAAATTCAAAGTCCTGCAACTAAGCTCGAGGTGTATTACTTACAGCAGCAAGATGCAAGCACATGCCTGCCAAACAGCAGAAAATGATGGAGTTTTAAGACTCAAATGACAGCACAAAAACTCATGTTGAAACAAACTATAATTAGAAGAAGCTGCATTAAATCTCTGCTCAACTCTCTTCCAAAGTACATGCAGTCATGAAATGAACAACTCCCACACTGGGGCTCCAGGCACAAATCCCAGCCCTGTTTTCCCACCTGTTTCCTATTTGGCCTGCCCTGTTCTCTAGGCACTTACTTGGAGAAGAGCCGGGAAACACCTTCTGAGTGGCAATAAACTGTGTGGAAGAGCCATGAGAAGGAGAGGCAGAGTATGGCTCCCAAGAAGAACAATCCAACAACCACTTTCTCCTGCACAGGCGCTACAAAGGACATGTTTGGCCGGAACATGTAGAAGATTCCCAGACAAAGGAAGAACACACATCCTGAAAAACAGCAAGGCAGAGAGGTGTCAAGTTCATGCATACTGAAAGCTCTTCTTTCTACAAGCATCACCACTTCCCTTCAAGTTCCTCACAAGCTGAAACCACTCAGAGAAGCTGCAACTTAATTGTGTTCCTGTGGCAAGAAATGCAATCCCAATTAACACCTACACACTTGGGAAAAGAAGGATCTAACAGTAATTTATTGATTAGGAAATGTTTAATGCATTTCTTTGTATAATATGCCATAATTAAGCAAGTCCAATCCAACTCTGATAGGATCAGATTAGGAGAGGTTTAATTTAACAGGTTATTAATTGCTACAAGATGCTAATTTAACAGGTCACTAGTAGAATGATAGCAGTGACAACCTCACGGACCTTCCTATCTTGCTCTCTTTTCTCTGAGAGCAACAGAACCATTGGATGAGATTTAGGATTAGATTAAAGCAAGCTGAGAGTACCTAGGAGATGTGTCCAGATGTTGCCAGTCTCTGTGTGTATTCTGAAGATGCTCTTGAAGCAAGCCCGGAAGGAAGGCATGGGTGGTCTGTGTCCATGCAGCAGGTAGTCATTGTCCTTCAGCCAGTCAGGCAGAACGTCGTGGGGAATGACTCTCCATCGGCCCTCCCACACCTAGGGGTTACAAGAGTTCAGTGAAATGCAGGGACTGGAACTCCTGCAGTGCACAGAAATAGTCAGAAAACCCGTTTTAGTAAAAGTGCTGGAGTTAACCTGTGAGCATGGTAAACAGAGGAGAGTTGATGGGACATCTCTGGGGAAAAGGTTTTACACTTGAAATATCATGCTAAAGTCACTGTTCCCAGTTCAGAACTGTACCATTATGAACTGCACCATCAGAGAAAGAAATACTTCTCCATTCCACTGGACAGGAAGGCTACTGAAAGTTTTTACTGCTGATGAAAACATTTAAATTGCTTCCACGTCCTGTTATTTTACAGGCCACCTCTTTCATTTAATTGAAGAAGCCTACACCTAGTTCTCCCAATAAATAAATAAGCCTGTTCCTCCATCACAAGCCAACCTGACTGTGTATCTGCTAGCATTTGGGGAAGCCTAGCAAAAGAAGCTACCCATTAGCACAAACAGGGGCCAGAAATGTGAAACGGTGAGAGCCCAGCAAAAAGAGTCCAACCCCTTATTCAGAGTGGGAAAAAAAATCTCCCAAGCTCACAAACAGATAGTGACAGAGCAGTTAAGGCAACGGACTCATAAGTCTCAATTCCATGGGATTTCTTCTTTAAAGGGAGCGAGGGGGTTTGTGCACAGGGCTATTCTTGCAGCTGGCTCCAGGGGAAATAAGTGTGCACAGATGTTCCCAGCACTGCTTCAGTAACACCAGACACATGGAGGCTTCAGTGTGGCAGCAGCGCCAAGGACAGGGGAGCAGGGAACTGCTTTATGTACCGGGGCTGTTTCTGCAGGCTTCCTTGGGCTTGCTGGCTGGCTAGAGTTACAGGAGCAAGGCTGAAGGTTCCTGAAACACTAAGTTTAAAAAGCTACATTCTTATTTCAGTTTCAACAAGAGCTCAGTTTTAAAATCAATTCTCCACACTCGTGCATGGAAGCAAAACAAAGACATTCAGAATAACCAGTCCAGTTAAAGACTGGGTTCTTAAATGCATTCAACAAGAAAATAACTCGCTTACTTTATGAACAAAAAATGTGAATTGAGGTAGAAACAGAAGGAGGGAATTCATTTTACACAATCCACCCTGCAAAATATTTTAAAAGAGGCAAAGATGCATAGTAAAAAAAAAATAATAAACAAAAGCAAATAGTCCAAAAGATCCATACACAAAAGACCACCAAGTAACTAGGGTCCCTCTGTAAAAATATCAAAAATAGTTCATAAAACCAGCAGGAACCAGTGTATAAAGAGGCAGCATTCCTTTCAGCGAGAAAAGAGGGCCAGAGACTGACACAGCCCAGTGGCTCTAAAAAGTAGCAAAAATTGAGCCAAGATCAACAATTACAAAATCTACAATGGATTTATTTACGTATGGTTTCAATATAGCATTGTTTTCACATCAGGGACAAAGCTTATTCTACCATAGATGCAAACGGTGCTAGAAAAGCAAAATATTTGCAAATCTGAAGAATTGTGGTCAAATGACCTTGTAAGTCAAAGTGCCTCGAACCAGCAGGCTTTTGTTCTACTTTGCACTCACAGCTGCTCCTCCAGGGACACACCTGAGTCGCATGATCAGCTTTGGAGTCTCAGCTGTAAATCCCTATTGTTCAAAGCTCTACAATTTAATCCTGTCTGACAGACAGATGCTGAGGAAGCACAGTATTGGTACTTAGAACATGAGATGCCCATCTGGGGACAGTGAGAACCTCCTCTCCCTCCCATTAGCAGTGCAGGTCCTCAAAGTACAGTCTGCTGCCCACTGGAACTTCCTAAAAAAGGAAATTACTTCAGCAGTTTCCATGTGCCCTTACCTTACACACGAATTCTTCCATTCTCTCCATAGCATGGTGGGCTTGTAGAAGAGGTGACATTCCCATAAAACCTTCATCTTCTTGAGGTGGCTCATCATTGTGTTTATTATCTTCAGAACACTGGAGGGAAAAAAAAAAAAAAACAGAGAAAATACTTTGTAGAAAGATGAACAGAGGAAGGTGATTCTGTTTTCCATATAAAGCTATGATTTGAGGTCTTGGCAAATAAAGAAGTCTCTCCTTGTACGGCACTGAGAAAAGCATTCAGAAGAACAAGCAAAAAAATGATTACATTCTTAGGTATCTGAGAACAACTCACATGTCTAATCCATTCTGCATATGTTTCCAGCAGGTTTGGAAGCCAGCAGTGCTCCTCTAAGTCACGCTTCATTAAATCCCAGATATGGAGTCTGAAGCTTACAGCCTTCCCACCTCTAGGGAAGGATTACTCCCTATTTTATGTTTCAATGTCACTGTGGCAGTGTTAATGCCTCTATAATGTATCTGGCATTTCAGGGTAATAAAAGGTAAGTCAAGGAGAGGAATCCATTTACCTTGTTAGAAATGTTTCACCTCACCTTGCACTCCAAATCTGAAAATCTATTCTGTTTAACTGACACTTCTGTTCAGCTTGTAATCCAGTACTGGAATTTACTCATTCATTTGATTTTTCAAGGTATTTCAGAAACTACTATGAAACTTCTGCCAGTTAGACAAAGGCAAGTTATCAAAGAAAAGCAGTAACAGGGATCAGAATTTTAAGCCAAGTTCAAATAATGAGAAACATCCATATCCTCAGGGTGTACCAACACAATTATGAAAAGGAAAACTAAAATGATCTGCTGAGCTCGGATATCAGGCTGGTACACATCATTAATAGCTTTACAGGAACAATTTGGTAATTTTCTGCTCTATCATGACTTATCACATCATCTGCATATTTTGATACACTCTAGCTTCCCATGGAGAAGAAAAGCAGGGGGCCATGGAAGTTCTACATTCCTGTTTGCTTCCTACAATGCTCATGGCCCATCAAAGACTCCATTCAACACTTCAACTTCCAATGTAAACAAACTAAAGGAAGCTAGGAAGGAGAGAAGGAGCATTTTGCACCCTCAAGACTTAATGCAGAAAACTGCCACACACCCCATGGCCACACCAAGAAAGCTCCACAGTCAGCATAGAGGGAGACTGGCCTCCTCCAGATCTCCCAGAACACTTTCCCCCCTCCTGTTCCCATACCATGCTTAACAACTTTAAAATCAAGATGACGTATCAATAATACCACCCAAAGTGACTGAGAATATAGTATATAACCTCACTTACTTTATCTACATATTATTATCAGTGATGTTCAGATTAATGCCCTGAACTTTCAAGCCAGGGATGGGAGCTGGCTGTGCATTTGTCCCACATTACAGCTCTCTCCTTGGTGCCAAGCTTAATTAACTATTTCTTTCAAGTTAACTCAATAAGCTGCTTAAAATTCTCATTTTTGAATAAATAAAAGGAGACTTCTTCCAGCCTACAGTGAACTACCCAGAGCCTTCAATATTTTTGGGGGTTTTGATAGAGATGTTCATGCCTGTTTTGTACCCAAGTCTTGCAGTAGTCACTGAAGCTTCATCTTTCAAAGAAGTCCCATCCCAGCTCTTGACCCAATTTTGCTTACTCAGAATGCAATTTCTGCTATGTAATAAACACTACACATCCTTCAAATTTTATGTATACCTCACATTTGTCCACACTAGGAAAATTTGATTGACTAAGCAAAAAACCCGTGTCCCTTGTACTGTCTACTCACCTTCATTTATCATTCCAGTGAACAATTCCTCTGAACAGTATCTTGTATTTTACAGCAATGATTCATATATTGACCAGCTCTAAGCAGATTCTCCAGCAGAAAAAGACAGTATTAAATACACTCACTCTGGCTAGGTTAGCCCATCAGTCCTATTCAGAAAGGCACCAGGCAACAGAAGGATACAAATAGCTTTAATATCCTTCCAAAATAGGCACAATTCCTGTTAGACACAGGAATAAACAGCAAATTTGGTTTCATTCTGACTTAACAAGATTTACTGACATTGTTGCCCCACACTGTCAATTTTATTGGCTTTTTCTACTAATGGAGCTCTCTAGGATTCTCGGTTTTCAATATCATAAATAATTAACTCAAGGTCATAGAAACATAGAATGGATTGGGTTAGAAGGCAGCTTTAAAGATCAACTAGTCTAAGTGCCCTGCCATGGAGGTCTGGAAGAAATGCTCATGATAGTCTGCACAATTTAGAAACCAAAGAACCATGCTCTTTGGTTTCCAAAATCATGCCTTATGGAAAAGCAAGGCTGGTATTTAAGTTCCAGTGCATTTGAAAGAAGCAGCACTGCTGTGCCTTTTAGCTACTCTAGAATTCCCTCCCCCAGCAGCACACAATAACCAGCTCAAATGGGGTGGACAAGTTAGTAACCCTGAATTCACACAACTGGGTGGACTGAAGGAAAAAAAGTTCCTTATGGAATCAAAGCCTGTATTCATTGCAGTCTGCCCAGTGACTCAAAGCCAAAATATGTTCATTTCCCCCTCTGCACATACTCCCATTTCTAGAATGATGGGAAGGCTTAAATTTGAACAGACTGTAAAAACTTGAAGAGCACAGCTATTTCTGAGCTAGCCCAAAATCTTTGCATTTTGGCCATGTGCCTACAAACAAATCATTACTGAGCTTCTTTTGGTGATAAAAGGAATTCATATCATATACACAGTCCAGATTACTGCCAAAAAATGGAATTGATTTTACTATCTCCTTCCTGCCATTAAACTTCAAAATTAGCATTCAAGGGAAAAAAAACCCTAAAGCTCAGCTTCTTAGTCCTTTTCTTGCTAAGGAGGCAAAAGGAGGCCTGTTCTGGAACACCCATCCTCTCTTGACTCCCTCCTGTAGTGTCTCATTGGGAAGAACAGTAAACTGTGCTTGTTGAAAGTCAAATCTACAGTGGAGGGCAACAGCAAAACCAGTTTTCACTTGAATATCTGAAGGAGTGTTAACCTTCAGTTCTTAAGGCAATGACTCAAAGGAAAGAATACCACTCTTCTCCTCAGAAGGCATATTGTAATATTTCCACTGTGACAACTTCCTTCGTATCTCAGGACTCATTATTTTCTCCTCTTGAGATGACTGTATCAGAAATTCGTGACTATTCTAGACCATAACAACATAAGCAAGCGCATTCTTTTAGGACACATTTTCAACCATTTCTAAGTCCTGCTCACAGAATCAAATTTTGAAATAAGAAACATATTGGGTAAATAATATCACTTGCCTAAAACTGTGAAGTAAATGAGAGCCCAGAAGAAAACTCTGATAATCCCACTTTTAATGAGCTATGGTATATCCTGAATTAAGTGCTTCAAGAATAACTTTTGCCTTTGTAGTTTCTAGAGCACAGGCCAAAGGGATTTTCACTTGGCTGATGTTTCAGATGTACTTTTACATGATCTAATTTACTCAGCTTCTTTTAAAGCATCTCAGATTTGACTAAACAATTCTGTGAAGTCTTCAGAGAATTTTTGAGTATCTTTAAATAAACCCCTGGTTTGTAACAAGCAAACTTCTTACAATCAGCAGCTGTCACTCTGCTGCTGAACACATGCAGCAATGCCTACAGTCTTTCACATTAATCAAAAATCATGGCTTTTGGATACGAACTCTCTAAAAGCTCTGGACACTTGACTCTATAGAAATGCCAAGCAATGGCTCCAGTTTTAACCCTACTCCCTTTGCAAATTCACAAAGTCTTAAAGCTACCAAAAACCAGTACAGGTACCTATGAGATGGAAATTATACAACAGATATATAAACACAATCTGACTTGAATAATGGTACCAGAGAATAAAATAAATCTGAAAGACAAATGAAAATATCCAGAGGAACCAGCTTTACTGGTTTATCCATATTATTCACTTTATTTTGTTAAGTGTTACAGCTTCTTTTGTGATAACAATGACAGACAAGAATGTAAATGAAAAGGTAGAAATCAGACTTAATTATATCACTTTGTATGGAGAGGCAGGCAACACACTTCCAGGGACAGATCATCACCTAAATAAGAATTCCAGAACATTTTGTTAAGGATCAAAAAGGTTTAATACCTTGCCAAGGCTTAGAGAACCAGAGCAAACAAAGAGCATGAAATCCAAGAGCTCAATTGCACAGTGCTGATCATTAAGTAAGTTTAATAGTAAAATTTCACTTTTATAGCAACAGCACAAAAGGTAAAAAAACTTTACATTTAGTACAAGAATTTCTCATCTGAATGCAGTCCAAAAATGTCAGATCACATAGCCAAAGATCCTCTTACAGAGAAAAGTGCAGTAAAACCTGCTCTAGTAAATGCAACATACTTCTCTTGTCTACTACAACAGCTTATCCTCCTCACACAGACTAACAGTTTCTACACTATCACTCTCAAATTTGTTAACAGACATGCTGTTTAATAACATCCTTACTATGGAAAAGCCTGTCAGAAGTCAAGCCATAATTGCAGAAAAAGATTCCAGAAACATTTTTCCCACTTTTACTAAGTTATGTTCAATGGACTTCAAGCAAAGTGTATTTTCTTAAGGTCTGTAGATTCTTGAAGTCAGTTTAAAGATCTCTAGAAAGTTTCAGAGTTTGCACTTGACTGCTACTTGCACAGGTGACAAACAAGTTCTGGTTAATCAACTCAGAAAGTGTCATCAGTGTTTTCATTTGAGTGTGCAAACGAAAAGCTAAATGAAATCTGAATGGAGCCACCTTTTACTCTAAGAAGTGGTCACACCTTCTCCCTCACCCCTATCTGACCAACGCCCATCCTGTCTCCCAGAAGCTCACAGCCAGCTCCTCCCAGTTCATGTACTGGGCTCGATGTTCCATGCTCTGGAATATCCCTTTGGCCAGTTCAGGTCAGCTGCCCTGGCCACGCTCCCTCCCAGCCTCTTGTGCCTCCTCTCCTCACTGGCAGAGGATGAGATTCTGAAAAGTCCCCGATTCAGGGTCAGCACTGCTTAGCAACAACTAAAACATGAATGTGTAAGCCATGTTACTCTCACCCTAAATCCAAATCACAGAATTGTACCAGCTAGTAGCAAGAAAATTAGCTATCCCACTCAAAACCAGAACAACTAGCAACTGCAATAAAAGTCTCCTAAGCCTAGAAAGGGCACAAGTCTTCTGCATTAGAGCTTCTTTCCAGACAGAGTCATTACTCAGTTACCCAGGAGCCTGACCATGCACATACCTATGTAGTATTAAGCTCTGGATTTAATGAACTCCCATGTCTCAGAGTTCAGCTGTCTGTGATGCCAATTCACCACCAAGATGTTACCAGTGCCCTAAACATACCATCACAGGAATTTTCAAAGCACAATGCAGTCTGCATCTTGTTCTAATATTCTTGCTTCCTTCAGCTGTTGACAGACACTCCCCTACTGTCTTCTTGATCAGTGCCCTGGCAAAACTCTGTGCCTTGGTAGGGGCACAGGCAAGATAGCTCAGAAAAACCAAATGTCTTGATTAACACTGAGTCATGGCATATTATATGACATAGTACTTATACATTATTTTTTTCTTAAAACTCAAGTTACAAAACATGTTGCTGCATTTACAATACCACTGTTATCCCCCACATTAAACTGAAGTCACAGAGTCTAGACATGACTCTGAGTTTTTGCTCTTGTTTATCTTGATCTCATCAGATGAATTATTAATAGTGCTTAACATGACATTCAAATCATTTTATGTTCCTTGGGGTGGCATGCCAGATTCAGTAACTCGAGAGCTTTCAGAATAATGGCCAAGACACGTTCAAGGCTATAATATAAAAATGTTATTTTTCTAATGGAAGTTCTGTAACATCCCTTTCACCTGGCCAGATTGCTTTTTTTCAGCAGCAACTCCTCTCTGCCCATTCTGTCAGCTGACCTTTTATCAACCAGCCTTTCATAAGGGTAAGCAGCAATAAGTGCTGGCTGCCATGCCATTTCTCCTAAAAGCCTGTTGCACAGTTTTCAGAATTTCACCAACTTATATTCTTTGAGTTGTGAGAAAAAAACTGGAAACAAGCAGCATCATAAAATTTTCCCTGACTTCCCCTAACTTCTGCACATACCAAGTTATTTTAAAATAACAGGTTTGTCCTTTAAAACTCACATTCTCCCTGACAAGCTTGTAAACACAGCCCCACCAATTTCCAAAAGGCTGACTATATCCACCTTCTAAGCAGGGTGTGCAAAGCTGCCTTTGTTGTCCCTGGACCAAAAGAAGTCTTTCATTAGCACAGTGCCAAAAACCCTTTAGGCCCACTGGTCAAAATGTCAAGTACTTGGAGGTTCCTGGAGTTTAGTGTTTTTCTTTTGTAGGTCACCTTCTTATAAAAGGTACAGTCCATTTAATACAGCACTTGAAAACAGCTTTATACAAATGGTCATGGGTGACTGCTTGCTGTCACTCATTAAAAACAAGCACTAACATTCAAAACTCATTTAGCAAATAGTCCTAGGACAAAGTAACATTTTGCAGCAGCCTTGCTAGAAAACTCTGATTAGAACTAGCCCCCTTCTTAAATATCTTCAGATGAACAGACTGTTGAATCTCTGAGCTGATTTTCTGATTTTATACTGATTTTCTGTTAAAGCCCAGTATCTGACAAGGACCCAGGGCCTCAATGTCAACATGTGCTCAGCAGTTGTTTGGAAGAGGGCCTGTAGAAATTGTTTCTACTGCAGAAGAGTCTCATGTGCCATTTTCTGCTCCTCTACCATTGTTAATCCTGACAACAGAAAAAGAAAACAAGCATGCTGGGCTTATGGAAAAAGAAATGCTGTTACAAAAATAAACAAAGACATTGAAAGTGTACTGCTGAACTTAACAGCAGGGTCTATCAATCTGAAACATTTGGAGGAAGATGCAAGTTAACCCACCAGTACAACACTATTTTTTTCTCTTATATCGCTGTAAAAGGTTGACACCCCCCCCTACTTCTGCCCAAATCAGGCAGATAGGATCTCCAAGAGAACAAAGGCAAAACCATGGAATCTAACCCCTATGCAGGGAAACTGTTGTGCCAGTGAATTATAAACCCAACTACTCCCTCCCTCTCCTAGTTTCAACATACAGCACAGCAAGCAATGGTTACAAAATCTGCTGACAGGCAGGACTGTCTGAGCACCAACACTTCCACTCCCAGAGCACAGAAACACCCCAGAGTTACAGCACACAGCTGAATCCAGCTGCAGCTCAACAACCATCACTAGGACAAATTCGTGGTACTTCAGAGAGAGTTTACTGGGGGACAGAGCAGACACAGAGAACAGCTATTTCCATGTTTCCACCCTTCTGGGCACTGCCCATGTATGGCTGACTGGATCATCAGTTTGCCTTTTCTGCAGACCTTCAAGCTCTGACAGTCTGCTCATAACCCAGGCACATCAATGCCAGTGAGGGAGGCACCAGCATCCGACCAGCTCAGGCCAGTGGGGCCTGGAAACCATCTCCATAAATGTGTCCCATTGTCTTCACACTAAGTGGGAATACTTGGAGATACTCTGCTCTGTGTATCCAAAAATGCTTTTCTGTAGCAAAAAAATGTACTATATTCAAGCACTTATTTCAGTGACTAGCAGTATGAGTAAAATTCACATTACTTCCAGCTCTTAGAACAGCAAGTGAAGGAGAAATGCAGATGTTAAGATCTTTTGATCTGAAGCAAAATGTCAGCTCGCATGCTTTGAAAGAATTAACATTTCTTCCCAAGAGTTGCAAAACTGAAGGAAAGGAAGAGGTGATAAAGAAATCTACAGAACAACAACATTTGAACACAGCCAGCTTTAAAACAAAAGGAAATGTGCTTTGGTGGGAACTCAAGCTTGATTTTACCAGCCCTCTTCCATTCACACTCTACCAACAAAACCTGCAATGCAATGGAGGAAGAAGCCAAATACAGAAGCAAATGCCAAGATTTCAATCATAACCCCAAAGAATCTATAGAAAAATGCCAGACTGAAAAGAAAGCTAAATTGTTTGAAACTTGCAAGTACATCTACAAAGGATGAAATTTCACACTTTCAGAATTTACAAATATTTCCCCCCAGAAAAACTATTCTGAAGACTCAAATGTCTCTCTTTGACCTTCAAGACTTCACCTGTCTTTTTAACTCAGCTGGCATGCACCAGAAAGTCAAGTAGACAACTCCATTCATTTACATGCATCCTTCTGCAATACCAAAAAGTCTGTCTGTAGTCTGCTTTTGTAGATAATATATAAACACTTCTGTAACAGAAAAGACTTTGAGTAAGTTCTATGATTCAAGTTAAAAGCCTTGAGTCATTTGCTCACCCTAAATTACTCTAAAAATTCTCTTTTGTACCTGAAATTCTGTTACATCCTTCCGCCTTCCTCCTTCAAGTCACTTTGACATTTATGCTCTAGAAAGATTCCTCTAAGTACATGGAGATATCATGGAATTTGTCAGAGGTCAGCCAAGTTCTCCCCTCAAAGCCCACACTCCCTGAAAAGCAATCCGAGGAGTACTTACCCAAATTTCTCCTGCCCATCCAGACGACTTGAGTGCTACACAAACCTCCCCACAGAACCTTACTGTAGGTTATCAAACACTTCAAAGCAACAGGTCTCCACCTCAGGGGCACATTTTGATGCCTCACAGGGCAACTGCACAACAGCTCAACTTCATGGAAGATGAAAGGAATCATCATCCAAGCAAGGGGAAAACCCAGGATTGGAACAAAGGCAAAGAAAATGGCTCTGTTGTTTACCTCCTCTCACTGACAGGTTAAAGTACAAAAGGAAAGAGTCAAGCACAGGGTCTCCCAACTGCATAAAGAGCCCATTCATCACATGGTAAGAAGTCACATGCATTTGATTGTGTCAGTTTAACAAAGTCACAGTAGGAGAGATTTATTTAGGAACTATCACCACTGGAATTACAAAGGTAGTTAAGACACAGAAACTCTGGGACAGGAGAAAGGATGCTGTCAGGAAATCCAGGATGCTACAGGAGGGAAGCACCTGCTGAAAAATGCCATATCAGCACATAGTGTAAACCTGAAAAAGGAAAAGAAGTTTAAACTGCTGAGGGAAGAAGAATTATGCAGCTTTTGCTTGATCCTTTTATCATCATCAAGTGCTTATAATGCAGAAAAATGGCTACTATTGGTCCACGTCACAGAAGGCTCACCACTCACCTGCCACTACACTAATTTCACCTTTAAAGACAGCAAGATGTGTATTTAGTCCTTGAAACTGGTACTGGGAAGAGGGGATAATCTGTGGACATATTTGCTCTCCAGGAGAAAACAGAGTTATGGAATAAAACACAGCCTGAGAGGTTCAGGTATAAAAAGGATACTGATGTTATATGATTTGTATCTTCTCATAGGAATCATTCTAAAATTGGCAGATTAACAGCACTGGCAGAAGGATGCAGCTGTGTTATTATTATTTTGAATAAGCATGTTCTATGCTTCTGGCTAGTAATTCTTTGCTACATGCATCTACTGAATGCCACAATTTACAGTGAGTAACATCATTCATTTTTAGCCCACAGCTACGCAACCTCCCAGGTGGGTGCCAGGGTCAAAAGCCTCAGAGAAAAAACTTTTAGTAGTAAATCTTAGTATCATCTTCATTTTCTTAGCAAAAAAATGCTTTATTACTTATGAGGACTAATATTTTGGTCCATCCAAATTATAAGTACATAGTATACAATGCAGGCTGCGAGGAAGATGGAAATAATTCTGAACAACATAATGACATGCTTCCATGCCTTCTTTCTTAGAAAAGACTATTAAAATAATTCATCATAAACTCATCAACGACTACCTCTTAAGAGCTTAGACTGCTTACTTCTACAAATGGAGCAGAAGTGGATATACAAGTAGGGAAAGGAAACTTGCATAGGAGAGTTTGGAGAAGATTTCATATAAGAGCTGTAATGATATAATAATGGTAATAGGAGGCACTGGGAAGATAAACAATGCCATATTATCGGAGGATAAAAATATACATATTTTTACACAAATACCTCAAGTCCTAGGCCCAGCACATTTTAGCACACATATTTATTATGAATAAAGCTTTTCCTAAGTAGAAGCATTTACAAGAATATTAAATGACAATGGTGGTTCTACCAGCCCCCATCACCTTCCCTCATCCAACACGGAACTGTTACCATCAGCTCCACCGTGGCTGCATTCAGCACTAGAACACTGGTGGAGTGGGCACTACTTGAGACCTTTATAAAGCTGTGTTTAGCTTGAGTGCCTGAGCACTATTGCCACCTAGCCAAGAACAATATCCTTATATTACTGTTATCTAAACATGAACCTCTTCCAGGCCAGAGCAAAATTAGGCTTTTGAGCTTCTAAGTCGTGCTAATGAACTAACACTGCTGAGACAGTTGCACAGAGCCAGAATGCACAGCAGAGCAGAAGAGTGAATCTGAGCTGACATTTGAGCAACAGCTGTGCTGAGGCTTACACTAGGCAGAGGAAGATGTATAACATAATGTTTTTTCCAGATTATCTGGAACACTGCAGAATATCACATAATAAAAGCCATTTGGCAAGCCAATATTGGTACTTTTGACAGCAAAGTGTTTTGGGATGATCCATTAGAAGCATCAATTATTCAGCCTTTTAAGATAAAAAACAACTTAAAGACATCATACTAACAAACCCAAGAAATCGGAGAGAACAGGAATAAAAGGATGGGAAAAAATTAAAAAGCACAAAGCCATATATGGCAGAGAAAGTGATGCAGATTAAGATGTAACAGCAAGACTCAAATGGCAAAAACAAATTTCTCTGACAGCAGTTCAGAACACCAGGAAAGAGAAATCAAACAGGAGAAAGTAGTGAGCCAAACTGAAAAAAAAAAAAACAAACTTCTGTTGTATGGATGAAAGCAAAAAAATCAAAAAGACAACATGTGCTACAAATACCTGAAAGAGAGAATGAAAGTATTGCAACTGTTTCATTGCCAAAAGGTTTGAATTAAACACTGATTCGCTCAGGTAATTTCTGTTTAGCTAAACAAATGTACAGAAAGAACTAAAACACATAATCAATTATGGCCTTTCACCTTGGGTATTCCATCTGCAGGCTACAGGTAACTCTCATTATTCAACCAGAAAAGTCAGAGACAAGAATGAAAACAGCCTTCAAAGCAGATGATCCCAAACACACCAAGAGATAAACACAAATTCAAAATATCTGCTAGCACAACTCAACTTTTCTTTTTCTAACCAGTTTTGGCCAAGACTTTGCACATTTAAACACATGCTTCACCACCTTCCACAAAATGGAAAAAGACTCTGGGTGTTTCACTTATCAGGATACTGAGAATGTTCTAGGGAAGTTACAGCTGTACAAATGCGAGTGCATTGGCTTGGCTTACTAGACATGAATACCAATCCTGACTTGTCATCACAAGAATGCTTGGAACTAAATTCTGTAAGGGCTCCAACTCATCAAGCTGAGAAGGCAAATACCAGTTCTCATGTCAGCTGATCTATGACACTGGGCCATGCAAACACGCAGAACTTGTGGCAAATGCAATTACAGCCACAGCCCAATATACATGAAGTAGCAGCAGCATGTTTTTGCTGTAGGCTAAAACCACACAGTTGCTGTGACTGAGCTGATACAGTAAAGTCATTAATCCATAATAAACTGGATAGTGAACCTAAGATGAATGCCTCTTCCACTTAACTATGCTGATATCCATCTGAATATGTCCTGGGAGAAGCATTAATTATAGTTCTGGAACTCTCTAACCAGAAGGTACTTTTGTCCAATGCTTGGACATTGTCTTTGTAGAACAGCTAATAAAGCTCTGGATGCCTTTCTGCATGTTGTGGCTGCTCAAATTTATAGAGGTTCATGCACCAAAAACTTACAGACATTGCCACTGGCTCAGAAAATATGTGAGCCAACAACTGCTCAAGACTGGGAAAGTGTCCTAGGTAAGAAACACAAGGGGCTTCCCCATCCTTTTGCTCTTCCTTGTGAGTCTGTTATTGGCTACTGTCTGAGATAGGACACCATGCACTGTTCAGTGTAATTCAGTAAGAATGCTTGCAAACTATTTTTTCTGTCCTAAACATCAAAAAGATACCAATTAACCAATGTTCTGACTACATGCAGCCAGAGCCAGTACTTCTCCTTTCACTTAAAATTAATAGAAAATTACAGAACAGAAATTTTTTTGTATGAACAGCATCTCAGCAGAACACGAACCAGTACAAGTCCCATTTCTTTGAGGACAAAATAAAAACATAAAAGCTGGTAAAACTAGTTACACCCAGTCTTGTCTCCCAAGTTGCCATACATTTATTCAAGTGAATACCTCTGGAATCTTCCTGGTATTATTACAGTTATTTAGCAGGCATTAAAAGGTTGTAGGCTCATGGTCCACATTTTCGAAAGTTAGATTAAAACACTGAAGCATTCAGGTCAAAATTCATTTTTCCTAGAAAACCTAACAGGTAATCAATCACATGACTTACATTTTCCTGGTCAGAAGACAGTGGTGGCTCCACTAGAAGAAGCCTCTGCTGAGAGCTGTCCTCTTCAAAGGCTGCCTGTGCTGTTGTTGCAGGGTCAGACATGTGTCCTTTTCTGAGCCGCAGACCTGGCTCTGCAGAACCAGCATTATCGAGTTCCGTTGGTTCGTTCATGAGATGCTGGAGGCCCTCTCAAATATTCTCCTTCCTCTTGGTTCAGTTTGGCTGATTATGTCTTGGCTCTGAAAGACAAACCGATTGTATAACTCAGCTGAAGTTAAAAAGAGTGCAAAAGTTGGCTGGAAGAACTTGCTTACCAGCTACCAAACAGCAAGGACAACTGCTTTTATATGTGCCCAAAATTCCATGGGATCAATTACACACATTTCTACACTGCTGGATAATGAATTCTCATCTTGAGACCACTAACAGTTTCGTATCCTAACACAAGTTAAACACAACTTTGAAAGGTGACAGAAAGTGAGCTTGAAAAAAACAGTAAATCTACAAAATCACCGTCAATTTTTATGAATTATTTCTACAAAATTGCAAGCAGCAGGCTGTTAATATTATTTAGAAATACACTACTTATTACAGGTACTCTGTAATTACTGTATTTTTGCAGACATGAAGCTCATACCCAAGCTCGATCATCCAGACTAGGTTTCACCAAAACTAGGACATTAAGGACTAGTAATAGCAATCAAGCAAAGCTCAAGCAGAGCTCAAGCAGCAACTAATTTTAGACAGACTGCAAGGAGGGCAGTAGTACACAGTGTGATTATGCTTCCCTTGCTTAAATTAACATGGTCACAATCACTGCCAGGAATAGGTTTGTATCTTTACTTGTGCAAGGAATTAGAGCAGACAAATTTGAACATTGTTCATTCCATCAGAGCAACCAGAAATAGGTAAATCCCCCAGAAAACAATAACCCATGATTTTTACTCAGAAAAGGAGCTGTCTTTTACACTTATAAGACTGAAAAAAGGATTCAGGGTAAATTTAACTCAAAATGCTAAAGATTTGATCAAATTGAGAAAATTGATGACAAGCGTTAATCTGAGCCCTCATCAAGAGTATTACTGGTTACCCATTTGTTTTGTACACCCCTGTGTGGTGTCACTTCAGCAGCCACTTCAGAGAGACCTGTTTGACACTGGCAGCCTTGGGAGACAATCTCCAGAGAACTTTGCAGTCTGAGTGCCAGAAAACATCAGAATGTATCATGAGAGTGAAGCCACAGCTGAGGCTTCAGAATCACTCTGAATGACGATCTATTCGTCTTGCACTAATCAACCAGTGTCATTCTTCTTACTGTAGCACCTAAGTGCTCTGATGTGGCTAACACATAACATTAAGGCAACCCATCTAACAAGTTTTAACTTGACAGTATGCATAATCAAATTGGAATTTTACTGCCCAATAAAAGACGCTGAAATTTATCATAATGCAGGAGGGAAAATTAAAAATATAAGATGGGGAATTGATATTGGCAGTTTTGTAATATAATGTCACCTCCAAAAAGCCAATAAATAATGTATTCTGTCCTTACAGGAACTCATTTCATTTACATAAGATCACTGCAAGATAATTCCCTGCTCTGACTAATGGGCTATAGTTAATTTTGCTGCAGCAGTTTGTAATATTATATCCCCTTAGCTGCCTGGCAAGCCTCAGAGGAGAGAGCTGCTAATGAGCAGGTAACAGACTCTGCAGAACTAAATGATACCTCAAGTTGTCCGAGTACAGTATGGCACACTGCTTTAATCACCCAGGATGCTAAGGTGACAATCTGACAGTAGAGCAGATGGCATCCCCACCTTCCTGCTACCTTCACTGCAGGGTCAGCAACCTCATCTGAGAAGCAACATCTAAAATGGCCACAGCTGTTTACTTGGTAAACACAAGAGCCACAGGAGAATTCAGAGAAGGTTTAGCAACATTACACAGGAAGCTCAGTGAAGAAGTTGAGCAAGTAGATTTTAAGCGCAGGAACAAATATTCAGAAAGCTACGGAACTGAAATCTTAACGTTTTTGTCATATTTCAAGCAGCCAATTCACAGTTCTATTTTTATGCAAGAAACATGAAGACATAATCACACTGCCATTTGGCAAAACTGATGTAAGAAAGAGTAAGCAACAACAACTACAGTTTGAAATGAAGCTAATGGACATCTTAATTTAAAAAGCAACCTGTAAGAGACAATTTCAGTACAGTACTATGCTGGTTTTGGCTGGGGTAGAGCTAATATTCTTCCCAAGTAACCATTACATGTGATAGAGGAGGCAGGCTTTCCTGATGGAATGGCTGAACACCTGCCTGCCCATGGGAAGTGGTGAATGAATTCCTTGGTTTAGTTTGCTTGTATCCACAACTTTTGCTTTACTTATTGAACTGTCTTTATGTGAACCCACAGGTTCTCTCTCTTTTATGATTCTCTCTCCCATCCCACAGGGGCAGAGTAAGCAAGCAGCTGTGTGGGTCTTAGTTGCCCGCTGGGGTTAGACCACAATAAGTACACTGAGCCAATTTGAAGCTGTAGCTAAAACCAGAAAAAATGCAAGTAAGCAAAGCAGCTGTTTATCAACAACAGTTACACACAGGCTCTCCCCCCTGCCTGCTATCCCACACATTTCAAACAGGTAGTCAGTAGAAACAGCCCTAGTTAGTTCCACAGATTGGGCAATTTCATGAGACGTTTCACCAGCAAGTTTTACTGGTTCTTCTTTCAGCCAGATTTAAGTAATAGCATTGCCACTGTGTGCTGCACTACCACCAGTATTGCCTAATACCTGTCCTTACATCGCCCCTGTGACACTGAGAGCAATGATCTGGGACACCGTACAGCCACACAACAGGCTGAACCACATTTGGCCAAGATGCTTGCAAAAGGCTCTCCTAATAAAAGAAGATAGAGAAATGCCAATTTTCATCAGGCCTTGAGGATTTACTTCACCAGCACTCGCTGCCAAGCATTCACTAAGGTTAAAAACAAAAAAGGCATTTTACCTCTAGCGAGTCAGATTTGCATTGAGCAGTAGAGCTAATCTTCAGAGTTTTGCAGAAATAGAGTTTGTTGTTTCTTGAAATAACAATGGGATTATTGAGTGAACGAAGACGTTTCCATGCCATTCATGGAGGATCCTCACAGTGCTAACTAAATATGCTTGCTCTAAATGAGCATGCAAAGGTTATCAAGATAAAAGCACCACTACTGGGTTTTACTTCTTTTAAAAATGTACTACTGACTGAATGCAACTGGAAGGTGCCAACACAGAAGTGCAAATAGCCTGAAATATTTGTTCACAAATGAAAGAAAGCAGTGAAGATTATGAACAGGAAAGGCATAGGTGGTTTTTAAGTTCTATCATAAAGTTTCTATGACTCACAGTTCAGTGAAGGATGACCTTTTCCTAAGAAATTAGGAAATCTAAGTATGGGCAGTAAAATCTAACCAGAAGATGATTGTTGAACCATTCTGAGGATACTTACTGCCTCATTCTGTCTAAGACTGCACAGTTCACAAAAACAAAAACTAGAAAATGGAAAGCTATAGAACACTCCAGGTCTTGGAAAATATTGTTTTGTGTCTCATTGAGATTATAAGTCTCATAAATGAAGTCCTTCAACATTTTTTGTAGCATGCAAATTAAAGGTTTCATTAAAATTAGCTTCCATTTAAAGAGGAAGTTGCCATTATGACTTAAAATCTACTTAATGACTGCATACACAATATCAGCATGTAGATGAATCAGTGAGTTCCTGCTGTGCCTAAATTAAGCTGAGAAAAGCATCTACAGAGTTTGGTCTGTTGGGTTTTTAAATACAGAAAACTTCTAAATGCTCCATCAGCTTTTAGAAAGGACTTAGCAGTTTAATGCAATCAGGGTTCTAAACACAGCCTATAAACAGAAAATGAGGCTTTAGTCAATTCAATGTGCTGCTGCCTTGCCACACAGTCCTAGGAGCAGCCTGAGCTGCTCCCTTCACCCTGGTTCAGCAGCAGCAAACCCCACAGGAGGCCAGTCAGTGCCAGTCTTAGGCTCAGCCCTGCCATCCTTCCAAAGAGAACTAGAAGGCAGCATTATTTCAGCATTCGCTGCAGTTGTGCAATGTCACAGGAGTCAACACCCACAACTACAGCATATTTAGGACACTGCTTCACTCCTAAAGATGATAAGGAAAGACTAGTTACACAAACTTAAGCACCACAGGATAATGCTATTATTCTCTGTATGACACTCCCTAGGATAAGCAATGCAGCCCTTCCAACCTCCCAGAACTCACCTGGCACAAGGACTGATTTACTGCCTCAGCTAAATGATGACACATGGTAGTAAAACAAAGAAAACACATTAACAGTAGTGTTTGTAATTAAATTTAAAAGATCTGTCACTCCCTTTTGAGGATAAAATACAGTCCTGGATGGTCAGACTACCTCCCACTACCCCTAACCAAAGCAATCTCGCCAGTACTCCACTCTTGTCAGTATGTCCTTTCCTGTGAGCAGCATAAGAATGATCCTCAAAAGGTATTCAATTCTGGCTGTAGCTGGTATTTGGAAGAAGAATGACAACTGCTTCTCTTTACAATACCCTCTCAACTGCCTTACTGGCAGAAACTTTCCTGTTCAGGTATGCAGTGGCATCCACTGTATGCTCTTTCCTTGCTGATCCTCCCCCAAAGCAGCCATTAAAGCAGCATAAACAACATATACACAGTGGATGATTCCTCCTAAGATTAGCTCATTCCCCCTAACAGACCATAAATTATCAAAAGAACAAAAGACTATCATGAAAATTTCAGGCTACACATTTCTCAGAACATTCATTAATGCTTAATATTTAATGAAAGGCCTGAGTGCCCGAAAAATCTTGTAAGAGAAGCTGTATCAATCTACAAACTCTGCCTTGCCTATGTCCATGCACCATGACAGCTACAACCATGCAAAGTGGAATGGCAAAGCTGATTGAACTAAGACTTCACCAAATCCCAAGATGTTTAGGCAAGGTAACAGAATAGGCACAGTTCCCTTCCCCGAACAGTCAGCACAGGTACAAATGGCAGAGCCCTTCCACTACAACCTATGGACAGACTGATTGGTTTAAGAACACAGCCTATATAGAGTAATGGGGAATTTTGTGCCTATGGAACAGTTGATTCTGGCTACCTTGGGTGAAATAAGGTATATTAATTGAAATGCAGCTCTCTTGGCACATTGTATTTCTGCTACTATCTTCTGGTAGGGGGGGTCTGTCACAAGCAGTCCCTCACAAATAATATTGTAATGTCAACTTGCAATAAGGGACTGTTGTCTTCTTTTTTTTTTTTTTTTTAACTTTATTTAACAGTCTTTCAACGATTGAGCTTTTTCAATTCAGGAGTTAAACACCCACAGTTAACATTCCAAATATTCTCTAAAGCTACAGTCAAAAACAAAGCAAATAAGGGTTTGTATGAATGGGAGGGGAAGGAAATTCTCACAGAAGACTTTGTTTTCTCAATGCACCCTAAAGGAAAAGTAGAAACAGCCTGTAAAAATTCTTTAGAGGTCATCTTTAACAAAGACGAACAATGAGGAAGTAATCCAACACCTCTTTGCTTGATGTAATTTCCCTAGATAAAGAGGCAGCTACAAAACAAAGATTAGACTCCCGCAGAGGGGTCAGTGGCCAAAAAGCTGTCTTTTTAACTTGTAAACTGTCACTGGACGCTTCAGCCCAAGCTATTTCACAGCAGGCTACAGAGGCAAACAATCAAGCACATTCTGATGCATTTGGATTCAAAGAAAGGGAACAAGCCAGCAGCCTGCCTGCATTATCGAAATGCTTCCATTTCAGAGGATCCCATTACATTGTTACAACATTTGTCCAATTTGTACTGCAAATCAGACCCCATTTTTTTTAACTGAGTTATGTCAGAGGTTGGCCACTGCCAGAGCACAATGTCCAGTCCTTACAGACTGGATGACTGCTGTAAATCAGTTGTACTCTTCAATAAACCAAAACAACTGAATTGTCACAAAAGTAGTACAAAATTAAGAACAGAAGTTCAAGTTCTTTTCACATTATATTCCACAAATATCCACAGTCCAGATCTGAAAACTTGCCTTTGGTTCATTTTTCATTAAGTGGCTCGATTTCTCCAAGTGACAAAATAAAATTCCATCTTCTGCTCTTTCATGATTTTATTTCTATGGTGTGCTACTCACGGCAACTTTGTTTCATGGCTGCCAAACAACAAAAAGATGCAGCTCTTCTATGTTAGTAACACTTGGGATCACAGACTGTCTACAAGTGAAAGACTGAAATTAAACATCACTTTCCTCTTAAGTGAAAATTCAGACTATATACTTTTAACTACTGCCTCCAAGAAATCCAATTCACAAAGCCGTTGGGTGAAGATGAAGAAATCAAAATATTTGGAGCAGGCACTAAAATCCAGAGCTACACCATGAGGATACACCATGTAAACTGAGGTTACATTCCTTTAACCCCTCTACAGAGAGAATCTTTGCATGGGAACGTAAAGGGCACCAAGATAGCAGCAATCCACAGGCAAGCATGCCCCTATCCTTCCTCCCAGGAAGCTTGAGTTTCAATCTCTAAAAACCAAATCAAGATCTTGTACAGCTCCACAAAATGCTCCAAGGCCTGGAGCAATTGTACAAAAGCAAACACCGCAGCCATGCTTTTAAAACCAAAGAGGAATATGCACATTTCAGGCTGCAAACTTCCAACAGCAAATCATCAGGACAGCTGTCTTCAGTGCTTCTTACTGACCTGCGTGGACATCTCTTCATTTAGATGCCATCGTTGTGCAGATTTAAGGCCTGGCTGGTGCCCAGAGGGGGCAGTTCCACGTTCCCCTCTTTGGGCAATAAACAGCTCCACTTCTCCCAGATGCCTACCCAGAAGCACTCTGATGTTTGTCACAAGCCCTTCCAGGTGACTGTGGAAAAACATTAACCAGTGGAGGGGAACAAGATCACCATGTGCTCCCCCATCCGCCATGAAAGACGCAAATGCTGTTCAAACACATAAACTGCACTGGCTCCAAGTGCTGCTGGGGACACGGCGTGGACAACATGACAAAGGACAGCACTACATCCCTGCATGTCTGTATATATTACAGGCAGTGTTTTCCTAATCTATGAAAAACTGGCAGTTATCTGTTGGCCCTAACCTTTAATTGTTATATATGTACATGCCGTGGCCTTTATTATGACCAGGGGGCAAACAACACCTGGCACAGCAAACCAGACACCTTACCAAGATCACTAATTTTAATAGAGGCCAGGTTGTAAAAAGCTGACACTCTTTCCAGTTTTTGGAAGCAACTGCTCTCTAGTTTTATTGATAACCTTGATAAGCTTTACTCATGAGGTTGTGAGCTTGCTCACCAGTGTTTTGTTTTGCAGCCGACAGGTTTAGTTTACAAAATGTTTGCATTCCCGTATTAGCAAAAAAATAAGAACAACGCAAAGTTACTGCTTCACTTGCCCTCAGCAATGGTATTTCTTCAGCTGAAAACAGCACATATCCCTCTCCTCAAAAGCCACAATGTTGTTTAGCCACAAGTCAGACAACTGAAGTTGCTGCCTTTCTGTACCAAACATGCTACAGGAACACTGTAGAAATAGCATCCACAAAATTGTACCAGCCTAGGATCAAAAAAGTGGTGCACCATCTTTCAGATTCCTTTTTAACAACCAAAATTCAAGGAAAAGAAGCAGATCCAGCACAACTAGACTGTATCTAATTTATGCCAATTAGAAGCAGATTTAGTCAAGTCGCTGAAGTTCCACATAAGACCAGGTAAAGCTACTTATTAATTACTTTACTTCCTTAATGCAATAGCCAGAGAATAATTTCAGTTGTAAAAGACAAAAGTGTTGAGAATTGGGAAAAGCTGATGCGAACATTTAGTCTCCTCTACATTTAGTGCCACTCCTTCAGATACAAATTTATTTCCTGGTAACAAAGTTCAAAATTATATTGAATTCTGAAACAAGACCAAGGACACTGATATCGTAAGACACCACTGATGCAATTTAGAAGTAGAAATGTTAAGTTAATCTTTTACTTTCTACTGTCCTATGACTAAAGAGATTTCAAAACACCCAAGTCTCCTTATGAGAATACTGCTAAAATGAAGTAGGGCTGTAGCTTGCACTCAAAACACATCAGCAGATCCAGGACCAAGAGACTCACAAAAAAATGTCATCTTGCTGTGGTTTGTTTGACCATAATACTTCCTGTACTTTCTAGTACCACTGTGTCCCCCACAGAGGTTTTTGCTGTAGTCTGTGGTCTAACCAGTACAGCTATCCCTGTGCAAATTCTAAGACTGAAAGAGTTTAAGATCAAGAACATATTGCATGTTAACTTCCAAGTAATCAGGAAGCATTTTGTGAATATACATGTTAGATGTTTTCCATGACTTAACACCACTTATGGGTGCATTCAGACAACCACTTTGGGAATGGGGCGCGGGGTGGGGACTGTATGTGTGTAACCCACATCTCTTCCAACTAAAAAAAAAAAAAAAAAAAACAAACCTCAAGACCAGAAAACCCTCCCAAAGACACAACAGAATCAAGAAAAAAAACTGCTGTAAATGAGCTAGGCAATGAGGAGCACCTACCTTCTAATACTTTCAGTGCAAAAAAAAAATACTGTGTCCCTACTTTGAAGCATGTAATTGCTATCCACCCTTTGTGACAGAGCTACAGTGCTTGCTAAGCACAATGAGGACTGGCTGTAACATTGGATTAGTGACAATCGGCACCAACACAGGAAAATAAAGATTATTTTTTCTGTCAAACTATTTACAGAAGATAATTTACAATATAAAACTCCAACAACAGCATATTAAGCAAAAAAATCCTCAAGGGAAACAGACACAGTTTACACTTACGAAAATGTCTTATTACAAAACAAGAGTAAAGGCCTTAATTCACATAAACAGAAAAAGTTGAACACCCAGGTTGTCTTAATCATGTGCAGAATACAGCATTTACTCTAATTATGAAATTCACAAAAGTAAACACAGCATTATGTGAAGCATTTTCAGCAAGCAATGCTGAATGTACATCACAGTTAAGCCCTACTGCCTACCCTCACACCTACACAGGTCCCCACAAGGCAAGGTAAGATAGGAAAGACAGGATTGCTCCAGGATCATTTACTCCTGCTCGAGAGCCTGGCATCATTAGAGGGTCAGCAACACCCTTCCTAGACTTGCAAGTGACATGCAGGGATCTAGGGACATGGAATGAAGGGAAAACTATAACCATGCAGCCCTGTACATGCACCAATGCCAGCAGGAGCCCATGTGCTCCCCATGGAGCCACAAGGGGAGGACTGAGGTTTAGCAGGCTTCCTCTGTAAGAACTTCAGCTTTTCCAACTGCCCAGATGCCATTTATTTTTGTTTACCTTGGTGTGAGATAACCTCTAGTTATATTCCACAGAAAGACAAATTTACAGTGATGTTGAGAAATACTGGCCTAACATGACAACACTGGAGAAGCAGGATGCAGTGCACAGGAGTACAGGCATGGGATATGAGACAGGACATAGCCTTGCCACCAGGAGACCACACAGCTAAAGAACCCATTCATGCACAGGTAAAAAATGCAGACCTGTAGCTGGGCAAACCTGGCTTTAGGGGTAACAAAGAAATTGTAACTTAACATACATAAAGGGCACCACATATAATAAATTCAGAGATAACCTGAAGCTTTCGACCAATTAAGAAAGAAACGAGGAATAAAAGCATATTAGCAAAGATACCAAGGAAACTCAACTGGATCCTAGAGAGAGGAAAAAGAAACAGGCAACATATTCACCCCAACAAATTATTCCTAGGGCTGATAATCTCCATTACCCTCTCCAGCAGTCCAAAGCTGCTGACCTAAAGACCCAGAGCAGCAATGGAAGGGTGAAAATAAATCACAGAGAAGAGACAAAAACCAAAAAGTCCATGTGTTACAATTTTAGCTGGTTTGGCAACATTTTCATGTATGTAACTGCAACATTCTTCTTAGAATCATTAATCAGAAGTTAAGAAAGAAAGATTGAGTCACACTGTTAAGATTTCCATTGTACCAGGAATAAATTCTTGGCCGTACTTGCATGTGCGTTACCTTTATAAACAGATACATGCACAAGGGGTATTTCCTCTTTGACCATAAACAAGAACATCACAACAAAAGTGAAAGAATGCAAGACTCCATCCATTGTTGTCTTCAAAGTGTTACAGGAAAATTACAATAGAATAACAAGCTCTGAAAGAGCCCCAGGAAAAGCAAGCAAATGGGCCACCTGAACTGGTAACATTCTGTGCCCAGAGAGAGAACTCCGTGCTGGAGTGACCTGTCAGTGTTGTTTTGTACCCAAGAGCCTTTCATACACGTATACACGTTCCTACAACAGCACCTAAACACAAAACAGTGAGCCTGGCATTCACTGTCTGTGCTTTCTGTTTGCAGAATCTCTAGCTATCATAGGAGACACTCCATTTCTTTAAGAAACTTAAAGAACAGGAAGGAAACATGGCCAAGTCGATAAGCCTTCACGAACTTAAGAGTAGGAAGGGTAGGAATTTCAGTTGATTTCCTGGACAAGGGCCCAGACAAGGAACACGAGCAGAAAGCAAGAACTGGGTCAGCAAACTACTGAATAGTTATTTGTCCTAGTTTTCAAATACTTACTGAAGGAACTCTTGCCCTAGCCCAACTGCATCTGTAAGGGGTGTTAATACATGTAGAACTACAGATAAACTGTTCTGAGAAGAAAAAAACACCTTAGGCTAACACCTACTGTCAATGGAGTTAGCAAATAAAGAACCTCTTTCTAGGATGAGTTTGTTCTGTCTCTGCAAGAAAAATAAGCTGTCTAATGTAACTTTGATATGAAGACAAGCTACCGTAGCCATGGGTGTGACCGAGATGCAACACAGTTCTTTAGATTCACCTGATGTGCACCTACAGACAGACAGAAGACACAGGCCAAGCTTCTCAGCATAGACTGACTGCTGCATGTAGAAGCCAGTCACTAATTTGTATGCCAAAGATGTATTCAGCTGAGTTCTCTGGCTGAGAACTGCATACAGGGGGCCAGATCTGACCAGAGCAGAAACACTGCCTTACCCACTTGTATCCCCAGGTACACCATTATGGAAAGCATGAAAGGCTCTTCCAATATTGACAGCACAGTAGTGGCACTTGGAAAAAAAGGAGACAGTGACAGGCTGAAAATCCTAAGGAAAGCAAATAACCAGTGCTGTGAATTTAATACATGAGAAAAAGCAGAAGGAAAACCTTGGAAGACCTTTGACCTGCCCAGATAACCAGGCAAGTCCTGACCTATGCAGATGAGCAAGCAGCTGTAGCTAAGTAAACAAGTCATAAATTAAACAAGCCTCAAACTCATGAAATACAAAATCTAATATCTATTTTTAATATGTGCTAGTTAATGTGTAATGGTTTGTAAGTTTTACATCGCATTTTACACATTTACTAAATTATTTGAGAGGTTTCTTTTGTGATAGGAAAGAAAGCTTTACATGAAACCAGACATGACCACTCAAAACTGCAGTTAAGATTTCAACACAGCACAAGGTTTCCCAATCTTCATATCTACAACAACAGCATCACTCCAAACAACAGTAAGAAAAAGTGAAGTTACCAACCACTGCCCATCAATCAAGGTAAGGTCACATGGAGTTAGCAGATCAGACTGGGTGACCTCAAACACAAAAAATTCATTTTTGACACAGGAATAGTCAAAACTTGGAATCTTTTACTACAGAATGAGGATTCACAGGGAAAATGGACAAATATACAGTGTAAATGCATCAAGCACATGAAGCCACCTTTAGCTCTAAAAACCTCTCTGGATACCAGTGCATGTCTGTCTTATGTTGCTTGCACATTCCTGCTTAGAAGCTATTTTCTTCCTTAGGGGACGGACATCCTCACTAAAAACTCTCTAAAAGAGTTCTCTCTGAAGAAGGACAACAAAGGGCATAATTCATACAAAAAAAATCAGGAAAGAAGTCAAATTATTGTGAGACAGAAAACAAAAAACTGTCGAAGAAAGGATGAGGGTTGAAAAAGAACACCAGGCAAAGCATCCTAAGCACACCAAGAGCTCCCCAAAGGCATCCAAGAAGCCAGCAGGCACTACCCTGAGAGCCTCTGGCCAGCAACTTACATAAGAGGAGAAGGGGAAAAAAAATCCCTATGGCTGCCAGGTTTCTGCCTTCTCCATTGAATGGTCAGCTTGGCTGGGTGGCCCTGCAGCTTGGCCAGGTTTCAGACTCAAAGGGTACAACCAGAAAGGTCAGGGACAGAGCAAAGGCTCAGCTAGAAGTGCTGCAAGCGGGCGCATTTGGCAGGCGCGGGTCAGGATTTCATCCTGCAGCCAGGGACACGCCAGGGATCCGCGCCGCCAACACGGCCAGGCACAGCTCTCACACTCCTCAGCACCAGTGACACACACAGCCTGCTGAGCACAAGCAGCCCAAAGCTCCTTGCTCTCTCTGCTTCAGGGAGGTCTTGTCTCTTTGGGTATGGGTGACACACAGGGAGCAGAAAACAGAGCGAGTGAAGCACAAGAACATAGCGATGTTGGAGGCGGGGTGGGTATCACACAGCCCGCTTGGATTACACACAAGAGGGGGCTCAGAGAGTCTCAGGAGGCAGAAACCTAAGCAGCAACTCCATAATGAAGACAGAATCCTGAGCCAGAGGAAGTTTTACTAGCTTATGTTAAAGCTCTCCTGGAATTTCAAGTTTCAATGAAATTAACTTGCTTTTTCCCAGAGACTAAAAGAAATCAAAACACTCAGTATGCCCCAATATTTGCTCTTACATACAGATCAGATAAAATCTGTTAACTATCATTTTTAACTTCTGTCAGGGATAGTGTTTAAACTGTCACACAGCAATTTGATGTCACTTACTTCCACTCACAAAAGTCAGAACAGTAGGTGCAAATGGAAAAGAAAAACTAACCAAAAAAAACCGCCACCCCATACCAAAAAAAAAAAAAAAAAAAGAAAAAGAAAAACCAAAAAAAAACTGAAAGAACTGAAAACAAACAGAATAAACCCTTCAAAAATTCCTTGCTACAGTTTTCCTCCTGAAGGGGAAAAGAATGACATCTTCCAGTTCTGTCTCTGACTGGTTTATATTCTCCTGCAGCTCACCTCAACAATCAACTCCAATCTGGAAGCCCCACTTGTCACACTGTCACCCTGTTACAGAAAAATTCAAATCTCTCATAAGCCTCATTTCTGAGAAATACAACATAGAACTATAAAACAGACTGATCTTGTACCTTCCACATGGAGTAACACACAGCAGTTATCTTAACCACTGCAATAATTTTCCCCAACACACCTTCTCTCTCTTGACAAACACCTGTGCTGCCTGTGAGGCAGCACAGATCAATTTCTCTCACCTCAAATTCCTCCCTGGTTCTTGGTGTTTGTATTCAAGCTTGGGAAGGTTACAGTCCAAGATTCCTACAAGAAAGATGTGTAATCAACATGAAGGCTGTTTCTCCAAGAAAACAAAAGAATCTGATATGACATAATGAATTTACATAGAGAGGGAAAAAAATCCCAAGAGTATGTGTCCTACGCAGCAGCTTGTAAACATTTACATCACACTGAATGACAAAATGCATGCATTCATCTAAATTAACACCCTTCCATTTTTGTAGGCTCACTCACCCAGATAACTTTGACTTAAACTCCACACGGTTACAGCTGAATTTCATCAAGATGCATCAGCACAAAACCAAGGAAAGCAGGAAATTTTCAACCATCTCCACTATATCATTCTCTACAAAATGTTCAACTCAACTCCAAATACCCTATCTTATCCAAACTCTCTGCCAAACAAATCTCTGCCTCGGTACTTGTTAAAGCTGATTTATTACTGTCAAATACATTAATCTGTATGTTAATCTGCCTCAGGTCACTTGAAGTTAGTGAAAAGGGACTTTTGTCAAGCCATATAAAATGTTGGTTTTGGTCCACATGGGAGTTTGAAATCAGAGCTTGCGAGAGATCCTCTACAACATAAATATTATAACACAAAAACAGCAAGGAACGCAGAAGACTTCCTATAATCCATTTCTATTTTCTCTACTTCAGTTCATGGCATGTTGTTAAAGCCTAAAAATTTCCCTAAATGAAGGCTGAGTTTATGTTAGGATCCTGTGTCACTGGAGTTGTAAAGCACCAGCATGACAGCTTCAATCTGACGTTCACTGCAGAGGCAGAGGAGGGAAGGCTTGTAATTTATACAACCTACTTCATCCATACTGCAAGCAGTACACCAGACACAAAATCTGGCTCCAACATTACACACACTACATTATGTACAGTCAGTGCTGGTAATATTTCTATACAAAGCCTTACATCCAACAGTTTAAAACCTCCCCAGCTGCATGACTTCCTTATTCAACATTTCCAACAGAAAGCAGAACTAGTTTTCACTAGCAGACCACTTGCTTCCTAATATAATAAATTCTTTAGACAACTTACCAGATGATCCAAGATTTCAGTACAAACAAATCAAAAGTTCAGAGATGAATAAAGACTATTGTGCAATCCCTGAAGAGAAGCAGTTTTAACATACACATCCTGCATGTTTGCTTAGCAACTGGATCACCATAAGTAGCACAATATATTAGTACTGGCCTATTACCTGTCACATCCCCTGAAGAAGCAGTCACGGATGCAAGCAGCAGCAATGAGTATATCCCCCACCTTTCCTTTTTATGTTTGCCTAGTAATTAATTTTAAGTGCCAGCAATTCTCAATTGCTCCATCATTAGCATGACTAAATGTCATTCTACAATAGGAATTATGCAATTATGCTTTGGTCAACCCTAAATACCACCACTGTTACCTGTGACTCTGAATGTTCTAACAAATAACATGCTTATGAACTGTTCATTTATTACAAAGACATTGCTTCCATTATTGTCCAATTCATAAGTCCCTTCAGCTTGAAATGAGAAAGTGTCACCTCAAAACAGGATCTTCAAGAAGGAAGCATTGAGCTTTAAGGAAGTTTTAATGTCTACATACGATAGTCTCTCAAAATGTAATGTGATTTCTGGTGGTAGTACAAGAACTACTGGACACATCACACTTACTGCTAAAAGAACAAGAATGTGGAATTGTGCCTTTACAAGGATGGCCTTAGCCTACAAAAAACACTCATGTGAGTCTTGCAGGCAGATAAGCCCTCAGGCACTTGTATAATAATGAACTATTGAAGCAGAGCCAAGACATGAGTTTTCAGAGGAAAACAGTCATGGGTTCTGTGATCATGCTTTGTTTCTCACAATGACTTTACTGTGATGTGTAACAAGGGGCTGTTTGATCCAGTTAACTGGTCCAGAAAAAGTCAGCTGGAAAGGACTTACATGAAGGAATGAAAAACTAATGTGCTTTGAGAGCATCTTGTACCACCTTTCCAACAGCATTTTAAGGCTCTGCTGCCCCCAACCCAACATGTCCTGGCTATTCACAGTCCTGCAGGGCTGTACTGCTTCATCAACCCTGACCTTACCTGAGTACTTGAGATTGTGGAGTATTATCTCCAACTGTCCTGTACATCACTGCACTTTGCCCACACTGACCTGTACCCTGAAGTCCTTCCAAATCAGTTGACACAACTGGCATTTTCAACAGCATCACGTGCTGCTTGGGTGTTTGGGACACAAACAGCAATGCCACGGCTCTGAAACTTGGTCAGCTTCTCTTGCTGTCCATCAAGGATAAGCTTAACTTAAAATTGGGCTTGCCTTCAAGACAGAATACATACTACCCTTAAACTCTAAAGCATAGGTTCAAATTAAAAGAGTTTTACAGAGAAAGTAACTAAAACCAATCGACATCTCCTCAGATACTTCAGCAACAAGTCACTTCCTACTGAATCAAAGATTACTTTGGTAACCCAGAAGTTTTAACATTTTATTACTGACCGTCTTTCTTTACAGTCTTGGTTGATATAAAAACATCAGAAGAAACACCTATATAAAATCCTAACAGAGAGAAACAAGGCTTTAGCAAATCATACTCTGTGTTTCTGGGGGATGATCTAAAAAGAGAACAAATAATTGTATGTATTTATATTTAAATAATATTGTATTTATATTTAAATTTCCTCTTCTATACCAAAAATGTATTTGAAAATTGCCCCTTGAGAAATACCTTACAAATTAAGTCTAAGATACCTAGCAACTTCCTTCCCCGCATTAGTGAAGCTCATAAAAAGGAAAGGATTTTTATAAGACATCTATTATTGGACTATTTCTGTAATTCTGCAGATTTCACATGGCTGCCAATTATTAAAATGTGACAGAGCAGGAAGTCAAAGAGTAGTTGCACATAACCGTGGACATTAAGATAACCATGACACAAGCCTTTTTCAGCATCCTCATTCTAGCCTGGAGTACATAAAGGTCAGAAAACCACTAAGTAAAGGTTTTGTTGACTTTGTTATGCTTTTCTCAACCCTCAGAACACTCACCTCACAAAATAATCAATTTTGTTCCCCACTGAAGGTACAGCAGGCAGAAAGCCAATAGTTGGCACTTTGTCACACAACTACTTTAATAAAAATTATGAATAGGCTCTTACTTTTATTTCTACAGTCATATTCCATTAAAACAAAAAACCATTTGCCTAAAAGATTAATACTGAGAACAGCGTAACATTGCTGTGACCAGCCTTGCAATGCCATATGCCATTCTAGAGAATACACAGACAAATAAATAATTCTTAAACTAACACAATTTGCAAAGCACATTGTTCTTCACAAGCAAATTGGCTGTATCATCTGAATGTACCAGATTCCACCACCACCAACTTACCTCCACAGCTTCAGTATTTGTCTAATACATGCCCACAAATTCCACCAGCCATGGACACCAACACATAAATTAAAGCATTAGGGAAGAAAAGAGAAGAGAAAAAGTGAATACTTTGGTTTACACCAGGGAATGGCAAGTGCTCAGGGTCAGGAGCAGCCCACCAGGAAATGCAATGCAGTGTTCTTCATGACAAAACCATACCTAAGCTGTCAGCTGAGAAACTGAAAAGCATGTGACTCTTCAATCCCAGTCCTGCTAGCCAGCCACTTCCTTCTTCCTTGTTCCAAATGCTGGAATCCCTCTCCCTGCAGCTAAAAGCCTGCCAGGACTCTCAGGACTGACATATAGCCAGTCTCAGCTATACTTATCTTTGTACTGCATGGCTTTTTTAAAACAGCTCCCACTGCTGTCAGTGAGATATGGATACAGTTCTAGTACAATCAACAGTTAAAGATTAACTTACAGACTTTTACCACCAGCCAGAAGAATTTTGCCATTCAGATTAAATCTAAGTAGCCAGAGTTGGTATTTGCTATCAAAAGACAGCTTTTACTGCTTCTCTTCAACTATCTCACTGCCATCACAAGTTATGCATTTTACAAAAACCAGAAACAATGTACAGACAAATGTGATCTTGAAGTCCTTATCATGGTTACACCTCCCAGAATCTAGTATCACCTACCAAATAGTTTGAACAAGAAATCAAAGGAGCACAAGTAAGGGCCTTCAATGAAGTCTGTGGAATTACATTAAGAAAATATTTCCTATAGCAGGAAGGCCCATGGCCATTCCCTCAAGGAACAGCCTGTTATTCAAATATCCATAAACATCTAATTTACTAGCATACACTTATGACAACATTTTGAGAAAAATCAAACTTGACAAGTAAAAAAACATCCATCAGTAAGGAGCTAAAACAGGAACCTTGCCAGAATGCTGTCATTAAAACAGAGAAAAGCCCACTAAAGGCTCCTACCAGCAAAATGACCCTTATCTAGAAGTTGTAGAACTGCTTAACACATCCAGTGATCTCCTAAAAAAATTCCACAGCACATAAATTGTCATCCTCTAGACCTAAACAGAGCAGCACAATTGACCTTGGCTTCAAACAAAGAATGGCAGTCGCTGCAATCCTCTAAGCAGATGGAACCAACATGTTGGGGAAAAAGAGCATTTAATTTGGTTAAGAAGACAAGGAGGACAACTAGATTAACAGATATGAGAAATTGCTTCTGTGTACTTGTGATAAAGCAGCCTAGTGACACCTTATCTTTGAATATATGCAGATGATCACAGATACCCTTAGAAAAACAGCTATTTCACAACAACAAACCACTCTGGTAGACAGCTGGACTCTTACAGGATCTATTAAAATGCAGGCAACATTGTAACATTATGACATCTATATCTGGTGCACCTTTGGTTTTCACCATTAGGTGAGAAACATGAACATTTAGCAATTTGAGATAAAATACTAGCAGAAAGAAGAGAATAAAACAGGGCAAACAAAGGAAGGAGCCTTTCCTGTAGCAGGTTTGCAATGCACTTAGATGTGCTGGCAGAACACTGAGATACCCACTTTGAGTATTCAGATATGACTTTCAACCCATTCTGCAAGTAAATTCTCTACTCTCTTGCCTACTGCTGTCTAAAGGTACCTCACAGCCAATGATTACAGCTCTGCCTGTTCCAACACTTTCCTCCTGTAAATAGTGCCTGACTATTTTCTGTTCTCACAAGGGCTTAATTAGTCCTGTTCACAGAGAGCTACAGCAGCTGGCACATCCCAGCACACTCCACTGCATTTTCACAGCTATTGGAATCCATCTGAAATTTTTCTACACTAACAATTATGTGTCCTGTGAAATTACATCCACCTATATGCTTGAAGACCCCTTTCTGCAGTCAATTTAACCACACGACAGCCCTGAGATGTCCCAAAATCGCTGACACGCATGCAGTTCACAGCAGTCCAAAAAATCCTGCCTGATCAGAAAAAGAGACCCTCTCCTCCACCAAGAGAGCAGCAGAGACCTGCAACTCCAAAATACATGAGTAATCATGTTAAATCAGATAGCAAAATACTATTCAGACATATAATATTTGCTTTTCATATTTGTAAGCACCTTAATTCTGGCAACTCGCTTCAAGTTCTTTGCTATTTCTCAAATCAAGTAGCAACAGCATAAGCTGTGTGGCACCTCCTTTCCTCAGAGAGGCTGCCTGCTTATCACCTCACCACCTGCCACATGCCAACGTGCTGAGCAGCCCTCTGGAAAGGAGAAAGTCTGTCACCCTGTCCTGAAAGGGAACCTTGAGGTTCCTTGTCAAACTGGACTAAGATTATATATTTTATGTCAAATCACTGAGACAGACTTTCCAGAAAATATATGTAATCACTGGGCAAGTTCAATTTTACAGTTACATGATGGTAAAAGTCTGCATCTCACACTCCATAACCCAGAAGGCAGGAGGTTGTTCTCATCAAAGCTCTGTAACAGGAACTATCTGAAAACAACTCACCTCCTGCTTCTTATTAGCTTACACACTGATCTGCAGCATCCTACTTCAAAACTCAAATGTTCCAGTAGTAGGAACATATTCAAATGAACAAATGAAAGTTTAAAATGTTTTCAGAAATCAGTTTCCTAAAGAATCAGAACTAGGATCCTATTTGTTTCCATATTCTTAATTTTTGAAAACCAGTCTCTTTGTTAAACTTCTCTTGACAAACAGAGTGCTTTAAAACAGCAGAGGCAGACAGTCACCGTGTTAAGCACAACCAGCTGAAATAAGTCTTGTAAAAAGACAAGGCATTTAAAACAAGTTCTATTAGAAAACAATAGTTTAACAGTCCTCCCCTTAAACACTGTCCCAAATACTTTTTCATAATCACCACCATTATCTTGTGTAACGTCTTTTCAAATCTACCAACACCGTCTGTCAGAAAATTCACTGAATGACTCAGACAGACACTTTCAAATCATAATACTCAAAACTGCTATTTCCATTTCAGAACTACTTCTGTTCAAGGATTTGAATTGCTGATGGCATAATAATCCAATGACCTCCTGAAGTTTCCTTATCAAGATTTTCCTCACGCACAAGCAGCATGTCCACTGACGAAAGCAAGCCTTGCTGCTCTGCACAGTGGCTTGGACAATATGGTTATGTAATCCAAAGCCTGGAAAACTTGTAAAATTCTTAGTGCCTAATATTGAGTAGCTTCTGTACATGAATGCTTGACACAGCTCCTTGAACATGCAACTGAAGAAATGAGATAACAGCAGAGATCCCAACACCAAAATCACTGGCATTACATGCCCCGCCAATTCCCATTAATTTTCCTTCATCACAGATCTACAGGAACGCCTGCCTAGAGCAAGCACAGGCTTTCCAAAGCTCAGCCTCCTAATCCTGTGTCCAAGAGTCAGGCTTTCAGTCTGAATCTCATCCACATTGCCAAAACCACTGGTCACTAGCCACTTGCCATACTCATAGCAATGCCACCAGCTCAACAGCAGTGATTCAAGTCCATTAGGACAAAGACTGGGGTATGGGAGTGATGGAAAGCCCCATGGGTCTGGCTCTCTTGTTTCCTTAAGGTAATTTAAGCTTCTATACCCATTGCATTTTAAATCTATATTTGAGAATATACATATAACATATAAGAATCTGTTGGAGAAATTTTCACCATGAAAGGTTTTGCTTGAAGTATGCCAAAAATACACTCTTGTCCTTCACACCACGTTATGTTTTCATATCTGATTTACACTCAGAAAGTATCATTTTGAAAACCTGAGCAAGGTTGGGATGCAGCTTTTAGCTCCTCCATCACTACTTCTGATTCAGTTTTCCACATTAGCAACTACCCTCCATGGCTTTCACAGCAAAGCTGCCAGCAACCTTATTCACAACCATATTTAGTTGTCAGCTCAGACAAGGGAATAATTTCTGTATTGTATCAACTAATCTTACACTTCCAACACAACAATGACTCCTTTTAACTTGCCTACTAACACACACAGTCTTCACATAGGTTTAAGTGTCACAGAACAAATGAAGTTCACACATTATTAATATATTATCCCTATAATGCAAGCACCACAGCAGGAAATCTCCTTAACTGCAACTGGCTGGCAACCTTACAGGAAAAGAAAAAAACAAACTCAAAACACAAACTTCCTTTCTCCTATAAACAAGGCTAGGTCGTAGCCAAAGATAACAAGGAGAACTGGCCATGTTTCATGATCGTGCTGCACCCATAACTCCAAGACACAACGCCTACTGTTGTTGATCACAAACATATTTTGCTCTGTTACAGCAGCTACCACAAATCTGAAGTAGTCTCAAGGTTCTGCAGCAAACAAGCACCTCCACACTGAAGTATTACAAAAAGGACTCTGAAATGAGGATTTTTACAATTCTGAGTGCTGTGCAGCACACAGCTCTTCACTGACTTCCAGAACAGACCTGTGAAGACCAAAGCCAGGATGAAGCCAGAAATTCAATACTCTCTGACACTGACTATAGCAAGGGAGTGAAAACAGGAGTTTAAATTACACTCTAAGACATCAACTCTAAACCAGATTATGCCAAGAAGGGTTTGCCCAGAGAGCCTGGCCAGTTTCATAAAATTCGATCTATTTTTAAAAATACACAACATGGTTGCGATACACAAGACAATTCAGCTGTGTGAAAAAGTTCCATGCTGCATGAAAAATACAAAGTTTCTTTAAACAAGAGGTAACATCTAAAAGCTATTCTGCTGTGTGACAAATGCATGATAGTTTACCTAGACAAAGTGACAAAGTCCAAATGACAAAAAAAAGCTAACATTTAATATTAATGGTTTTCTCAAAACAAATGCTCACACATCTACTGAAGCCACAAAATCAACTGAGTTGTAAGGCTAAGACAAACACAAGAAGAAACTAAGACTGCTTGAAAACACCAGAAAAGAACAACAGCTGTCATCTCTTCTTTGTTTTCCAGGCAATTACCATATGTTTCAACATCTTTGTTGTTCATCCCAAGCAAACAAGAGATGAATACCTGATTCTCTCAGGAAAACAAAAAAAACCAACAAAACTTTTTTAAAAGTTTCTTCTGATGCCACTTGAGACTATCCAAACTGTGGTTACCCTAATATCAAATATTTATATTACATTATCTGCTGTTGGTAACTCCAGTGTTTATAGATATAAGCACTTAAAAACACTGTGCAAGCGGAGGAATTACTACTTACATTGCCTTCCTGAGAAGATTTCAGGCGCAGCAGCAGATTCCCCTGCCTGACAAGCAACAAGTGCACGGAAGGCTATAAACAAGACCCACTTACGGTGCTCTTGACCCACTTAGAGCGCTCCCCTGGCCTAAAGGCTCCTCCAGCAGCCGGCGATCCCGCCGCGCCCCGGGCCGCCCCGCCGGGCCTGGCCGGGCGCGGCCCGCGCCCCCC
>QUSF01000021.1:5624856-5666422 GCA_003676055.1 Chloebia gouldiae
CCCCCGTGCCCGGGAGCGCATTCCTGGAATCCGTGGGGAAAGAGTTCTGAGATATCGGGTCCGGCCCGTGGCCAGACACCGCCGTGTTGGCTAGACCGGGGCACTGAGTGCCGTGTCCGCTCTTCCCGTAAACTCCTCCAGGGACGGTGACTGCCCGGCTGCCTGGGCGGCCCATTTCTTCTATAAAGGAGTTCTTCCTGATGTCCAGCCTAAGCCTTCGGCGGACACACTTTATGTGCGCTCGTCCTGTCGCTGTTGCCTGGGAGAAGAGCCAGACCCCACCTGGCTGCACCCTCCTGTCAGGGCGTTGTAAAGAGCCATAAGGTCTCCCCCGAGCCTCCTTTATCTGGGCTAAACACCCCCAGCTCCCTCAGCTACTCCCTGTAAAACGTGTCCACACCCTTCACCAGTTTCATTGCCTTAGTATGGACTTGCTCTAGCACCAAAAAGTTCTTCCTGAACTGAAGGGCCCAGAACTGGACACAGCACTCGAGGTGTGGCCTCACCAGTGGTCTCAGGGGAGACCTTATGGCTCTTTACATGATGAAAACCAGGCAGTGTACAGGGGGACAATTGTTGCCCTGGTCCTGCTGGCCACAATCTTCTTGATACAGGCCAGGTTGCTGTCGGCTTTCTTGGCCACCTGGGCACACTGCTGGCTCATGGTCAGCTGGTTGTTGACCAACACTCCCAGGTCCTTTCCCAGCTGGCTTTCCAACCACTCTGTCCCAAGTCTGTATTACTATGTGGGATTGTTGTGGCCAAAGCATGGAAGGATTGACAAAGAATGGAGTTTCCAGCCCCCAGCAATGGCCTTCAGGCTGGAGGGGGGGGTTCCATTTCTCAGGGCTTCCTGTGTGCCCTGAGCAGGTGGCAGTGTCACCCTCTCCTCTCGGAATCAGCGTCAGGTGAAACCCCAGCACTTCCATGACAGGGAAGCCACCCGTGGGAACAGCCCAGAGCCATCCAGGCACAGCACAACCCACTGTGGGAAAAGTGTCCAACAGAACATGTACCAGAAAGGACAAAAAGGATCATGATCAACAGCTGTAAATCCCCAAATAACAATAATAAACCTCCTATTATAATACAGTAATCATATCATGCTCACGACCTCCATCCATCAGTCTTCTGCAGGACCTGAAGCTGTTACTAAAATATTTTGTTTCTTAGCTATGTTAAAATGATAGTTGAGCTCTAATTTTGGTTTTTGTTTTTTTGTTTTTTTTTTTTTTTTTTTTTTTCACTAGAAGAGAACATTGGGAGGGGAACTGAATGGGGGTTTGAATGTGTCTGAATGGTCGTGCCAAGAGGATGGAGCCAGGCTCTTCTCAGTGATGCCAGGCAATAGGACAAGAGGTAACGGGCAGACACTGATGCACAGGAAATTCCACCTGAATATGAGGAAGAACTTCTTTACTGTACAAGTGACCATGCAGTGGAACAGAATGTCCAGAGAGGGTGTAGCTCCCTTTAGGGAGCTATTCCAGAACCACCTGGACACAATCCTGTATCCCATGCTCTGGGATGGCCCTGCTTGAGCAGGGAGGTGGGAGCAGATGCCCCACTGTGGTGCATTCCAGCCTGACCCAGTCTGTGATTCTTTGGGGTGGACATCCCCTGTGCCCAGGGCAGCTGGAGGAGGGGAAGAGGGCTCACTGGACAGGCTGGCCTGCCTGCTCCTGACATGGCACCGGGCAGGGAGGCCACAGCTGGTACCAGACCAGAAGGATGATGAAAACCAGGCAGTGTTCCCTGTCCTGATGTTGCAGGAGGCACCTGGGAAGCTTGGCTCAGGTGACAGGGTCCAGACACCTGTGTCTGGTGTAGAGGCATGGAGGGGGAGCACCAAAGAGAACAAGAACTTGCCCTGTTAAGAAATGGGAAGTGTTGGCTGAGCAGCGGGAAAACCTCTGACGTGGAGATTTCACCTCCCAAAATAGTGTCCTTGGGGAAAATGGTGGAAACCCTACACCGGCATGTTTTACAGTGAGACCAGTCAAAACATGAAGGGAACACTACTCTGTTAGAGGACAATCTTAGCAATTGCCAGGGAGAATAATGATTGATAATGGATGATTTGGAGAGCCTGTCTGTAATTTGTGTGGCTCTACGTACTTTAGTGCTTTGCTGAGCCACACTCCAATCATTACACTTGTCCCCACACCCAGAAATTTTAACTCAAACCAGTAACTGTGAATGACATAGTTAAAGTAAGAAAAATTATCCCTATAAATTAATATTTGAGTTGTTTTGATCCCTATAAATTAATATTTGAGTTGTTTGTTTATTAATAAATATATCCTGCCCATTCCTTAAAACTCTGTTTATAAAACTATGATTCACTATTGTCTCCTTTAAAACATGTCCCATCTCACACATTCATCAAGGCTTTTGTTACTCTGAAGGGAGCAAGGTAGTTACTGAACATTACATTGCACTCTTACACATACTTACGGTTTCTCTCATCAATCAAAATGTATTTTGACAGCTGTTGGGCAGCAGCACGGGGAGCAGCAGCTGCAGTGGCTGCTCCAGCTCCACCCTGTGCCTGTCAGATGAAGTATTTCCTGCCCTGTCTTTCAGCATTTCTTCTGTAAAATGGCGCTAATGATTTAAAAATATTTTGAGCTTCATTGACGAAAAATATATGTAAAAACTGCATGTCATTTTCATCTGTCATTTCCTGTCACCATAACTCAATGTGTATGCAGCCAACTAAGAGGGAAAATGAGACAGGAATACTGATTCAATAAATATTAAATAAAATGAATTTGGGTAGTTTATTCTAGTTCAAGAGCCTGGAAATCAAGAAGCAAACTGTGCCCTGCAATACAGAAAAAGACATTTTCAAAAACCGAGTTATGTACTGCCTGGGCATTTGCAGATGATTCCTAGAAAATGTAGCAGTAATAAAATGTTCATTGCCTTAATTCCTTCAGAATGTGTTTGTCCTATATACACAGCCCTGTGATTCGTGGAAGTTGGCAGGTCATTACTGGTTAACTCTGTTGTTCTCGAGCAAGAGAAAACAAATCTGTCTGCAGCAAATGAAACTGAGACCGGCCAGAAACATCACAGTGAATTGCAGAGAGCTGGCACTCTAAAAAATTGGTCTAGATGTTTGCTCAGGCCAAGTAGATGCTAAATACTTGTGCAGTTCCTTGAGACCGTGGACAAGACAAGGTTCCAATTAGCTCCAACACTGGGTCTACCCCACATATTTTCATTTTTTTCCCCTGAAAGACAGTACTGTCCTTGCATGGTAATGCTCCATCCAGCCCATCCCGAATAATCTCGATGTTTTGGGAGTCTTGTGAAGGGTTGACACAGCGATATGGCACTCTAGGAAGTGCCACAAGACAAATGATTCAGAATAAAACTGCCTGAGGGTAAGGAAGAGCCTGGACCTTTTTTCTTTTTCTATTTTTTTTTCCCTCAGGATGTGTGTTACTGCTGCAAGCCTTTTAACTGCCTCATCTCTGTTGGCAAACATCCCTGAGCAGCTCCCTTCTGAAATCCCCAGGACAGCTAGCACCATGTGGCAGCACCGATGGGAAAAGGGCCTGGGGAGGCACTGCAACCTCCCAGCAAAGCATGTCTGCTCACTCTCTTTGTATTTCTTTCCTTATCAGAGTCTTCTTCTCCTCCCAAATCACCAAGGGCCCCACCCTCTCTTCTCAGTCACGCTGCTGAACATTCCTGCACCCACCACATTCCCAACAGCTGGAACTGTTGCCAGTACTGGGAGCTGGGGAGGCATCAGAGCCAGCTTGCATTGGGTGGGTAACATGGAGAGCAAACTGTGACACTTAGGGCAGGTGTCCAATTCGAGTGTCACAAGGCAGGATTTAGTAGTTCTTTTTATGGCTGCTGCACTTCATCACTACTCACAGGGAGAACTCCTGATCCTGTTTGCTCCCCCTTTCTCTCTTTCTCTCTTCAAGGAAATGCTATCATGTAGGTCATACCTTTTTGAATGCAAATGCAAATGCAAAAAAAAAAAATCCACTGTCATTTAAACAGAGCTAAGAAACAAGAAAGTATAACAACAGCTTCAGGCCCTGCAGGAGAAGACTGATGGATGGAAGCCATGAGCGTGCTGTGGTCATTGTATCATACTGTGGGGTTTATTATTGTTATATAGGGATTCACAACTGCTGATCATGATTCTTTTTCTCCTTTCTGGTACAGAAATCTAACCTTTGTTTATCTTTCAGCAGGTTATATTTAGACTACAGAGCTGGTATGCCCAGGAGGTGGCCCAGTCCCAAAGCCTGGAGCTGGGACAGGCTATCCACTCACCAGTCTTTGCATCCACAAGCCTTCGCACACAGAGTGTTGGTGCCAGGGAGTTAGAATCTGGCCAGGATACACATCTGCACCAAGGAGATGGGATGCACCTCTGTGTCCAAGGGACTAGACATACCCAGAGTCTGCCTGTGAGAAGAGGATCTGATATTATGTTCACATCTGCTGTGTGTCTGTCCTACGACAGTTCCTTCACAGCCTGCCCTTCAGTGAATTTCACTTCACAGAGTATCTGCTAGAAACTATTTAACCTGAAATAGAGTTAAACAAAAGCTAAATGAAAGTTAATGACCATATAAGCAGCTGATTCTGGAAAAGCCTCGTGACAGACACTTGAGAAATGCCCTGTAGTTACTGGAAGGCATTTCCCAAGGTCTCCTTGGGATGTTCTATGGCTGTGTCAGCAGATGAAAATACTGTCTATATTTCTGTAGCCACAGGTGATGAGGAATTGCTCCCACAGTGTAATTTAAACCTACCAGGGTTCTCTCTGGATGGAGTCAAGTATGCAGAGACTCCTGCATATTTGATTTCCTATGACTGAACAAGATCTGCTTCATTTGTGCTTTCTCAGGGTTCACAGGGAACAAACTTTGGTCCATATAGAAAGTACAAGTTACACCAAGGCTGCATGTCTGGATTCAATGTGGTTGTTTCCGGAATTGCAAAGGGCCACTCTGCTACACTGAGCTCTGAGCAGGCACAGACCTTCTGGGGACAAAGAAAGAGAGCTCCAAATGGTTCAAGTGGCCTGAAGTTCAGCAGTGTTAAAAGGTTCATTTAAATTTTCTCACAAACCTGCCACTTTCTTTGCAGCATGATTAATATCAACTGAAAGTGTCTGTTCTGGGATCAGCTATTGCTTAGCTTACCTTGCAGCAGAACATACTGAGGCTTCATTCATTCCCACTATAACTCAGGCAGTAGTTGCCAGATGGAAAATGATGACAGATTTGCATCCTGTTCTGCTCTGTTTAGGAGCCCATGTTCGCTGCCTTGCAGTAACATTAGGCAAAGGCAAAGCATAGTGCCTTTAAGCCCAAAATATTGTAGTTTTGCATGACTTAAGGGCGGCCATTCTATCAGCCTTGAAGTGCAGCAACTTCAGGGCTGGAATGTGGCAGTCAGTTACCAGACCACAGTATATAACAGTGTACTGTGTATCTCATCCAAATGAAACTGCAAACAGAACTTGAGCAGGCAGCAACCAGGCTGACCTCTCTAAGCCTTACTTCAGCTACAAGATCTTCAATACCCATAAATAAACAAGCCCTGAGTTGACCTCTGTTTTGTAGCACAGTCCTGCCTCCAGCATTGTGCCCGAGTAATACTTTGCTGCTACAGACCCTCCGAGGCTCCTGCTGGGCCCCCAGCAACCACCTGCGACCCTGCAAGGTGCTGCTGAGCCTCTCTGTGCCGAATTTAGTGTCCCCACACAATGAGGATACAGCTGCCTGCCTGCCAGACTTAATGAGCAGAGAACCTCAGCCTTCAATTAAACATTTTTTTAGCCATATTTCTCAAATGCAAAGAAATTAAGTAACTGTTTGAAAATCACAGAGCAGATTATCAGCAGAGCTGATAATTATGCTTGGCTCCCAGCCTCACCACACCCCTTTCTATCACTTTGTGCATCAAACAAGGCACAACTTAAAATCCACCACTTTTTACCTTCCATGGGAAAGAAGCAGTCCTGCTGCAGCTTTCTGTTTGACTTCCATTGGATTTGCATCAAGCCAGTCTGGCTGTGTTCTTACATTATACATACTACCATCCTCTGGAGGTGCTTTTATGTGTGAGTGCCACTGAAATTAAGTTTGAAGCTAGAGTTTAGTGGCATCAAATTTTTGAATAAAAAATTCCAGGAAAATCTAAAATACTGAAACCTGGGTCTTGTGGGGGAAAAAAAAAAAAAAAGAGGGAGGAAAGAAATCTAATGGTCACTTGTCTCCTATCGCTATATGGTTCCAGTCCAATAGGAGCTGCTGGCTCAAACCAGCCTGCCAGAGGTCTGGAATGCTGGAACAAAAGGCCAAAAAAACATATTTTTTTCCATCCAGACAACATTTTAGGTGGAAAAGGAAGGACATATCCAGGGACATACAGATGAACAGCAGCCCTAACAATGCCAACTTTTCCGATCCCAGAGTTGTTTAGAGCCACAGAATTAATTGTGGTGCCAAACCGCAGGGAGAGCTGTGACTCCCTAAAATGTGTGGTCTTTATCAGAAAGGCCAGATGAAGTAATTTTGAACCATTAGACACTTTAATAATGTCTGAGGGTGTCTATACGAAGAGCTGACACCTTCAAGCACAGATGCAATAAGGATGGACAAGAACATGAGGTGAGGGTGGTGGGAGGAAAGGTCTTTTTTCAGATGTATCTAAGGTAGAGCAACTTTTATTACACGCTAGAAACAGAGTATCCCAGGAGTGAATAGCTCACACATTTGATCCGATTTTGGGCTCAGTCCAACTCCCACTGAAGTTTAATGGAAGTTGGATCAGGCCACTGCACTCACATTTTTTCCATGCATGGAAAACTATTTCCGTTACTTTGAATTACAATACCACTGGATTTGGATTTTATATAATGAAGTAAATCTAGACCACTGTTTATATTCCAAAAAAACTGCATTCTGGGATGCTAGCAAATATATAGCCTGTTGGATTAAAAAAAACACAAAAACCTAGACACACTGGTTTAAAAAAACAACAGCTCCTAATTATTAAGCATAATTTCTCTTCCTTGTGCTTTTCTGGAGTCCTCAAATATTTGAAATATGAAAGGTACATATAAATTGTTCTCTGGTGGTTGAAATGGTGGAATCTGTAAAACTGCAATATTTTATAAGAAACAGAGGTTAAATATAAAAATAATAATCTTCCTGACTGGCTCATTGCTTATTGGCATATTTTAAGCATTTTAAAATTTACAGAAAAAAAAAATGCAACACCCTTGCGGAGTCAGTAACAAAGCGGATGTATATTACCAAACCCTTATATTTTGGGAACTGGCTTCTCTTGATTGTTCTGACTGCAAATTAACTCTGCAGATGCTGAGAGGTACAGGAAATGTCTTGTGCTAGAAAGAGCATTGGCTCCCTGCTTTATGAATTGGATTGTACTAAAATCCCAATGTGGTAAGACTGATTAGCAGACTTCAGTAATGCCTCCTACCCTGGTACAGTTTTATTACCAAGGAAAAACAGTTTTATTACCAAGGAAGACTTCCACAGTGAACACACACCCACACCCTGGGAGCAAGCATTCCTGTGGTTAGCTTATGCCAGGGAAGAGCACAGCCCCTGCCCTCTGAAACACAGAGCAGCAAAATAAAAGAATAAAACAAAACAGACATATGCACAAGTAATAGAGAGAAAGAAATGCCATTGAGGGGCGTTTAATGTTAAAGAGAAACTATACAACTGGGCTGGTGGCGAGGAGGATTTAATAAAGCTGAACAAGGTGACCACCTGCAGCTACTTCAGACAGAACTGACAGCAGGATGAGGAGTGCAGCTATGAGCATGTGTGTGTGTGCAACACTTCTTTCCACTGACAAAATATGCTCTGCAAACATCCCTGGCACTGGCAGCTTTTCCTCTCTATTGAAAAATTAAGTTTCAGCATGGGATTTAAAGGAAAAGAAAAAAAAATCCCTCACACACACACAGCCATGTGGTTTGAGCTGGGCAGATTTCCCTTGGCCCAGGTGGTACAGAAGAGCCAGGTGCTGGTTTCGTGGGCACTCTCAGGCTGTGCACTGGTCAGACACAGGTTCCTCATAACAGCAGGCTGTGAACTTTCCTGCACCCCACTGTGGTCTGGGGAGTATCCAGGAATGGTTTACAAGACTGTAGATTTTAAGCCATACTCACACAGCCTTAGCTAACCTTCCCTCTAATGTGACAAAGCCCTTTAGAGGGACCAAGAATCAGTTCCAAATTTCCCAGCGCAGGATTTGAAATCTGAATAACTAGGACTCACCCATGTCTGGCTGTAATTTCCAATGTGCAGTAATTATTCCAAAATGCTAGGATTTACTGATCAGAGAGAAGAAAGAACCCACTCTTCTTCTCACTTGCTTTCTTTCTGTAATGAAAGAGCACATGCTGGTGTGCTTTGCCAGCACCTCCTCAGCTTCTTCACCCTGACTGAAACATCCGAGGGGAGATGCACCCAAAGACATTCCCCAGCAGAACTGAAGGAATGTCAAATTAGCTGGCCTGATGGGGGAAATTTCAAAACTAAAATGTCTCTTAAATAAGCTTCTTTAATTATTATAATCTGTTTATTTATACAAATATAAAATATATTTATATAGATTTATATAATATAGATTTGTTGCTTTGGCAGCTCCTTTCATTTACAGACATACTGGTCAACGATCTCTGTGCACTTTTTACACTTGACGTAACAGCACCAGTGGAACTTGCAGTGGCAGCGCTCCACCTGCACGCTCTTGAACTGGTCGTAGCCCCGTCCGCAGCACATCAGCTCGCAGCCATCCATGCCCTCCGAGGTCTTGTTGCACAGCCGGCCCTGCGTGCCCAGCGAGCCCGTGGTCTCGTTGCGGAGGCAATAGTCCGGGCTGGGGTCCACGTAGACCAGGTCCTCCTGGGTGGGCATGTTGAAGCGGTTGTTCACCAGCTCCAGCTTGCCCTTGCGGCTGATCCTCATGGCTGCGGCGCTGTCGTACTTCTCCTTCAGCAGGTCGCCCACCTTGCGGAAGTCGGCCAGCTGCAGCCAGCAGGTCTTGAGGCTGCACGAGCCCGACACGCCGTGGCACTTGCAGGCTACGTCTGCCAGCTTGTACACGGCCTGTGGGGAAAGAAATGCAATCAGGCAGAGCTGTGTTTATTCCTGCTGCACTGGCAGCTGGCTTAATTACAACGAATTCATCGCGCTTTCAGAACTGCTTTGATTATCCTGCCATTTCTGTTGTTTCGCCCTTCAGAAGAGACAAAGGTCTTCTCCTCCCCCTGTTGCGACTGCTGCGTTCCTGTTCCCTAAGAATTTCTATTTCTGGTCACCCTGCCTGCAAACACGACTTCCTCACCCCACCTTCTTTCCCTCTAGCAGATTTCTCGCAGGGTCAAGATCAGGAGAAAAAGATAAGAAGCCCTCTTTGCGTGGACTCTGGAAATTCCCCATCTCACAGACCTCCATGGTGTGGCATGTTGTTCCCATTCAGTGCTGCGGGAAGGGAATGCCTGGGAACCAGCCCATTACCCGCACCAGGAACCAACGCTATCATTACAGGGATACATCTGCATCCTTTGGAAACAAATCCATGGACCCACACCTTTCCCGTCATCTCCCCCGAGAGGAGCTCGTCTGGGGGCAGTGTCCAGAGAGAGGCAGGCAGGGTTGGTGGTGCACAGACAGACACATCTCCCTGGAAGGCAGCTCGAGGTGCTCCCCAGGCGTCCCTGGTAGTGCAGGGCTGAGCTGGGAGCCCTCGCTGTGTTCCTGCGCCATCTCGTGCCCAGCTCCCTCCAGGAGCGCGGCTGTCGCCAGGCAGAACAGCCACGATTTCAACAGCACATGCAAGCTTCCCGTGCTGTCTTCTCCCAGACACTCCCAGCTACATTTTCAGGAGCCTGCAGGAGCTGCAGATGCACCACACCCCTGGAAATCCAGCATCAAAGTTGGCAAAGAGTCTTGAAAATTCAGAGAGTGAAACCCTCATCAGGGCGATCACAGGATGTGAAGGGAAATAGTGCTTACTCTCCTCATCCCCACACTAGCTGGGAGGTGACAGAAATATTGAGAAATAAAAACCCAAGGAAACGAGACTGAAATGCAGGTTGGGTTTGTTCTTCCCATTCATTTCAGAGACAGGTACAAAAGTGCAATGGCACATGAGGTCCTGCCAGCTCTCAGGCACTGACAGAGCTTGCAAAGCAAGAGCTGGGCGTTCCCTCACCATCAGAGCTACTCTGTGTTACAGCAGCTTAACCCGAAGCCCTTGGCTAATCATCCTCTCAGCATCAGGCTCACAGCTGCTCTCTCAAGACCATCCCGCAGTGCTTTTGCCAGATCCTGCATGCCAAGCAGAGATGTTTGGCATCAGCTGCAAAATTACCACCAGCTGTGTCTGGTGGGGGAGAGCAAGGAACATGAGAACAAAACAGGGTGCTCTGAAAGAGATAGCGATGTGTCTTCCAGCCAGGTTTTCTGCTGGAAAAAAGCAGCCAAACACAGAGGTTTCTTTTTTGCCTCACTCACTGACACAGAAGAAAGCTTCCCAGCTCCCTGCTTTCATGTGCCAAGATGATTAAGGCAAATGAGCATACTGCAAGCAAAACCTTCTGCCTACAACAACGTCCTGGACCAGCAGGGAGAGGTCAGAGTTCTCCTACAACAACTGGTTGCTCCTTGCCTAGCTAACATCTACTGCTTTTGACAGCTAGTGAAGATTCAATTTGGCTTAATGGCTAAATCACATGGAGGCCAATCCAGCTCCTGAGAAAGTCAATGGACTGAGCCCTTAAAACAGAAAAGCTTTAGTTCTGCTTCTCAGAGCTCAATTTACCAAGGCAATCCCTCACGGTGCAATGTAACAGCTACAAGCTGGGAGTTAAGCACTTGTCTTGGATCAAACTACAATTGCAGAGGACCAACCACACCATTACTTAAGGATTCCTGCTGTACTATGACCAGACAGGCTACAGCTAAATTTCCTGAGCACCAGACACTTACTATATCGTCACTACACTGCCAGCCTGCTTGTTATAAGCCTGTGTTAGCACTTTTTGGTTATGGTTCTGTCAAATCCCAGGCCACTCATGCCTCCCTTGCCCTTGCATGTGTTTTTGTAAAGTATTATGATTCTTCCTAATCCTGGCCTTTGTTCCTTTAGAAAAACACTGCAACTCAATCCTCTTCAGTTAATGTCATGGGAATGAGTTCACTCTGACTTGGCTTTAGGCAACTGATGCTCAAAACATCTGGCCCGTGTGGGCAGTAGCTGTTCTGGGGAAGGCGAGTGCCACCAGTGATCACAGGTGAGCATGGTGCCACTCAGCCCCCCACAGCTCCCACCACCCATGTGCTGTGGAGCCAACCATAGCTTCAGCTGCTAAATTACTCTCCCACTCTCCCCCTTCACTGCCCAGATGAGGTGAAAGCAGAGGAAATTGGAGAATTCCTCTCCAACCAGGCTCGGGTCAAGGTAGAGAATAGCAGACCCCACATGCAGTTCTGAGGGCAGGATCTGACCGATGGCCATGCCACTTAAACAGGTTGAAAATGCCTCTAATGAAAGGGCTTAAAGCCGCTTCCCATAAGCCCAAGTTCTCTTCCAATTCTTTTTGTGCAGGAATGGGAGCAGGAGGGGAATTAATGGGCAATTCCTACGTGGTCAATTAAGCAGACCCCCTTCCAGGCTCTTCAGGCAGTGGCTGGAGTGACTGATGACTGAGGGCTGCCATATGCTGACTGAGTAAACAGTGTGGGAGGACTGACTGCCACAGCCTGCCAGACAGAGCGACAGATAAGCAAGGGGGGCAATAAGAGAGGGTAATGGAGACCAACTGGAAGAAAAGACAGATGGAAGGAAAGGACATATTGAGATAACAGCCAAAGACAAACAAACAGAAGCAATAAAGCCAGAAGCCACCACCACAAGGACTACAATGTGGAGTGAAGAGTTGACGGGGTCAGGACTGCCTGAAAGATAAAAAACCTCTGATTCCCTCCTGTCCCCCCACCCAGCTCCTTCTGAGAAACACAGAGAAAAGGGACAATCCTCTCTCTTGCCACCAGAGCGCCTCAGGATTCAAGGAGAACTTTCTCATTCATAGGAAACTGAGTGAAGGGACATGCCAAAAATCAGAAGGTATCAGCTGAATCCCTGGCAGTGAAAGCAGGGCAAGGCTGCAGTGGGGTGGCAGCTGGTGGTCACTCTGCAGAGTTCACTGTTGGGTCTCCAGAAGTCCTTTCTTCCAGCATAAAGTTCTCGGAATGAGTTACATATGCACCTTCTTACTTACAAAACCAGTTTCTCAGAAGTTTAGGAATACAGGACTAGACAGGACCTCCTGGGTTATAAAGTATGATGCCTTGCTATTGTAGGCACTGCTTCAAGTAACATTTTCCCTAAATGCAAAGGATGCCCTTTTAAAAGCAATTAGGTTTTCAGCCACCATTATTCTGATTGCCATTCCAACAATAAAATATCTTTTTCTGATTTCCAGCCTATATGTATTTACTTTATGCCCATTTGCTATTGTGCCAAATTGGCCTTTTGCTTAAAAAGTACTTTCCCTTCCCAATTATTTCTCCCACGAACACAGACATCAGTCATATCCTCTCTCCACTTTCACTTTACTAGGCTAAATATGGCAAGCTGCTCTAGCACACTTTCTTAAGAAAAGATTCCTATCCCTTGGGTCAGCCCTAACAAGCTTTTCTAGTCTGAGGTCATTTTACTTGGGAATATGAGAACACACAATACTTTGGGGCCTCACGAGAGCTTAATACATGGCATTAGTATTCCCCCATGTTGTATAAAAAGATTTATGTCTAGTGTGTTACAGGATATTTGCCACCTTCCAAGTCATATTACATCTGCAGTCATTTGCAGCCGACTGCTGCGACCAATTCTTTCCTACTCTTTTCCTAATGGCTAAAGATGTATTTCATGCAAGGCCTCAAATGATGGTCTTAATGTTGTTTTACTCGGTGTCATTAGCTGCTGTACAAAATTCAGCTTCTCCTCCGTAGTCATAATACCTGCCACTTTTGCATCAACAGCAAAGCTCATCAGCCCATTCCTAGCACTCGTGTTGAAGCTCAGAAACAAAAATCCCAAGGCCAAGTCCTTGAGCTCTGTTAATCAAACTCCATTAAAATGGAGTTTCACACAACTTACTGACATCTTTCCTTGAACCAGCTTTTTGTCCATCTCATAGCTACTGCAAATTTCCTTACATCTTCCAGTTTAACCAAGAATTTCCCATGGAGGAAATACCGCAAATGTTTCACAGAAATATGACTTACCAGATGTAGTCTGCTTTTAGAAAACCAGTGATGTTGTAAATGATTGTGTGATCAACCTTTGAAAAAGTCTTCTCAAATTATTTCCTACTTTCCTCTGAGCTATCCAGTGCCCCCCACCCCAGCTCTAAGACCAAAGCACTCATTCACTTCGGGTACCAAAACGTCTCTGCCTTTAGGCTCAGCACCATCCTCACTGGCTGTCTCCCTTCTTCCAATCTCCTCCAGTGTGCAAAGTTTAGAAAACCTTTGCTGTTTATTTTATTAGCCTTTTCAAGGTCTGACTCAGCATGATTTTTACTGTTCTCACCTCCTCTTTACACTTCTTGACCGCTAAGACAGAGCTTTTTATTATTTATTTGCTATCTTCTTTTTTTTTTCCTTCCACTGTTAGTAGGCTCTTGATCTATTCCTAACAGCTTCTCTGTGGCAGTTATTCATTCAGTGAGCTCTGGATATTCTTCCTACAACCTTTTTTCTCTTGTTGGCATGCAGAGTTGTAATGGCTTTAGCATCTTGGACTTGAAAAAGTTCCAGACCTCCTCCACATCCAGTTCCTGAGCTGAGCTTATTAACCAGCTCCCTTAGTTTATCAGTTTTTTGGGGGTTTTGTTTGTTTGGTTTTTTTTTAATCCATTATTTTAGTTACACACTAGTTTATACTTCAATTTAATCTAATCTAAAATGACTAGTGTTCAGTTAATCTATGTTACTGCAGTTCACCTGGCATCTCAGACTAGGGGCCATACTCTGTCTCTGGACCCCCCAAGGCTGTTGGGAGTCTCATGTTCACTCCTTGCTTTAGGCAGGGTATCCTTCTGTAGTACAAGCTCATGCTCCAGATATGTAGGATGCCCAAAGCAAGTAATGCAAAATAGAATGTTACATTCAGGCTACTATTCTACCACCCCCCCCTCCATTTCTAAGCAAATGCAAAGCCTCTGTCCATCCAAACAAAAAAAACCCAATCAATCCAAAAACAAAACTCAGTGAGTTATAAAGCATTCAAGTCCAGTTTTTCACCTACTGCAAATTTACCCCAATTTTGTTTTGCAAAAGAACCATGAAGTACTTCAACCTGACACACCAATTTCACAACCAAAAAAATGGAACAAATCATCTTTGGTGTCAAAATAAAGCTGAAATTACATGCAGAAAAGACAGACATCCAGGGGAAAGGGAAAGATAATTCAGTAACAATTAGAAGTAAGAAAGGGCAGAAAATTGGTAAGGAAACTAAGGATATTAGTTAGGAATGTGCAGAAGAGCAAGACTAAGTACACTTAATGGGATTTTTTAACATGACTTAGAAATAAAATTAACCTTTGAAAAGCATACTTCTAGGGAAGAATGATAAAAATTTAAAACACCCTGGGGAAAATGCACAAATGTTCAAGTTAGTATTCCTGTTCTACTTTTGGAAAGAAGCAGGATTACACAGCTGCACTGCATATGAATGATGCTACACCTTCCAGGCTATTAATCACAGACAGAGGAATTGTGTGAAAAGCAAAAGTGCATACACTGAATGCATGCAAAAGAGACATGGGAAAACTGGAAATAGTACACTAAAGTGACAGGAAAATGATTTGATGGCTGATGAGAACCTCTGAAAGTGAGAGCCTTCAGTGCTCAATCTAGTTTGTCAAGAAAGAATGGTGAATAAATTACAGTGGCTAAATACCTGTATGCCAAGGAAATTCTGATTACTAAGAGATTTTTAGATTTAGGTGTAAGAGTCAGAACAAGAACTGACTGGAAGCTGGTGTCAGAGAATTTCAAATGATAATTAGGTTCAGAGTTGAAACAGTCATTAATGTTGGTATCATACTACAAAGGGAAGTGATGGATTCTCCATTCCTAAGGGCTCTCAGATCAAAATTGTGGATCTTCTCAGAAAATGTTTGCTACCTAAATGCAAACTATTTATTGTGCCCAGTGCCAAAGTAATTGAACAAGGCCTGAGTTTCAGAGATAGCCAGGCACCTGGGCTTATATTCCCAAAAATCTAAATGATAGCAGTAGAAGACAACTCTATGTACCAAAAGGTTCTTCTTTTCACCACCAGCATGTTACTCTCAGAGCTCCGGGAAGCTAATTTCTTAGACATAAACCTTAAAAATGGGTCATAGAAGCACCTAGTTTATTTGGAAGGGGCTTAAATGTCTACATATGTGTGCATACATACATACATGTCTACATACATACAGTATCTCAATAGACCCCAAAATTCACTGGCTTTAGCTGGCAATGGAAGCCTGACATTAAAACTGGAATACTGTCAACATTGTCTGTAATAGTCACAAACATGCAGAAAGCATGACTATATGCTGTTACTGGGGCATCACTGGATTATCCTCCATCAAATCCCCAGGGAATTTGATATCCAGCTACACCCTGGACAGCTGGACCCCTTGGGCCTTCTGACTCTCCCTCTGAGAAAAAGGAAAGGGTCAGCACTACTCTTACCTATTGTAAACGCAGGTGAACCCAGTGGGAAGAAATGGTAATGTCTGACTCCAGTTCAGAAGGCTGAATGATTTCTTTACTGTAACTATACTATAATATATTAATATACTATTTAAAGGAGATACCAAAACTACATACTTACTTTTTCTAACTACCATATCTAACTCACAACTTTTGACCCTCTCTCGAGAGTCCCAGCCACAGGTGGATTGGATTGGCCATCAGGCTCAAACAATCCTCACCAGAATCCAATCAAGCACTCACCCCAGGTAAACAATTCTCCAAACACATTCCACATGGGAAAAAAATGGCGCAGAAAGAGAAATTGTTTTCTCTTTCTCTCCTCTGTGCTCCTTTATGAAAACATCCTGAGAGAGAGAAGACCGTGCCTGCCACGCTTACCCTGCGGCCAGCCTCGTTGTTCTGCAAGTTCATCAGCATGCGAGCCTGCTCCTCCGAGCCTCTCACGTAGTTCTTCTCCCTCTCCTTGGCATCCACGAACTCCTTGGCGAAGCGGTAGCCGTACTCCACGTTGTCCCCGCAGCCGCCCCACAGCCAGTCCCGGGGCAAGTCCTTGGGCCGGGCGGTGCGGCTGCAGCCGCAGCTGGACAGTTCGCCCTCGCGGCACGCGCGGCTGATGGCGTTCACCACGCCGGCGGCGCTGACCGCGTAGGTGAAAGCGGTCTCTCGGCTACCTGGGAGAGAGGGGTGACAGCAAATTAACCCCCACAGGTCTCACTTTGCGTGAGGAGCACGCAAACAGGCTCCACGGCGCGCTCTGAGAAGGTGCACGGAATTTAACGGAACTAAAGGACGCGACGGTCAAGTGCAAGGGCTCCATCCTGTTCTGGATGGGGATCGCTCATCCTCTTTCCCCTTCCCTTATCCTTTCATTCTAACCTGGAGAAAGCTCTCAACCAGCAGGAGGGTTGCTCACTTGCTGAAAATACAGCCGCTGACTTAGCCTCTGCATTTGCCAATAATCATTAAGAACAAGTTACAAGGTTGGGTCTGTGCAAAAGGAGTACTCTGGTTAAGCCAGTTACTGCTTTTAATAGCTTTCATTTAATTGGGACATGCAGTCTTTTTGGGCTTCTCTTCATTGAACTTATTTTAGTTTACATAATGCCAGCTGAAAATTATTTGTAGACAAAGTGAAGGAAACTCATTTTTACACTGCAACAGCAAGGCAGGGGCTCTTCCACTGCCTGCAGAAACACAGTGCTGGAAGAAGTAAAACTCCCATGTAGACCATAATAAATGAAAAGACTTTCCATTAGCAGGTTTACTAGGGACTGCCCTGCTTGGCATGCATACCCTATCCAGCCAAGCAGCTGGATCAAGTCTCCAGCTCAGTATTCCTGGCAAGGATTCAACCCCAGGGTGACCGGGGCACCAGCACAGCCAGAGCAATGCATGAGGCCAAGCACCAGGAGTGCTGAGTGTTTGCAGGGAGGGAGAGAGACAAGGAGGCAATCCACACCTGCACTCTCACCACAGGTCTTATAAATAGCTGAACCAACACCTTCAGAGCCATTGTGCTCATCACCAAACTTGCAGGTGATAAAGAGAACAACTGCCAAAGCTTCATTAGAATAAGCAATCTAATTGTGAAGGGCTACTTACACCAAACCCCAGCAAGATGCTCTCAAGCAAATTTTGATGACTTCAAAGGGCAGATCCTCAAAGCATAGTTTATCACCAGCTCAGGAGGCTCTCAGTGCCAGCTCCCTCAGCAGGACTGAACTGAGCATTTGGTGTGCTCTTCTTCCAATTTGCACGTGCTGACAATCCCTAATGAATAGCAGTTTATCACCAGCTTAGTGGTAATGACCCAAGACAAAGGCAAGGTTGTAAATGGCACCCACCTTGCAGAACAACTTTGGATTTTTTACCCCCGCCTAAATGAGAGACGAACACTGAGGGTTTTTGGAACACAGCTGATGAAATGCAGGATGCAGAACACAGAAGGGAGTTCTTTACTCTCAGGTCATTAGAAGAGACCTATGCTCCCCAAATCTCCCTGCTTCAAGAGATGCAGAGGAGTGACTCCTAGTTAAGGCAACTCGGATGAGACTGGCCTGTAAGGGAGTTAGGGTAATTCTTCAGTAACCAAAATCAAGCTTTTACTCATCTAGTTTGTTTTCTGTGTTATGGGTCTTTTAAGGTAACAGTCCAATGTGCAGTTTTGCCCCTACCTGTATGGAGAAAGCCCTGAGGACACAACAATCATCCTTTTTAAGGAGAGCACTTCCCTCTCTATAGAGATGAAAATACATGCACGGGAAAGGACCTCACACTGTGACAGCTCGTGCAACAGAGACTGCATGACTCCTGGTGCTTATCATCCTTAAAGCTTGAGATCCCTGAAAAGACACTGGGATTTGCACTTTTATGTCCATATTTTAATCGTTTCCACCTGTCAGATGTAGCAGCACAACTCAAGTGTGCAGCCCCTGCATCCGCAGGAGCTGCTCAGGCTGCTGAGGATGCTGGTGGGACAAGAGGCTGGAACAAGTCACACCCACCTTACTGCCCACAAAGCAAATACCTGCAAAACCACTCGGCTTTTCGCTCGTCCTCTCAAAAGTTCAGCTCAGTTCCGCACTTCTGCGCTGTCGTCTCGAAGGCCTGGGGTGTTATTCCCCAATTTGCCATGGCCTCTCCCGCATCGCTGCTGCCCCCGGGAGCCGTGCCCGGCGGCGGTGAGCTTGGCGGAGCTCTGCTGCCCTCCTGTGCCCGCCCGCCGGGGAGCCGGGGCACCGCCGGGGAGCCGGGGCACCGCCGGGGAGCCGGGGCACCGCCGGGGCACCGCCGGGGAGCCGGGGCACCGCCGGGGCTGCCGCCGGGGAACCGCCGGGGAACCGCCGGGGCACCGCCGGGGAACCGCCGGGGCACCGCCGGGGAGCCGGGGCACCGCCGGGGCTGCCGCCGCTCCCGGAGCACCGCCGGGGCTGCCGCCGCTCCCGGAGCACCGCCAGGGCTGCCGCCGCTCCCGCCGCCGCTCCCGGGGCACCGCCGGGGCTCCGGCAGGGCTCGGCTCCCAGGGCTCGCCCCCCTCTGGAGCTGCTCGGCAAGGAAACGGGACACAAAAGTGTGTCGCTTTAACTTTTTTAATGGAAGAGTTTTCGTTTCAGCTCGTTGTTTTTAAAAGCATTACCCCAAAGTTTGCAGGTCTCGAAGAAAAACAAGGAAAAAAACTTTCTCTTTGTTCTCTGCTTTTATGACTGTCTTTTTTTTTCCCCCTCTTTTAGCATTTGAAAGGGCAGAAGAGATAAGATCTTTAGCTCCAGAAATGACTGGACTAACCTGGAAACCCCAGCCTTGCATTTAGGATTCCTCTGAAGGAGATATATTCTCTCCTCCCCTGAGGAAATTCTAACATGACCTTTTGGGGTGCTCTGTCCTCTTCCCCTCATAAATGCAGCAGTAAGGAATGTATCTGTATATAATGTATAGAGCTATATATACACACATGTGCAGTCTAAAATCTGTATTGACAGAAAAGGAAGCAACTTCTGAAGGATAATTTTTTACATCACTACATATTGTTATTCAATAAACCACATTTAAAAGCTAAGAGAAACTCTCATGACAACACACACAAGGAGAAAACTATGCTCCAAAGCAGCCTACTTCAGTGCTACGGGTGCCCCTCCAAAAGCTTTGTATCACTGCCTCACTCCCATGAAAAGCACAAAATGAAGGTGTAATGATTAAACACTGCCCAACCAGCTCTCCTGTTCCTGAGCAGAGTCAAGTTCTCTGAAGGGGAAAGGAAACTGATCTTCCAGGTTTCTGAGCGAACATTCTCACGTGGATCTCCCAGGCTTTGGCCTGGTCAGGTTCTCCTCCCCTCTCACAATCCAGTGCAGCTCCAGAAATCACATATTATATGCCATGCTCACATTGGTGGGTGGGCAGTGAGGGTTGTTGGCACACTATGCACCTTCTGGGTCCTTCTTATCTACTTTCCTCTCCTCCACAACAATCTGGCATGTCGGTGCACTCTTGCAGATATTCTGGTCTCCAGACCTTTCTCGTGCCATTGGCACAGAGTACAGAAAAAGGGCTGTGATCCAGATTTGGGCCTCAGAGGTTGAAAACAGGAGACAGACACACGGTATGAACCCAGGGAAGAATGACTTTAAATCTGGCATAACCTAAGAGATTGAAAGGCTTTGTCTTCTTCCCCAGTGCGGAAAATATATTTGCTGAAATGATAAGTAATGACTCATTACAGTGTAGGAAAACGTAGAAGCGGAAGGTGAAGCTATAAAACAGAGGAGAGGCAGCACCTCTCTCCAAAGCAGCTTATCACTGACACAGATAACAGCCATGAATCACCAAAGATCCTGGAATACCCCAGGACACCTTTAGTGACATTTTTCTTTTGTGCAGTCTGGTGCTGGAGCATAAACATTTGAATGTGCTCTAACTGACCAGAGAATGGTTCCAAAACTCTGTTGGGATAGGTTTTCAAAGTGTGGGCAACTGCAGGCACTCATCTCAGACATTGCCATCAGCAGATTCCTACCACAGATACAACAGCACTCAAAAAATGAATGCACACACAAACCAAATGGCAGGAGCAGGACTAGTGGCCATACCCATCACACACCTACAACACCTCTGCCTTCACCAAAACACAAAGAAATCTATTCCCAGTCTTAACTCATAGGATCAAATTCATTTTAGTGAGGAGAAATACTCCCACTTCCACTATCCACTCTACTTCCTTCTTCCTCTACACATTCTGATTCTTCCTGGCAGCTTTTCACCCTTCAGCTCCGATCTTTGCTCTCTCCTACTTCACCCTTACTTCTCCATGTGTGGACCCTCTCACTGCACTAACCCAGAATTGCTGGGAGCTACTGGAGAATGAGGATTGTTTCAGAAGGGGAGATTCCAATTTTATTGCAGCCTTGTGGAGTCACAAGTATTTCTTTGAGGATTTGAAATTTACACCATTCTTTAGAAGTTACACATGAGGGAGAGACATCAGAAAGGAGACATGGAGGTGTATTTTCTGTCCTTTGGTGGATGAAATTTCAGTTTTCATCCCCCAAAGCACAAGTTTTAACAATCTGGGATTGCATGCAGCCCCATCTGGCCACCACCCTTGCTATCAGAAAGTGAGAGATGAAGGATGAACAGATGCCTTGGATGTGTGTCAGGAACTGGAACTATTTCCAGGAAATGGCCTTTCCCAGGGGAGCACCCCAGAGAAGAACTGTTGGGGCATGAGCTGGGCAGAAAGGGAGGAATTAGAATAGCTCTGGTGTGCTGAATTAGGATTTCTGCAAGAATGAGTAACATATGCAGAAATATCCCTAGAATTCTCTAGGGTGACACATGAATTTTAGGATCAAACAGAAGAGATCACGGGACTTTGTTCTCTATCTCTTAAACGCCCCAGAGGTATTAAAGATGCGTTGTCTCTCCCTGTCCTGCTGCTTATGCTTTTTTTTTTTTTTTTTTTTTTTGAGAGTGAAGCCAAAACCAGCGTGAGCAATACTGGGGGTACAGGAGCTGAAGGTGTTTTTCCATCCCTCGAGTTCACAACCGAGAAATAGTTCTGATTCTTCTGTGTAAATGATTGTCTTTGTGGGTGGGAAACAAAACCTTCAGATAGGGGTTGTGGAGAGTGAGGGAGAGTGTGTGCGTGTGTGTGTGGCTGTTTTAACACCTTTTCTTTATTGGCCTGCTGTCGGACATATCAAACTGAGCCCGGATTTCTCAGTTTCTTGCCATCAGATGACTGCATTTCAAAAGGAGCTGGGACAATGTAGCTAGGTCACACCTCAATTCAAGTGCAGCAATGGCCTGTCAATGTGCCTTTTACGGCCAGCAGGGCAGGAATTATAAAAATCTCTTAGGTTTACACAGAAAGTGGCAATACGGAGAAGTGGGGGACTTTCCATGCCCGGGGAGTCCATATTTCCCCACGTCTCAGGGCTGCATTCCCTGTCCGAGATGTTGGGAACGATAACACGGGGCCATTGTTCCTGCCTGCAACTTCTTCCCTCATTACCTTTGAAGAAGCACACCAAACAGAGGCAGGCCCCCTCTTCCTGACTTTCCTGTGATCCCCCCGAAAGAAACTGTGTCCCCCTCGCCGCCCCGCTGCCCCAGCTGGCTCCTGCTGTGGCCGAGGTGCATCGGTGCCACCACACAGGCACAGGCAGCACTTGGGCAGCTCCTGCACACCAGGGAACGGGAAAGCTCCTTAAAGGCAGCTTTAGGAGCCGCGCTAATGGGGCTCATCACTCCTGCGTGTGTATTTGCAGGACGGGACAGAGGGATAGAGTGGCCTGCGCCCAGCACTTCCCCGTACTGCTGGGTGCACTCCTGTACTTCCAGGTGCTCCTACCTATTTTCATGACCCTCCCGAAGACGGAAGTGTTATCCACCGTGCTGCAGTTCCACCGCCGCTGCCGAAACTGGTACTGGCACTCCTTGATGGCGCTGCGGGCCCCTTCCCCGATGAACACCATGTGCTCCTGGTAGAGCTGGCAGAGCTTGCGCTGCCCGGGGGACAGCCCCGGCAGCTGGCTGCACACCGGCTGGGCGCCGATGATGTACATCTCAGGCCTCTGGATGGGGTTCATGGCCAAAGACCTACGATGAGAAAAACATCCCAGGGAGTGTGGAGGAAGAGGCCCCCTCCGCGAAGCGCCCGACACCTCTCCCCACCAGCCCAGCCCAGTCCAGCCCAGCCTCGCTGCGAGAGCCCGGGCGCATTTCTCATGTCAGCTGCCTCCCTCCACAGCTCTGCCAGATGCGAGGCTTTTCCAGGGCTCTAGCGGGAGTAACACTGTTCGTTTGTAACCGAGTTTAAGCACAGAAGACACCCGGGAAGGGAAGGGAGCAGAAAGAAAGCTCAGCACTTTCCCTGCAGAAGAAAGCCAGCAGCTATTTTACACAGCGCCAGCGAGCGATGCCTGCCTTTGAGCCAGGCTATTTTCCGCTCTTCGGGGGAAGGGGCTCCGCGGCTGCTCCCAAGGCTTTTGGCAGCGGGTAGGAAACCTTACCCATCCACTCCCTACGCATTCCCTACATCCTGAAGCCCGGACAGCATTTCAGCGAGCCCGTACAAAAGGAGCCCAGAAATGCCTGGAGGAGAGGGGCTGCGTCCCACCACTCCCGAAACTGGGCAGGGACAGCGGGAGGGGGGAAACCTGGAGAGAAGCGAGCTGCTCCGAAAGACGCCCAGGAGGCAGGGCAGTTCGCGCGGAGGGCGCCCGGCAGGAGCTGTCGCACGGCTCGGACGGTCCCCGGTCCCCGGCCCGCGGCGGACAAAGGCGCCGCCGGCTCCCCTCACTTACCACCAGGAGTTGGCGTCGGCCACTGGCGAGGTGCAGCTGCAGAGGAGCGCGGCGGCGAGGGCCAGCCTCGGCCCGGTCATGGTGGGCTGCGGGGGCAGCCCCCGCGGAGCCGGCCGCCGGGACGGGGCGCCCTGCGGAGAAGCACCGAGGAGAAGCCCTGGAGCGGGGCCTGCGTGCGGCGGGGGCGCGGCGAGCTCAGCCCGGCTGCCGCCCCCTCCCACCCCGCAGGACCCTCCCCCGGCCGCCGCCTCCCGGGGGCTCCGGCGGCGGCCCTGCCTCCCGCCCGCCCCCGGCCCCGGGGCAGGGGCCGCGCTGCCGGGGCTCCGCCGCCGGAGCCTCCCCGTGCGGCCCGGGGGGAGCGCACAGACGGCGGGGCTCTTCTCGCCCTTGCGGACGTCGGGAGCCTCCGGGCAGCCCCCGGCTCGGCCGCCTTTGGGGCGCGCCCCGGTGCGGCGGCGCCGGGAGCCCCGCGGCCGCAGGTGCGCAGGGAGCCGGCGGGACACATCAAAGCGCCGCGCTGGCCCCGCTGCCTTTGTCATGCAGAGGCGGCTCGGAAATGAGCTGCCCCCTTCCCAGAACGGCCTCCCGAAGGGCCCCGCGCCGCGGCCCCGGACCCGTGCCCCGGGCGGGGGGTCTGCGAGGTTCGGCCGGGCCGCCAGTGCCCATAGGGCTGGCACCTGAGCCTAGTGGCCGTATGGGCAGGGGAAGTGGACAGGAGAAAAGCTTCAAAGGCTCCTCTTGTCCAAAAGCCTCTCCCCCGTTGGAATCACCGCGAACCTCAAAGGCAGGGCAACCCGGCAGTTCCTCAGCCCTGTCTCTCCCGGACACCGGCAGAAAGCAAATGCAGGCGATCCTGAACCGTGCAGGTACTTCTAACATGCTCCTTACACTCTGCCTCCACGTTGTAGGGAAACAGCCACCTTATCACAGCATTGACGCTGCCGCTGCTGCCTCCATCTCTACAAGGCTTCCCACTGTCCTGTCCTACCTTGCACCACACGCTTGCCACCTCTCTTCCACAGAGAAATGCCCCTCCTGCCCCAGCCTCCTCACCAGGCCTGCTGCCCCCCAGCCTTGCCCCTGCGGCAGCAGGTTCCCAAAGGCAGGCTGAACGTGCGAGTCCCCGCGGGCTGCGGGGTACACGAGTAGCCGGCCTCGCCGTCTGCCTCAGAAGCAGCACCCGAGACATGAATCACCGGCCTCGGCAGCTCAGACTGCTGAAGTATATTTTTTATCGAATTCCTTGCACCCGCCACGGTGGACTTGCTGTGTTTGTTTGCAGCATGCTTCACTTCCTCCCCCATCCAGATGTGCTGTACCTGCAGCTGGTGGCCCATCTCACCTGGCAGGCAGATGTGGGGCTGCAAGTGCCAGAATTAGCCTCAGGACAAAAAAGCCTTGTGTGACCCAGCACCTCAGTGGGAGGGGAGTTTTACTGCTTGGGCACAGCAGGATCCATGTCTGAAGAAAACAGGGTGACTTTATTCACATCTTCTATATCCTCCCTTTTCCTCCTCCCACAGCCACGAGCGTGACGGAGGGATGGCGAGGTGTATGTGTGTATAGCCACGCATATGTGTTTTGGGTCTGTTTCTATAGGGAATAGACAGAATGGAAAGTTTATCTCCGTGAGTCTGGGGAGGAAGGAAGCTATGTATGGATGAATGGCTTTTCCATGACAAACAATGAGTCTGCACAGACATGGTGTGATGTCACCGAAAGAATTTCCAAGCCAGAAAACCTTTTCCCTGGCAGAAATAAGAGTGTCCCACCTTTCCATCTTGCCACAGCCAGAAAGAAGAACTAGGGCAGGGGGTGAAAAAATAAAAGCCCTCACTGTCTCTCACACACACACAAGGCATGTGCCATGTAAATAGATGACATGATGGGAGAAGTGTATCTCCAAGCTTTGCCCGCACCCTGCGGATTCTGAGAAAGGAGTAAACCATGGCGAGCCGCCCGGGTGCCTCTCCCAGCCAGGAATGTGAGACGGCAGCAGCTGATGAGGCAGTTCCACAAATACAGGTGATGTCAATGTCCATGTGAGCTCCTCTGAGCACATGTGCGCAGTTGCAGCACTCACGAGGCAGCCAGGACACACCACCAGGCAGCCCTGCACTGGTGCAAGCCCTGCACTGGTGGCCCACTGACAGCACCATGGCGTGGTGGAAACAAAAATTTTTCCAGCTGGGAAAGCCTAGGAGATGCTCACATGAAACTTGGTCCAGAAACACATGGCATTAATGACATATCTCTTTTTAAGTATTAATATGCACAGGCATATTGATTAACAACATATGATTAACAACACTCAAGTGTTATGAATACTGCTGGCAGCAACCTGACTGCCAGTGAGCACAAGCAAGTGCTTGTGATCTTATTTTGAAACACAAGACAGAAGTATTGCTGTATGGGATAAGATGGCTTATGCAGCCAGCCTAATATCCTGTCAAAGGCAGCTACTAAAGGAGTTCCTTCAGCAGGAGAGGTCTCAAACTCTGAATTCTATCTAATATCTGCTGCTGGTGAAAGCAACTGCCATTGAGCTACTATGTGAAATATGGAAGTAAGTCCTTTTTAAGGTGCTGGAAATAATTTCTTTACTGGCTGTGTTTATGACTTCAGATAAAGTGATAATAGCAGGTGAGGCATGGCTGCAGGGATTTAGGCTCAGCCAATAACTTCCACACCAAAAGCTGAAAAGCACTTGGCTGGTGGTCTGAAGAATATGGTCTTCCCCTCTTGCACCTGTTTCTACTTGCCACCAAAATCCTGAATGCGAGGTTTTGATTTTGTAAATAAAAAGCGTGGGTTATTTTTTAAGCCCAACTGCAGGACTAGTTCAAACAGCTTTGAGAGGTTGTTTGCTCAAGCCGGGCTGGGTGGGAAACATCAGTGTAATTTTGTGAGGATGAGAGGTGGGGTGAAGCGGGGCTGCTGGTGGGCTGGGATGGACAGAGTCAGTGAAGCATTAGGTAGGACAGCCCAACCTCACTGCAGGCAGACCCCTCACCCCTCCTGGCCATCATCCCTGTCCATCCTTCCCCAACCAAGTGACTCCTACTTTCACCCCAAACCATCCTTCCCCTGCAGCAGCCCACTCACACCAACTCAGACCACTCCTGCTATGCAAGGGGATGAAGCAGCAGGAGGAAGAACTCCAAAACCACAGGTTTCTCATACTTCTGTGGAAAAAGATCCCATCCCATCCCTTCCAGTGGGCATGGATCACTCAAACAGCAGAAGTGAACCTGCTTGAGCACTGCAGGTCTGATGCTTGCACCCAGAGAACTGAGGATCACCTGGGCCAAATAAGGGGCTGTTGCCTGAAAACAGGACATGAATCTCAGCCCTTAGATTAAAAGTCTAATGCTTCTAAGAAGGCAGAGCAGTGGCAGCAAGCCTTCATCTTTGTAAGCCTTGGCATTCTGCTGCATTCAACAGTCTGCTGCCCTAGGCAACTGTCTCCTGTGTTGGCTGGCTGCCTGAAATTTGTACCTGTGTTTGCCTTTGTTCATTTTTCAAAGGTGACAACTGTGCATGAAGCATAAATTTACACATCCAGTTTCCAAAGTCACAGCAAAGCAATTGGAGAGCTATCACTGCTTTCCCAACACTGCCCCTGCCATATTTGCTGGAGGGAAGCTGCAAGACTCCAAGAAAGAGAGGTCACGTCCATGAGATCATTTGCAAAGATTTGGCAGACCGTGAAAAGAGTTGAATCCTTGCTGGAAGACAGCCCTGATAAATGAGAAAGGGAGGGTTACTCATGCAAATTCCTTGTCCTACACTTATTGTTTCTTAAAAATTCAGGATGTCCCCAAATGTGACACAAATCTTTATCAAGTACTAAAAGGAGTGTTGAAAGAAAACATCACTTCCACATAACTCCAGCGTTCCTCATTTCTGCAGCTTGTCTGGTTTCTTCTGATCTGGGGAGAACTGATCATTACATTCTTGCTGTAATGATCAAGAGCTTGAGTTCCTGTTTATTCGTGCAGCTTGACTGGAGTTCAGTGTTTGCTTTTAATGCCTCACAATGTCCAGTGCATCCAGAAACACTCACTGCTTTCTCTGACACAAGACACTTCTCAAGATGTAAAGGATATTCACTGAAGTAGAATCTCCTCTGCTTAAGGAGCCAGTAGAGATGCACTGCCCAGCATCATGGTTTAACTCCTCTTCTTCCTCCTCCTCCTCCTTGTCCCAGGAGAGGCGTATTGCTAAGCACAACTTCATGTGATCTGGGGTATCCCTTTGGCCAGTTGGGATCAGCTGTTCCAGCTGTGTTCATTCCCAAATCCTTGTGCACCCCCAGCCACTCAGTGGCAGGGTGGGGTGAGAGGCAGGAAAGGCCTTGACTCTGTGCAAGCCGTGCTCAGCAATAACCAAAATAGCCCAGAGTTATCAACACTGGCTTCAGCACAAATCCAAAACACAGCCCCATACCAGTTACTATGACAAAAATTAACTTAACTCCAGCCAAAACCAGCACACCCAGGAAGGAGGCTTTCCATGTGCTGCTCCAAGGGGAATCCCTGCCCTCTGGTTCTGTGCCATGGACCTGCTGCTGACAGCATCGAGAGATGTATCATAATGTCCTGCTATCCATCTGCTTCTGGCAGACAGGCTTTAACCACAGTTCTTACTAAGACTTCAGGAATCTCATTAAAGTCACATACTTGCCCATTCAGCTGAACCAGTTTTAGGGAGTGTAGATTAAAAAAAAAAAAAAAAAAGCCCAAATCTCTTGAAGGTAAATTGCAGTCTTCACACAAAAACCTAAATAATCTTTTATCTCACCACACCCTGACTAGTCTGGTTCTGTGCTGCTCCCCTGCTGCCAGCCTGTCCTCTCTCAGCACTGTACCACCACACTCCTGTACTGGTGTCAACCTTCTCAGATCTAAATGCATTCATTTATTTGTACTGCAATTATTACTTAACCAGCAACTGGAGCCACCTCCATAGGTCCAGACACAGCTGGGGTGTTACAGAAGGTGTAATAAAACCTTCTTAAAGTATCCCAGTGTATCAGTCCTTTATGTCTGCCCTTTTGTCTTGACATTGCCTCACCTCACTGAATTGTTACGCACTGTCTGTCTCTGCTGGAAAGGCAGATTATTCCTGCTTATATCCTGCTTGTTTCTTTTGGTTCTTACAGGCTCAGTTTTATCTCCTGATGTGCTCATGCAGTACCTTTTTCTGCATCTCATCACCTGTCACCCCTGCTGACAGATCCAGATTTCCTTTCACCACTACCTTGCCCTTTCATTTTTCCATGACTCCCCCGGCCAATGACATCCAGCCTCACTGTCACCAGGGCATGTAGTGCAGCAAATGCCAAGATATACCTGCCAGTCTCAGCAGACTCAGTGACAGCTGTCCCTGAAGTGCCTCACGAGGGAGAGCACAAATGGAGGAAGCTTGCAAATAAAGCTAAAGTGCTAGACAACAAAAGCAGCCAGATACTAAACATGTTCGCTGTTTAAAACCAGAATATGTACAAAGGATAATGATTCTATGAATAAAACAATTTCTCATTTGTGAAAGATACAAAATATATGTATAGCCTAATGAACATTGTCATTTTCAACACAGTATTTCATGACAGGCAATGAGCTCACTTGGAGCAAGACCATCTCACCCGCTACAAGAAAAGAAGCAAACTCCAAAGGGGGATTCAGTGGTACTCGTACTCAGTCTTACAGCAGATTAAATCCGAGTGTCAAGCCAACCTTGTCCACTGAGACCAGCACAAGATGTCCCAAAGAAAAGTGCAAGAGACTCACCAGAAGCTACACATGCTGAAACAAAATTGATTTTAGATTTTTTTGAAATCGAGAAAGAAGCAACACAGACCCATCCCTACAGGTATATAGCTGTCTGGAAACTCTCCACATTTATCATATTCCCATGGACAGATCCAAGCCATCCAGTTCCATTTTACATGAAAAATCTATTTGCATGTTGGCAGCCTCAGCTGAGAGCCAGAGTCCTAAATCAGGACATGTCTAGCCCAAATTTTGCACTTCTTGTTCCCACGACTCCTATAATACCAGGGTTTCTGGGACTTCAGCAATCATCCATAATCACAAAGTGAAACCTTCTTAGCGTCCTCTACTTATATGGGAAAGTCCCATAAGAAATTAGACTAGTTCTACTATGTATAATTATAAATCTAACAAATCTAGATAGATATATTTGAAAGAAGTACCAAGCATTACCCTCTGCTGACCAATCAGCAGCTTATTTAAGATGCCCACAGTGTCACAGCTTCCTTGCCAGACAAGCACCCCATCTCCTTAAATTGCACTAACAATTTCATCTTCAGAAAATGTTCCCCAGGCCTCCTCAAAGGAGCCATGAGAGGTCAGGTTGAAACACAAGCCCAGTCAGGATTAGAAAGCCCACGCTGCTGCTCCCCAACATCAGATTTCCAAGAATGAAAGACTCCATCCCTTAAGGCCAACTAGCTAACATGGAGCTTTCCTAAATGTTAAATTTTCACGAGGGATTAACCCTAGAGGGGAGTAAGACATGAGAAAAGAGAAAAGAACATACATCCTTCCTTTGTTTTCCAGAGGCCAACCCTGGGAGCTGGTTTGCTACTTGCTGTATATGACCACAGCACAGAGCCCTCAAGCAATGACAGGAGGGCAGCCCTGGTCCTGCTGGGGAGCTGATGCTGCCTGCAGGATTTGTATGAGAACTGTAGGCTCAGACTAGGGTGGTTATGAGCACACCCATCAGCCCTCCTTGAAGGTTAGGAAGCATAAGAACACAAAGTTCTCTGACAACATGAGCAAGGAGGCAGAGCAAGGCCATCTAAATCAAAGCAACTTCTCTGCAGAGATTTTAGGACAGGCCAGGGGATGGAAACAGTTGGATGACTTTAAGTGTTCTCTTCCTCACTCTCATCTTGGAAAGCACGGAGCACCTTCATCCTCTCTAAAGGGGTGTCCAGCTACCCTTGTCCCAGTGGAGCCATCCCAAACTGAGAAGATTTATGTCTTCGCATCTCACAGGCCTGGACCTCATTTTTGCTCTGGATATAGATTGCCTTTAGCTTGTTCCATACTCTGTAATCATTTCATCAACTGCCAAAGGAAATCAAATATTCAAAGTACAGTTAAACTGTTGCTGCAGTGGTTTTTAATTATCCAGGAGTGAACGACTGGAGGAAATGGAGATACACTGATTACTGCTGTGTCTTGCACATTCTGCACCTCAGTGCAGGTCACAGGGATCACCATCAGACTGGGTCAGATCAAGACCCTCCTGTCAGTTAAACCACTGCCAGCAAAGCTTGACATGTACATTTCCAAAGGAAACAGTAAACTGTTGGAATAAATCCAAATTCATTATCATTTTCATCCTTCCTAACAGACTCTTCAAAGAATTTCTTACAAAGTCTAGTCTAATAAAAATAATAGTGATCAGCTTTTCCTCCGCTCTAGACTTGCAAAGCAAGCACATACACCCATCCCTTAAACCCCACAACCCCGACAGCCACTATTTTTCCTTTACCTTTCAGAAAGGGAAAGAGAGGTGCAGGAAGGGCTGAGTGACAGGTTGAACACAGTAAATCTGTAGTGTATTCAGTAAAACATTAAACCAGGTATCTGAAAGTAAGTATATCCCTACTCATTTTTGCTGAATGGGGATCAAAATTAAAATCTGCTTGCTTTTTCCATTCTTTCAACCATCAAATACTTCTGCTGTCAATTAAATGTTGTTCTTGCTCAAATACAGTGAATTCAAATACAGAATGTTTTGGGAATAATGCCCAAGTCTATCATTGCATCATCTTCACAGTTTTCACAAACAGTTTCCAAACCAAAGAGAAAATACTTCTTTTTTTCCCCAAGCATGCTTACTGTGTTTTATATTAAAAATAAACTTAGTAAATGTTGAAGCACTGTAAATAAGGCCCTGTCAATAGCAGAAGTTTACACCAATTTAACCAATTTCAGAACTTATCTTCTATACCGTCACACTTCAGTGAAGGAATTTCCTGTTAATTCTGGGTGCAAGAGATTTAAGCTAAACCTATTCAAACTATCTGGGGAATAAACTGCATATAAATTTGTACCAAAAAGGAGGTAATTTTATATCTCAACTTCTTTCTAGCACCAATCACTTACGTGCAATTTGAACAGCAGAAAATAAAGGTATCCTGTTACAGATCCTATTTGTAAGTTCACTGACACAGGCCGAGGACACAGCTGCACAGAGAATGAACATCAGCCTCCTGGACAGGAACTACACAAAGCTATGATGCTGCCAAAACCCCTGTGTTATCAGGTCAAGGCTTGAAGTGCAAGAACATGATAGCAAAAAAAGGAAAAGAAAAAATCAGTGTGTTAAAAAACAGATAACAAAGCATTAGTTTGAAAGATGGCTCTGTGTAAAATTACCTGATTTATAACAGATGAAGTTTCCAGTATTTGTGCTAGCATTTGCTGCATTGTAACTCTTTTCCAAAAAGGAAAAAAAGAACAACTGGAAAAGTAACTGAAGCTGCTAGCACACTTTACTCAAATTTGTTCATTTTCATTGACTTTGCCTCCATTTTCAAAGCATATTATATAGATATTTTAACTGCCAAAGCTATCCAAAAGCTTTCCAAAAAAAGCTGTGCTTTTTTCCTGCTTCTCTCGCCAACACGAACTCTAATGTGACATTTTGGTACAGACACTAGAATAGCATCCATCTCCTCCTCCCACAGCTCTGCCTGCCCAGCAGGGCTAACCAAAATCAAAACTTGCTTTACATCAACACAGCCAGTGCAAATTGTCACCAGACTGACTTTCCACCCATGGTGAGGCTTTTTGAGCACATCCTGCACTCCACCAGTGGCAATTTCATCCTCCAAATAGCTCAGCCCACACCTAGGCTTCAAAACAAAGAATCAGATTTCAGAGGTGCCTGTGGAAAACTGTGTTTTTCCTTTCCTGCTTTGGACATAAAAGATGTTGTAGCTACCAGAAACGTAACTCCAAGGGGTTAAATTTTCTGGAAAAAGTAGGTGCTTATCTAACACCTCATCTACTCAGAAAGCAGGGTACAAGCTCATGAATGACTGGCACCAGAGAATTCGTCCCTGAGTTGTTCTGAGAGTCCAGATTGTAACACCCACATATTGCAGCACTTCAAACAGGGATTTAAAAGTCACTGTTCCCACAGCAGGTGCAGCTGAGCTGTATAAGGCTGCCCAATTCAGATCACTACGATCCTGCAAACTTCAGAAAGGCACTTGGATATTTTGACTTTTAGTGCCAACCAGTTTTCAATGCAGTTTGCTATGGAGAGCTGAGGGAGGGCAGGACTGCTTCTCCTGCCACAGTGATGTCATCTTTGAAACAATGTCATATGGCATGAGACTGTCACCAGGTCTCAGAATCACACCTGAGAAGGAAGGAAACCAGCAGGTACTGAGTGATTCTCATTCCTGGTGAAAATTCAGAGAAAAGGGCGTCTTCCTCAGAAGCAACCAGTGCTTGGAAGACAGAGGCTTTGGCCTCTCCTGTGGCCAAACTGTGCCCTGGACACAGGGTGGGCATCAGGCCAGGTGCCCTGCAGGACAGAGCTGCCTCCCCTCCCCATTCCCTCACCATCACCCCTTTACACTAATGGCACTCTCTGGCCATAGAACACGTGCATAAATATCCTCCAGTGAAACCATGTAAATATTGTCATTATTTAATCCATGCTCACACTAAACCTTGTGCAGAACTTGCCACACACAACTGAATAGTCTACAGAAGATGGCTTTTTTTAAAAGAAAAAAAAGTGTTTATTTTCCCCTTGAAACTAAAGGGGAAACACATACTCAGTGGGAGAAATCCAGTGGGTTAAGTTCTTCCAACTGCCACTCAAATAAAGCTAAAATGATCTATTTTACACTACAATCCAAAAGAATATTTACTGTCCTGGAGATACTTTCCCCAACCTCTCGAACATATTTATTCTCTCTGGCAGTATGCTATTGGGTAAGTTGACTAGACAGGACTAGGGAATTTCTGTAGGTGGAACAGCTGTACATCTGGAATGTAACCTCTGCTTTATTGGAAAACTACAAAGTTCTTGCAAAGAAAAAATTGTTTGTCCTGAAAAAAACAAACAAACAAAAAAAAAAAAAACCCCCCCCCCCCCCACACACACACAAAACAATCCAGTGTATCCACAGAGAAGATAGGAATTGCTCATCTTGCAGGAGAGGGAAGCAGGCTGCATTGCATATGGGGGTTAGTGGCTTGCTTGCAGGTGTGGACCTCAGAAATCCTGCTGTATGAGGGTATGTGCACCATCCTTGCAGCAGGCAAGGTGTAGGATGAAAGAAGGAATTGCCTGAGTCTCTATACTGCAGGAGAAGCAAAAAATCCTATTAAGGATTTATGCTGTTCCAGCAAAATAACTTCCTCACTTGAAGCAGAAGCCAGCTTTTTCACTGTCTTGACTTCACTCATGCTGACAGCATGCAGTTCTTCAGTCATGCCCAGTGCCAGCTTTGTACAGAGAGATTCAGCATCATGAAATGGGCTAGCAAGGCTCCTAGTCCTGCTCTCAGTCACAATTTCATTTGCCTCTGAGATGCACTTCCAAGACTTTGAGTGAACAGCCCTCCTGTTTCTCAACACTTGTAGAGAGAAAGAAGTTATATATTACATGAACAGGTTTGGAAATACAGAAATGTGCACATTCAAAAATATGTTCTAGAGAAGGCATGTATGGGAGATGTCTGAGGAGACATTTGTGCGTGGTGTGAAATAATTATAATGTGCTTTCATTTACACAGTGTCTCCTCCACACACAAGGGAATGTAGCAAAATGTAACTAAAGCCACATATCCTTACAAATAAAGGGACAGACAGAAAGAGAGTTTCATACAAAGGTTAAACAAAAAAATCTGTTTAATGTCACTTTGGGGATTACAGGAACTGGAGTAAAACAAACATCCAGAAGAATCTTTGAGGGGTTGCTTCAGGAAAAGCACGTGTGTGCCACCATATCTGCATATTCAATATGTCTTGCTGGGACAGCTTGGGAAAAATAGGAAGCTGGAAATTTTCAGTGTGGGAATTAGATGGAAGAATGTGAACCATTCTAAACAAAACAGAGTGAAGTTGCCAGCTGACTTGCTACAATGCCAGCACTCTCTAGGATCCCTTGAAACAGAGCTGAGGACTGGCCATGCTGCTCAGGGAGCGGGTAGGGAGCCAGGAGATTTGGGCTGAATTCCTGGCCCTGCAACAAACCCAGCATGTGACGCTGGGAAGTCATTCAGCTCTCAGTTTCCAAAAGCTGATTTCATGCCTACACTTCTGGGCACCTAGCGTGAGACAGCGTGAGCCCAAACATCCCGGACTCCAAACAAAGTTAAGCTGCAGGTACTCACTTCCATCCATGAAGAACACACAGGCTGGGACTTGGTTTCATCACAGATGAAGCAGGGCTAAAACCTGCAAAGGAACCTGAAAAGCTACAAAGCTCCAGGTATTACATGATTAGACATCTTTTGCCACAGGACAGATGCTATGGATATGCAAAGGACTATTATTGAGTTACCTGTTGCTTCCCACATCCTGTGGCAACTATTGCCATTCTATAAATATTTTCACAGATTTCAATACATCTGAAGACTTTTGTTTATGTTTCCTGCTTCGGGGCATCAAGGAATAATCTTCTCACAAAAGGATTCACTGTTCCAAAAGAACCTAAAGAATACAGATCAGGATTGCTGGCAAAAAGTGCGGAACAACAACACTGACAAGACTAGGAAAATACTAGATCTCAAGGGTGAAACAGTGGAAAGAAAGAGGCTTTTCCACATAATTTAGTCAGCATGTATACTGGGGGGAAAAAAAAACAGAAGTAAAAGCCGTATTTCTAGCTTGTACTTTTCTGTGTGCACACATTTAAAAAAAAATTTGGAACCATCAGAACTAAAGAAAGTTGTATTCTTGTACATGAGGGGGATCTGGTCACATGCTAATTTACATTATACTGTAGGAAATGGTTTATTACAGATTTTTTAAAATGAAAAGTATAGACACAAGTTGAAAGAACAAGTGTAAAACACAGATATTGTTCTACCCATTTACAGTTCCACCTCCAGCATGGTGAACTCTATACTTGCCCTATTTGTGTCTGTCCTTAATTTTACCCCCACATTTCCAGAGAGGCTTTCCAAGATTTTGGTCATGCACAGATAGATAACATGTGTTGGTGAATTTAATTACCTTAATAGGGTTTTAGAGTTTCCAGATGAACCCAAGAAAAGAAGCAAGCACAAAAGAAGTTTCTGAAAGAGACATCCCTTTGCAACCATTTCTTCATGCACCCAAAAAAATAATTGCACTAGATAACTTTCAGAAAGTCAGGGGAATTTAGCACAAACAGTTTCTGCACTATTATTTCAGGAGTAAAATGTTACAGCAACCTTCCTTTGGCCAGAAGCAATCCAAATCTTCCATTAAGTATAACATTCTATTTTGTGTCTTTAGCCTGCCTTCCTTATAAAACTGTATTTTCTAACTCTCACCTTTGTGCCAAGTTCTAACTGTGAATCTCATTTTCACAGCATGTTTCCAAAATAGTATTGCCCTATTTTTCAGTTATCCTCCAAGATCCTACTTCAGAGCCGGTGCTCAGAAGGCAGGTGACATAACTTGGTCCAATTCAAGTGAATTGCCCATTTTAGAATGCCATTTACTACCTGAAAATGTGCTGGTGGCCACAGTCCAGAGAGGGAGGAGTCAAAGGTAATGCTGCAGTAATCCTTGGGTACAAAAATCATGTGTTTTACAAGCCACACAGCTACATCAGTACCCTCCCAAAGCTGAACTCAGCCTCTTGTGAGGTTACCTTTTCACTCTCAGTGTGGCAAGAATATATAAATTACTTGTCCCTGGACCTCACTGTGGAGGCCCCATGCAAGGCTTGACTGGAAAGCTCAGAGATTGATGTCTTTTCTTCCATGCAGCTTCTGACAGAGAGCACAGGGAGAAGCTTCCCTGACAGATTTTCTGTGCCCCTTACTCACAAGCTGGCCATTAATGCTACATCTGCCCTGACTGCATGGAAGCCTTTGGCAGTGAGGAGACTGCACAGGCTCTGCCCAAGCTTCAGCCAGTGGCCAGAGCATCTCCCTCACCCCAGGGTGAACAGATTGGCTGTCAGTGGAACTACACACACAGAGCATTCATCCACCTCTGCTGGGTTTTGGACTGAACAGCTGTTACAAAGGAAGATTTCACAGACCTGCTGCTGTAACAGGTACCACACAGCATGTCAGACACACGTTTCTGCTGTGACTGCAGGGGCTGTCCCTATTAGAGCGAGTTGTAGAGGTCTCAGAGTTCAACCCAGGAATGGCTTATGAAAGCAATTACCACCTGAAAGGTCTCTTTGTTTTTGTGCCACTGCTTTTAATAATAACAATTGCATCAGATATTTTCTGTCATCTCCATCTTCTTTGATACTGCTAACAAGTATCAAAGTATCAAAACAAGTATCTTCTTTGATACTGCTAAGAAATTACAAAGCCCAACTCTGAAAATAGCCCCCGATACACTGAACTGCAAACATTTCAGGTTTGGGGTTGTACATCCTGCCCTCCCAAAGCACTTTTCCTTTGGTGATTTTAACCACTGAGTACCAAGCTCCACATAAGCCCTGAAGGGTGTGACATGCATGGCCAAACCAGGGAATCGCCTGCGGGCAGGGGCCCAGGTTGCCTGCTCCAGACAGTCCTGTCCCACAGAAGCAGACAGACAGACAGACAGACAGACAGACAGACATGAAAGGCACATGGCATTCGAGGGAGTTGTCTGGACAATCACAAATTGTTTTGATTCTTCAAGCAATCCTTTCATTTACGCTTGTTTCAATCTGTTACAGCAGCAACAACCGCTGGCCAATTTAACAGCAAAACTGGGAATATAATCCCAACCTCCCACACTTCACACCCTCTGATCATTCCCCCTCATACCAGCAGAGTTGTGTTCTTGTCAGCTACTGACTGACAAGTAAAAACAAGACCTGAAAGAAATACCCAAATCCAAAAGGCTCTAATCTTTAGCTGGAGTCTGTACTGAGACATTAGCTCTGAATTTTGCCCCAGCATCTAACCACATATCCACAGTACATTGTATTTTGAATAAACCACCTGATTTCAGGAAATACATGGCACATGAGAATTACTTTGTGCAGGGCAAATCACATAATCCTAAAATACATCCTCATGTAGCACCTATTAGAGCCATGAAGCCTGCAAAGTACAAAAAGCCACTTTGTTTTTTAACGAAAGCTTCATAGTGACCTAGTCTTCCAACAAAGCCCAACAGGCAAAAGGATCCCAGTATTACAATTTCCAAATAACCCTCTGATCAGTTACATTTTCTTTATATTCTCTGATCAAAAAAATGAAAGATCACGAAAATGAGAATTAAAAACCTGCATGAATTCCAAAGGGAATCCACTCAGTGAACACCCTATGCTGATTTATATATGTCTGTGTGCATGTATACACGTAGGCACACATGCAAAACAGAATCACAGAATCATTGAAAAGTTTGGTTGGAAGGGACCCTGAAAGGCCACTAGTCCAACCCCCTGCAATGACCAGAGACGCCTTCAACTAGACCAGGTTGCTCAGAGTCCTGGCCAACCTGACCTTTAATGTTTCCAGGAATGCAGCAGCCACCAGCTCTCTGGGCACTCTGTGTCAGTGTTTCACCACCCTCAGTAAAAAAATTGTATCCAGTCTAAACTGACTCTTCTTTAGTTTAAAACCATTAACTACTGTCCTATTGCAACAGTATCAAAAGGACCCTTTTAGTTTCATTCATGCACAAAAAAACACATTCCCCAAACTGAATTTAAAGAAGCTCCACTAAACCAAATTTAAACCGAGTTTAAGACCATGGGTTGTATCAAACTTAGTTGTTTTTTGTGGTCATGCTTCAAATCTGATGAAGAAGGCTTGGAAGCCAACTTGTGAAGGACAACTGTAGCTCCATGGAGTGTGGCTGCATACAGGTTTAAATGGATCAAAAGAGAGAGAAGGGTTAGCTGGGCATGGGCTTTATTGTCCAAGTGTTTTTGTGTCATTTCTGTCCTGCAGTCCCAATGGCCACTGCCCAGAGGCAAAAAAAAAGCCAAAGGCTAAAAAGATTCCTGTGGGTAAATTCAGAAGTTTTTCATTCCGCAGCTGAAGCTGTGAAAATGCACAAAGCACATGGAGTAGGGTGGCAGAAGAAAAGTAAGGATAAGGAAGGACTCTCTTATCTCTTAAATGACTAATTTGAGCCAAAAGTTACCCAGCAAACTGAGGGGCAAAAGTAATAAACAAGGCCAGGCTGAGATGGGAGCTAGAGAGAGACCTGGTGGATATTATACTCAACTGTGCAATAAAAGATGCAGGATAGACAACAGTGCAGCTTTATCAGTGTGAGCTGCTTCCAATCACAGAAGCCACGAATGAGTTATGTGCATCCTCCTGAACCCCTGCCAAGCCAAACTGTATGGCTTCCACTGAATACCGGTGTAACTGGAAGAAAAAAAAAACGAAGCATTGATCAGGCAAGTGCTTTCTAAGAGAGCATGGCTGTCAGGAACTGCTCGAGGAGCTGGAATGCTAGAGACGGTTCCAGGGGGATGGAGCAGCCATCAGAGTGCATAAGAGAAAGACAGGGATTTTTAATAAAATGCAGTTTATCACATGGTGATTACCACCTCCTATTTATACCACATGAGATCATGAAAAACATGGCATATATTCCTTTACTCCTGGAAACACAAAGTCAACCCAACAACCACGTGACAAATTGGCCCTTTTCATGCACATTGTACTTTGTCTTTCTAAACCTCTATTTCCAAACACCTGTCACTTAGACTGAGAAATAAAAATCTGCTAGAATAGTAACTTCTGTGCCTTCCTCTCCCCCAGATCAATACTATAGTAGACTGGGATTACAAATCCAAATTCCAGGCTGTTCCACTAAACATGTAAACCTTAACTATTCACAAGGAAGGACAGTTAAGTATATAACACGTAAGAAAGAGAATTTCAGAGTCTCCAGAAAATGCATCATCTATTTCTGACTTCTGCTGGCTACACACAAGAGGCATTACAGACACAATGTGCCAAGATATAAAGAAAAAAGTATTTCAGGTAAGCTTTTCTGTCTTAAAGAGCACACCTTTTCCTACTCCCCTTCAAATGTGGTTTGAAAGGCTTAGGTAGAGGAAATTCCACATTATTTCCACAGTAAGATTCACAGCTGAGTTTGGGATAATATGGTGAAAGCCTTCATTAGCACTCTTTGAGAATGACTTGTAGAACTTGCTTGTAGCTTTGCCAGTTATGAGTAATGCCACAATCACTGAGACACTTCTGTGTCACATTTCCTTCACACATTGCCTGATGTCTACTGGACTCAGCCTTCTTGTGAGCAATCCCACTGCCTCCAGACAAGGAAACCCTGCCACGACAGGCTCATGAGAGGCCACACCTTTCACCTGCTCCTCACTCCACAGAAATTCTCCATTTTGGTTGCGATGCTCTACAGATGGTCTGAGCACAGTCAATCTGCAGAGAAAAAAACTCTACCACCCCTAATCTTTTGCTTAATTAATCAGATGGTTAACCAACCTCCCAACAGCACAAACTGCAAAAATAACATTACAATGGTAATTCATACTGGGCAACACCCCAGCACAGTTCCTGTGTGTGACTGCAGCTCCACAATCACTAAAACCAGGTCTGCACATTGCTGGATCACCCGGGAGTACAAATTTCATCGGGATCAGGCCAAGGCATGTGATCAGGCTGCTGCTGAATGAGCCAGAGTGCAGGATGCAGGGCCAACACCAATCCTGCTCTGGCCATGTGCCAGGCACAGGGGTGCAGACGATACCTGATCTGGCTGGAGCTGAGCACAGTGACACCTGAGCCGGCATAAAGTCTGCTAGTAAAAAGTTAACCTGTCAAAAACTTCTTGAATTAACTTGAGCAGGCAGGGTGAATGAATACCAGGTCAGCGCTTCACATCATGTGGCCACCCCATTTTGGAGCCAATAATAGGAGCTGCACTGCTGGCTTTTGTGCGCTGCCAAACCACAGCCAAATGTTGATAGTGATGTTTATATGCATGGGGATCTCAGGGCAGGATCAGGGCCTCAGAGTCCTTCAACTCGCCTTGCCTCCAATTCGAAGCAAAAAGGAAGGAAAAAAGCAGAGCAAAACCTAAATGTTTAACCTCTAAGTAGTCAACAGAATCTACTAATATGGAATCTGTACATGAATGCAGAGCCATGACTGCTTCTTTAGCAGATAAATTTAAATGATGATTAAAATAGAGCCTATTCCTTCAGATTAGTGAAGGCATCAGTACAGCAAACACATCAGTAACTAGGCTGATTTGGGCAGCATTTCAGCAATCCAGACAGTATTAAAAACTCATCCTATCAAGTTGAACAAATGCAAACTTTATTTTTTCTTTACAAAGAAAGGGCAGTCCTGCTGTTCTGAAACTGTTTTGAAAAGCCTTACCTGATCTCTGGTAGAACTTAGGCCATTTTTAACACTGCTGCAATACTGCCCAGTATTGAGATGTACATGGGTACCATTACGTGAGGCTATAAACATAGAGGAAACATGGTTTTCAAACATTCTTTCTTGAAATTGCTGGAAGTCACTGGAAATTGCTTGGTTTATGTGACTACCTCAACAATTTTCAGAGCTAGTTTAAGGAGGCCATTAGCTGAAAACCATTTTCAGAAGATTTTCTATTTCCCATTACAGAGGCCCTACCCAGACCTCTGAGCTATTTCCAGCCCTGTCCTATCGCTCCTGCAGGCATGCCTGGACAGAAGGTTCCCAAACTTTGGTCCTCAAGGCTGTCACACTGCCTCACGGTTGTGTTGCAGACCACAGCAGCCCGCGCTCCAGTGGGCAAGGGTGAGGCAGCCATCCACCTTCTCTTTGCTACCTTCCACAGCTGCACAAACCCCTGTTCCTGCTCAGGGGGCCCAGGGCTCCCAGAGAGCTCAAGGAGTTACCAGCCAGCCCAGCACGGCCTTGGCAAACCTTGATGCACAGGTGGCCCAGTGGCAGAAACCAGGGTGAAGCAAGGGGGCTGGCTGGAGCACGGTACTGAGCTGGAGTCTCCAGCTGTGCCAGGGGAGATTTAGGTTGGATCTTAGGAAGAATTTCTTCACAGAAGGGTGATAGACATTGGAACAGCTGCCCAGGGAGGCGGTGGAGTTTAAGGTGAGACTGGATGTGGCACTCAGTGCTAGGGTCTGGTTGACCTGGTGGTGTCTGGTCATAGGTTGGACTTTATGATCTTAGAGGTCTTTTCCAACCTGAGTCTGTGATTCTGTGAAGTAGTGCTGCTCTGTGCAGCCCTACCACTCCTGCCCTGGTGGGGACCTGTCATCCAT
>QUSF01000021.1:5671422-5705071 GCA_003676055.1 Chloebia gouldiae
CGTGCCTGTTCCCCGAGCTGCTCGCCATGATCTTCGGGTACCTGGAGGTGCGCGACAAGGGCCGCGCGGCGCAGGTGTGCACGGCCTGGCGGGACGCCGCCTACCACCGCTCGGTGTGGCGGGGCGTGGAGGCCAAGCTGCACCTGCGCCGCGCCAACCCCTCGCTCTTCCCCAGCCTGGCGGCGCGGGGCATCCGGCGGGTGCAGATCCTGTCGCTGCGGCGCAGCCTGAGCTACGTGGTCCAGGGCATGGCGGACATCGAGAGCCTCAACCTCAGCGGCTGCTACAACCTCACCGACAACGGGCTGAGCCACGCCTTCGTGGCGGAGATCAGCTCCCTGCGCTCGCTCAACCTGAGCCTCTGCAAGCAGATCACGGACAGCAGCCTGGGCCGCATCGCCCAGTACCTCAAGGGCCTGGAGGTGCTCGAGCTCGGCGGCTGCAGTAACATCACCAACACCGGCCTCCTGCTCATCGCCTGGGGCCTGCAGCGCCTCAAGAGCCTCAACCTGCGCTCCTGCCGGCACCTCTCCGACGTGGGCATCGGGCACCTGGCGGGCATGACCCGCAGCGCGGCCGAGGGCTGCCTGGGCCTGGAGCAGCTCACGCTGCAGGACTGCCAGAAGCTCAGCGACCTCTCGCTCAAGCACCTGGCCCGCGGGCTGGGCCGCCTCCGCCAGCTCAACCTCAGCTTCTGCGGGGGCATCTCGGACGCGGGGCTGCTGCACCTGTCGCACATGAGCAGCCTGCGGAGCCTCAACCTGCGCTCCTGCGACAACATCAGCGACACGGGCATCATGCACCTGGCCATGGGCAGCCTGCGGCTCTCCGGCCTCGACGTCTCCTTCTGCGACAAGGTGGGGGACCAGAGCTTGGCCTACATCGCACAGGGCCTCGACGGGCTGCGCTCGCTGTCCCTCTGCTCCTGCCACATCAGTGACGAGGGCATCAACCGCATGGTGCGGCAGATGCACGGGCTGCGCACCCTCAACATCGGCCAGTGCGTCCGCATCACCGACAAGGGCCTGGAGCTCATCGCCGAACACCTCAGCCAGCTCACGGGCATCGACCTCTACGGCTGCACCCGCATCACCAAGCGGGGCCTGGAGCGCATCACCCAGCTGCCCTGCCTCAAGGTGCTCAACCTGGGACTTTGGGAAATGACTGAGAGTGAGAAGGTCAGGTGAGAGGAGGAGGGTGCCCCGAGACCTCCATCTCCTCTGGAGGGACTCACTGACTGACTGACTGCTGCAGAGGAGGAGAGAAAGAGAGAGGGGCATGCACAGAGACATGCTACCCACGCACTCTGGCACCGCAGGGAGGAACACGGAGAAAGAGGGTATATCTTCGACCCTTCTGTGCTGCCTACCTATCCTTGCTGTGGAGGAGGAGGGGGGACCAGGAGGACAGAGAGAAAGCACCTATCCATTTTCCAGGTCACGCCCTCCAGCTCCATGCTAGGGAGACAGAGCTCTCTCCCTTCCCACAGCATCCTTCCCTGCGGAAGAGGTAGAAACCCACACTCTTATGCACTGGGGCTAGAGACACCCCTCTTTATCCCCATTCCCACATTCCATCCCCTCAAGCACTGAGGATGGATAAAGACCCTTGTTCTGCCATGTATTCAGAATAGATTATTTTTGGTTTATATAAAGGAGAGTGGAAATGGAGATGGGAACAAAAAATAGTAACAGCAGCAAAGGCTTCCTAGCTACACTTGTGTACCCAGCCACCCAGTCATCCTGTGCTGGGCACAGACAGAGCTTTTGATAAAACAACCATTCCACCTCTGTGCTTGCCCCTCCCCTGTCAACACACATTTGTGACAGAAATACTGCTCCCTAGGTACATTGATTTTTTTTTCCCCTTTTAAATCTCTCTTCAGTCTCCAGCTTCATGTTATCCTCTGCTGTGGGTGGATACAACCTCCCACTATTCCAGTTCTCCACTGCACTGAGACTAGCGATAGCTACAGCCTCCCCTTTTGTCAGTATGTTTCCATGTCATCCTGCACTATGGGTAATGGAAAAGTCCAGGCACTCCATTCTCTCTCCCCATCTCTCCACTGGAGATGAATACACCATTTCCTCCTTCTCCTGTCTCTGTGGGGACTGGACATAGACCACCTCCCCTCCCCCCATCTCTTAAGCCTTCCCGTGAACTGGGGGGCTCCGAGAGTTACTGATACTTCTCTTCCCTTTCATCATTCTTTTTCTCCCCTTCTCCTCCTTGGCAACAGGGATAGACATATCCAGCCACATATCCATTCCTCTCTGGGTTGGGGGTGAGCAGGTAGAAGGGAGTTCCAACTCCTTTCTACCTGGGGGACATGAGGAAGAATCTCCAGCTTCATTTCTGCTTCATTTGAGATACTGTGACCTGTTTTTATTTTGAAATGCATAAAAAAAATTACTGCTACAAAAACAGCCTCTTACTCTCCCATCTATCCCTTGCTTACATCCTGTAATTGATCCCAGTTTTCCTCACTCATTCTCCCCTTTACAGTATTCATTTTCTTACATGGTTTTATTTTTAAAGACATATGAAGTTGCTGTTCTTGTGGACTTTTAAGTACTTTTTTTTCTGCTGAATATATTCTATATATATAAATATATATATGATGTCTGGCTACCTCGTTTTAATTTGTTACTTTTTTTTTTCCCTCCTCAAAAGCCCTGGAATTCTTACAGGAAAGAGATTTTGAGACTGAAACATTTTTGTGCCTAGACTGGAATAATGCCCCTTGGGTTTGTTCTTATTTTATCCCCTCCTCTGCCCTCACCCCTTTTTAAATTTTTTTTTAATTTTTGTTTTTAGGCTTACCCTACTGTGTCCCACCTCCACATTCTGGTTGTGCCTCTCCCTCCCTCTTCACTGGGAACTGGGGACCCAAACTGTGCTTCTGCATTTTTACTCTTCTAGCACAAATAAGTAACGTGAGAATCCACCCTGAGGATTGGGCTACTGTTAACAGAAATGTGTAAAATGCAAGTTTGTTTAAAAAAAAATATATATGGATATATGCAAGTGCTTTCCCCTCCCCTCCTAAGCCACCTACAAAAGGTCACTATGCCAGGCTTCCTGTTTGTAGGTGGAGAGGAGCAGAGCTGGCCTACAGACCCCAGGGCTGCCATGTGAAGGGGAGGAGACTGAAGTTCATCTGTCTTATCTCTGTTCTGTCAGTAAAATGGAGCTGGGTCTTTAGGCTATTTTTTAATTGTTATTTGAAAGAGGAAGAGTAAGTTTGGGTTTTGTTTTTGTTTTGATTTTTTTTCGGTGTTAAATATCTTGGCTTTTTTTTTGCTTATCTGTTCAAAATCTCAGATCCTCCACAGTAACAGGCCAGACCACGGAGTTAACACAAACCCGGAGACCCCTATGGATTAATTGTACTGTTTGTGAATTTGTATAAAAAAAATAACAAAGATCCTCTTAAAACATTTTATATTCTTACAGTAAAAGGTTAAACATATTTATATAATAAAAGAGGAAATATGAAGTATGTTTTTGAAAAAAAAGAAGCCGTATCTGTGTTGTCTGTACTTATTGAAGATGTGTTTATCTGTATCTGTTGGGTTTGGTAAGAACAGCCTTGTGGCTGATGGTGGGATTTGGGGCTGGCTCTGCTGAGCGATGGAGGAGGAGGAAGGCAAGGAGCCTCCTCCTGTGCAGGATGTTGAGTAACATCACCACGAGGAGTTTGTAAGGACCATCCATGGCCACGAGGGTGCTGGCAGCATCCCTGGGGACAAACCCCGTTCAGATTTCTGAGGTCAGACTAAAGTGCTGAAACTTGCCTGCAGCTGAATCGACTACTTGGTGATAGAGGACAGCATGTGGGAGGGGGGGAAGAAGGTCTGTGATTCTTAATTTTTTTAAGCTACAGATGAATTGCGTGGTGGAGGATTTTTTGGTGATTTAAACTGGCCCTCCCCATATGGAAGACCCATCAAATAGAAACATTTCCCAGCAGTGCCAACCACCAAAAACCTGCGCCCTTGCAGACTTGGGAAATCTGAAACGTCTTAGTTGATTTCCACTGCCCAGCCGAAGATTAAAGAGAAAGTAAAAAGTGGAACCGTGTTTAAAAAAAAAAAAAAAAAAGAATAATCTAAGGTGTCCTTTGTCCTCCACCGTAATCTTTCTCCTCAGCGTTATGACTTTTAACCCGATGCGGTCGCTTTTTAGCCTCCCCGACGTGGGGTGTTTCATTGTTGCTGGAGATGGAGCTTAAGCGGTGTTTATAGGGCAGCCACAAAGCCCGTCTCCCCCAGCCCGGCGACGGGGCTCGCTCGCCCGCTGCCCCCTTCCTGCCTCGAAGGAGGGGGAATGTGAAATGGTGGAAGAAGGCAGAGCCATTGTTCAGGAAAGTTAAAAGAGGAGCTGTCCTTGCTTGCTTGCTCAGTCATGCATACTCAATCTGGCCGGGCCCGAGTCCCTATGGAAAGGAGGAGGGCGATTCTTCCCCTCTTTTTAACATTCCTCTCCAGGCTGGCTGTATTTAAGCTGCTTTCCTCCGCGCCGAGGAGGAGGGAGGGGGATGGTCTGAAGTTCCTGTACATTTGCATTTTAAGCACTTCCAGCGCTGAGCAGGCCACTTTGTTCCTGCTCCAGCAGCCGTGGCTGGCTGCTGCTCCAGGTGGGATGCCCTCCCAGAGGAGGTGCCCTCGGCGCCCGCACCTGCCTGCCCTGCTCAGCCCCTGCCTCCACAGGCATTTTGGCTGAGGCTGGACTGGGCATACTCTTGTTGCCAGCTCTACCCACCTCACTTCCTAATGCAGTGCTGCATTTCAAAGGGGAGAGTAGTTCCTGACTCTGGCCCTCTTAAAAAGAAACACCATCTCTGCATCCTAAGGACCTGGACTACCTCAGGGTCTGGACTTTAGGGCGTGTGTTGTTCTACTCCCTCCTTTCCAAGACTTCCAAGCTTTCTGCTGGGAGTCCATTGACAAAAGCTGCATTGTTCGCTTTAGGGAAAGCCACCACAATTGGATCTAATTGAGCCTGACACTACATCCATCTTCCTCTGCTTGGAGGGAGGTGTTGGGGTCTGTCTTTCCTGCACTAAGGAAAGAGTTTACAGTAACTTCCTGATGGAAAAAGAGCATGTATGTATGAGTGTTATAAACAACAGGAATTCCAGATCAGGTTCCCATAACAGCTGAAAACATAATTGCTCCTGGGGTCAAGCGGCAGTCCCAGCCAAGGATGAGAGATGATAAACCTCTCATAAAGTAGTTTTGTTTCTGCTGGGTTTGGGTGAAAATGGCATCTCCTTATTAAGCCCCATGTTCACACGGATAACAGTGGGACATCTATGTCTCAGTATAATGTGTGTGCTTGTAAGCTCCGTAATCAGAACTAGGACAGGATTTTTTTTCCCCTAAAAAATCCCCTGAACTTCTTCTCCCAACTTATAAAAAAAACCAAACCAAAAGCATTGCCCACATGGTGGCCCAACATCCCCTTTTTTAGGGGAGCACAAGCCAAAGGAAGTTGCCAAAACCAAAGCCTCCCTGAAGCCCAGTTCTTAGACACCGTGGACTGTCCCCGTAGATGGAGCAAGTGCTCCTCATACCTTCCTCTCATGCTGCATTGTGACAGCATCTCCTCGGACACACACACAGGCCAACAACCATAGAGCAATTACCACATAACTTCTCAGCATAACCAGCCACTCTTGAATTTTTGAACATGACTCAGTTGGAAACTGGGGTAGAAAACCATAAAAAACATTCCACTACTTGGAAATGAGCTGCAAGTCTCTGTCTGTGAGCCCACAGTGCCCCAGCAGTGGCTTTGGTGCCAGCCTTCACCGCTGTGCCCAGCAGAAGTGGTGGGGCAGCAGGGCACCTGCACAAAGCAGGGCACAGAGGGTGGCCCTGCCTTATGCACAGCTCTGAGGAGCAGAGGGGCCACGCTAAAGAGATGGTGGCAGAAAGCAAAGCAGAGCAGAGCAGGAAACGACGTGGAGGAGGGATGAAGTGACTGAGCAGGAGAGGAGGCGGCCAGGGACGGAGGGGCAGCAGCTGGGGACGCCAGCTCACAAGCTGCCATGAAGTCCTGCGTGTGCGTGGGGTCCCTGGTCTGCTGCAGCAGCTGCTCCCCTCACCAGATCCATGGATGGCTCCGCTCCCTGGGAGATGGGAGGAAAAGCAGGCTCCACATGGGTCCTACTGCCCTTGGACTAGCACATGGGAGGTCCACGCATGACAGATTTATACATTTTATACCTTCCCGCTGCACGCTGCGGGTTCGGCTGAATCGGTTTGTCATGGTGGCTCTGGGGCCCTTTGTTTCACGGTAATAAATAACGGGGTCACGGGGCAGCTGTCAGCCAAACCACCTGGGGCCTGTGCTATGGCCAGAGGTGATCTCTGTGCTAGACAGCATAGAGCTTACCACTGAACCTGCCCTTTGGGGGTCAGGGAAGGGTTAAAATGAGACCTGGGTGGCCAAGATGCTCACAGATTTTGGAACCAAAGCTAGAAGTTAGCGCAGGCTACCATTAACAGCTCAAGGGGAGATGTCCCTGGATCTGGCAGACTCGCTGTGTACGCGTGTGGGATGCTCCTAGCAAAGTGAACTCTCTTTTTGTTTTCTCTCTCTCCTTCCTCTCCCTTAAATGCCACTCTTTCAGCCAGCAGCTCTTTAACAGTGCTTTCTGTGGAGAAAAAAAAGCTAAATGGATAAACTTGACAGGGTGGTGCGGGCTGGACCCCTCAGGACACCAGGGAGGCCCCGCGCCAGAGCTGCTGGCTGGGCTGCACTGACACTCCCCACCCTGGCCGGCCAGCCAGGCCAGCCTGCTCAATTCCCCAGCCCCAAGCTGCACGAAAGAAAGAGCTGGAGAGGGTTCATCAGGCTCCTGTGCCAGAACTTAAGCCTCCAGCCACATTTGGCAGGGATGCTAGTGCTTCTCCCCCTTACTTAATTACATTTACCATATGCACTAGCTCAATGACAGCCCAAACTGAAATCGCACGATGGAGATTTCGAAAGATCCAAATCTGATCTGTCCCTGCAAGATGAATGGAAATGGGATTTTCCTAAAAAATTTCCTAAACTCTGTGGTGTTTCTTAGACAAGGTGTCAAAAGTTTAGTACCAGTGACTGGACATATGCCCTGAGCAAGTGTTTCCACATGAGAGGGTTACTGAGACATAAACCAAACTCATATTCTGCTACAGAAACTAACTCAGATCTAGAAATGGGAACCTCCTCATAGTTATTTTCCTTCCTCTGAGTCTTGTTTCTCTGGGCACAGTCTAGTGATTTCATGATGAAGCAATTTCCCCTCCCAGCTCTGGGAAAAAAAAAATCCCTAACAAATTTTATCTGTGCTTGGTGCTGTTCCTCCCTCTCCTTTGCCTCTTTCTCCCCGCAAATGTCCCAGCTTTGCAACCCTTGGATGTCTTTAAGGATTTGGAAGTTGGCACACAGCATCACAAGGGCACGCAGCATCACAGGGGCACACAGATCCCAGCTCTTCAGCCAGCAGCCTCTCTCCTTGTTCAGTGAGCTGAAATGCCAAGAAATCCCTGCCATTATCTCCCTTGGTGACAGCTGAGGTGGCACCCCTGGCTCCCCAGCCTCAGAGTGGACCAGGTGCATCGCTCAGTGCCATAAACCCCTCCTGCCACACACTGGGTAGAATTCTTGCAAAGGCAGTCGTACCACAGCTGAGCCGGTTCCCTCTGCTCCCCTGGGCTCCTGGAGCTGCCAGGGATGCGATGCCTGACTTGGCTCGGGCAGATCTCCACCCGCTCGGCCAAGGCACCCTATGCAAATTGACCCGAGGTGACGGGGATAACGAGATCCCTCGGGCCGCTCGTCTACCTAACGCCCAGGAAAACCACGCAAACAGATGGAGAGCACGCTGCCGCCCGCCGTGCTGGCGCGGTCTCTGCAGGGGAGATGGATGGCGCAGGGGCTGGATGGCGCATCCCGATCCCGATCCCGATCCGATCCGATCCGATCCGATCCGATCCGATCCGATCCCGCGGGTGCAGCGCGCGGCCGGCCCGCCAGGCGGCAGCATTGCCCGCCGAGTGCCGCGCCCGGTGCCGGGCGCTGCTCGCCGCAACGCACGAACGGCCCCGCACCGCCGGCAGCCCGCACCGGCACCGCCGGCAACCCGCACCGGCACCGCCGGCAACCCGCACCGGCACCGCCGGCAGCCCGCACCGGCAGCCCGCACCGCCGGCAGCCCGCACCGGCACCGCCGGGAACCCGCACCGGCACCGCCGGCAACCCGCACCGGCACCGCCGGCAGCCCGCACCGCCGGCAGCCCGCACCGGCACCGCCGGGAACCCGCACCGCCGGCAGCCCACACCGCCGGGAGCCCGCACCGGCACCGCCGGGAGCCCACACCGCCGGGAACCCGCACCGGCAGCCCGCACCGCCGGGAGCCCGCACCGGCACCGCCGGGAACCCGCACCGGCACCGCCGGGAGCCCGCACCGGCACCGCCGGCAGCCCGCCCCGGCACCGCCGGGAACCCGCACGCGGCTCGTAAGGGTCACCCCTGGCACCAAGTGTGGGCGGCGAGAAATCGGATGCACTAAAGGGCTCACCCCTGGACAGCCCCCGACACGAACCAGCACGGTGTGGCAGAGGCGGGAGGTGCAAAGGGATGGGGAACTTCAGGCTGCTCATCATCATCACCGCTATCGTTTGGTGATGGTGAAGGGTCCTGAGGGTTTGTACCATAAACCAAACGGGAAAGCCACACTTGGATAGCTTAACTGGGAATCAGTCATAGAAGCAGCGGATGGTTTGGGTTGGAAGTGATCTTAAAGATCGTCTAGTTCCAATCCCCCTGCCATGGGCTGGAACACCTTCTGTTACGAAGCAGTTGCTTTAAAGCCCTACCCAGCCTGGCCTTGAACATTTCCAGGGATAGAGCATCCACAGCTTCTCCAGATAACCTGTTCCAGGGCCTCACCACCCTTACAATAAAGACTTTCTTCTGGTAAGTAATCTAAACCCAACCTCTTTCAGTTTAAAGCCCTCCTCCCTTGTCCCATCACTATGTGTGTCTGGTCAGAACTCCCTTTCCAGCTCTTCTGTGGCCCATCTAGGTACTGGGAAGTGTTTCGAGGCCTCTCCAGAGCTTGCATTTCTCCTGGTTCAACAACCCCAACCCCTCTGTCTGTCTTCACAGAAATGCCCCAGCCCTCCGATCACTTCATGGCCCTCTTCTGGACTCACTCCAACAGGTTCATCTCCTTATGTTGGAATGTGCATCAATGCTCCCCATCATGTGAGAACTTCACACCCCAGCCTGAAGAGCTGCCTCCAGGAAAACCATCTATCCTAAACTTAGCACTTCTGCCCTAAAACTCCATCTCTTGACATCTATAGCTTGACAGCAAAAACAATTCTTTTAAAAAAACATTTGTATGTGTGAGAACGGTAATGGAGCAGGACCAAACTTAAAGTAATGCTTAGATTATTTTATTTCAGTTTTGTTGTGCAGGGTTTTGCTGTGTTGTTGGCACAGTTACTCTACTGGATACCTTTGTAGTGATTAAGGTATCTGGAGCTGTATGTGTGTGTCCCTTTTAGCAAATAAATTTAAACAGTCTTTTTTTATCCAGCTCTCACACTACTGCTACAGGTACAGTGATGGTGTCTTTTTCAGAAGCAACTACACCTTATAATTTACAGAATTTTAATAATTAGCTTCTGCAGACTCATTACATACACAGACATCAAAAAGTGAAAATCAGCACTAATGGGGGAAGAGAGGTGGAAACACCTTGACTAAGGTGATGTCCCAGATCCGTGTGTGACCAAACAGTGCCTGGTGTCCAACCCTTCCATCTCCAGTCCTGCTGGTTTCTGCCACTTGGAGCAGCAAAAATGGAAATTAATTTTCCAGCCTAAGGTAGTCCTGGAGAGGGAGGATCAGGACAAAGAACATCTTCCTAGCCTTCCACGCCAGTCTCACTCAGCAGCCTGGAAGCGCTGGTGTACAAGTGTGGGCTGTGGAAGAGCTCCCAGCAGCAGGAGCCCTCCAAGAAGCCATTTCTCCTCTCTCTCTCTCTCTCTGTGCAAACCCTTTAGCTGTCACAGCTTTTATTCGAGGCAATGGCCAGTCTGACCCAACAAATGCAGAGCTGACAGCCCTGCAGGGACATGTCCCAGCACAACAACAGGTACTGCTCTGCCTGCAGCCCCTCCGGCTGCTCCCTGGACATCTCCACCAGGACTGTCCCTGAGCAGGGACCACCCATGCGGATCAAAGGCACCACAAGGTCCTTAAGGCTGCAGATGCTGTCTCTTCTCATGGTCTCCCTTCCCCGGAGTCACCTGTCCATTAGCACAGACCACACCGAAGGCCAGCTGAGCAACAGAGACATCTGCTCCCCACACCCAGACCTCAGGGCACGGGGGCTGCTGCCCGGGATGCTCACTCCTTCCCTTCCCTCCCCCTCACCTGCCCTGGGTTCAAATGCAGCGAGCCAGGGGGACATCAGGGGGAACATGGGGAAATATCACCTCCCACCCATACCTGCCAGGGAGTCAGTGGGACAGGGGAGGCTGCATGTGAGCGGCCGGGTGTAACTTCCACCCTGTCCCTAGTGCCAAAAACAAGCATGTTAAAGCTAATCTACCCCTGTCTCAGCTCAACTGCTTTTCTGTGACTAAGCCCCTTATAATGGTTTTACTAAAATCCCCTTTTGATGGAAAAAATCCCAGCTGGAAGTTTCGGGCAGCAGCACAATATGCAAGTCTGCGTGTCCCTTTCCCCGGCTTCACAAAAGCCTCTAATCGAGTGGAAAATTTGCTGGAGGCCAGAGGTTTAGGCCTGCAATTATTTTTTAAGGGATTATCAGGAGAGAATGGCGGTACTTACGACCCTCCCTCTCTTTGTGCTCTGCTCTGTGCTGCTTTCAGATGGACTCAGCCAGAAACCTAAACCACCGCAGCTGGATCCAGCAAAACCAGGGCTTGGCTGGGCAGCTTGCCTCCTCTCTGTCTCACAGGACAGATCCCAGACTCCAGGTTAGATGAGTTCCACTCCAGCAGCATGCAATGAACAGAAGTGCTTTTCCACAGAAGCAACACTTTCAGATTTTTTTTAAAGAAAAGCTTGAGAAAAAGCAAATGATTCCAGCCCCATGAGCCTCAGTGAACTGAAAAACCAAGGAGCCAGGAGGGATGAGGTCCACTGGACAGGCTGGGCTTGGCTCTGCAAAGCCATTATGTAGGAGGTCTTACACAAGTCACTTGCAGCAGGCTCCAAAAAAGACTTGGCATGGAAGATGTGCGCACTGTAACACCCAGATTTTGAGGGCTTTGCTCCAAGGGTGGATCCCGGCCTTGGGGTCCTCAGTGCTTTAGTGGCCTCTGAGAACAGTCCTACAGCACTAAGGATCCAAAACAAGTCAATGCCAGGTACGGAGCCACTCATGTCAGCACACTGAGCATGGGGAGGCCAGAGGAGAGGCACTGCTGGCCCTCCTGTCCGAGGGGCTCTGTGCCTTGCTCAGAGCTACCAGGAGCTGCCTGTGCTCACATCTGGCCCAGCATCAGGTGCTGCTCCTCTTCCATCAAAGTGCCACATTCCTGCTTGCCTGAGAGCAGGTGAGCCGTAGCCAGAGGCAGCAGCGGTGCTCCCTGCTTCCCAACGGCAGCCTGAGGAAGCGGGAGATCTGCTTTAATCCCCGCCTCCCTTCACTTCTAACTTATCCCATCTGGAGAAGGCACGAACTAATCACAGGAAAAAGGGCTACTCTTCACTGTTCCCATGTAAGCCACATTATTGCACACTTGGAGCAAGAAACGAAACACGTGAAGGAAGCAATGGCCGAAGACCTCTCAGCAGGTGGCATAAAGCAGCTGTTGGCTGAAAGGGATCAGGCTGTGATCCCTGAGCTTTCCTGTATAAGATCTTTCAAAATTAAGTGGCAGCTGGCACTGGGGCTTTTTTGATCTTATTGTGCCGGGTGTGCTCTAAAAGCACCTGGGCAGGCTGAGGGGCCAGGATGCTTGCTTTCTGGATGGTGGTCAGACTCAAGCACTTTGGAGCAGGCATCTAAGTAAAAAACTCAGCACCTGAGGGGTGTTAAACTAGAAATAATTTTAAAACCCTAGACAAGCACAGAGAAAAAGTCAAATGAGGTATTTGTGGAATTATGATGCCTCCAGGAGCTAGGTGGTGCCTAAGCTGGGGATTTTCATTTTGCAATGCTGAATGCTGCCTAAATGTCATTTGGCTTTCTTTTGTTTTTTTCTTGGATCAGTTTTTTTGCTCCTCTCTACCTCATTATCTCCACCCACATGGACACTGTTTTTGCAGGATTAAAGAGAGTAAGATAACAAGACAAACTGCCAATCCTGCTCAAAATTGCTCATTAAAGCTGATATGCTTTGAGATACTCTCTGAATCTGCTCTCCAAGACAGCTTGTGCACGCCAGCGTCCCAAGATAAGGAAAGCACAGTCACCAGTAAGTAGGATGTGACCTGTGTGATTCACTAGTGGCACTAGATGTGTAAGAACAGGTGAAGAGTCAGCTCCAGCCCAAACTTCTCACCCAAATAAATGGAGTGCCGTGCACAGTGCCATAGAAGAGCCATCCTTTACTACCTCCAAGGAAGCAGATCTCCCCCGAGCTTGCTCTTCTCGAGTACCACTGGTGAGCCTTGCTGTTGGAGCCAGAAGTCTTTCTGCTTATACAAAGTTTGCTGTCCAGATAACCTTGAAAAGCCCTGCTTATAGTACCACTGAAACACCACGGACTTCCAGAGATCAGCATCCAAATTCTGCACAGAGGTAGGATGAGATACACTTGGATCATTTCTGAAAAGGGTTTATCTTACCTGTATATAGCCTGCAGCCCCCTTACTCAACCACTTCTAGTTTACTTATAATTTTTCTCCCTATCCATATCAAATAGTTCATTTTTCCCCCAGATTAAGCTGTGTTTTTAATGCTGACCACAACTGGCAACATAAAAAAAGTTAAGGAATTTTTTGTTTCAGACAGCCTCTTCTATCCTGGATGAACACTCCTTTCCCTGAGTCCTCACACTCAGCCCCCTGCAGATGCACCTCAGATACTTCAACTCCACCTCTGTGCAGTCAGCCTTGTGAAGAGCCCAGTTATCATGTTGCATTGTACAAGTGGATTTCTAGATGTATGATAAACATGTCTGGAAACTATTACTATCCTCACAAGTATTTGTGTCCCACAAGAGTTGAAATCAGAATCCTGACAATGTAAAGAGATTTATCTCACCGGAGATTACATAGATTTCATATGTTTCGATATTATACTATTGTTAAGGGATATATTATAATGAAGATACAACTTGTCACATGTTCTCATACTTGTTCATTTCTGTCCCATCCGAGCCACTTCCTTGAAGAATGAGCCCTGCAGACAGAAGGGTTTCAAAACATGGATGCAGTTACTGCTCTGGAGCTGTGCTGTGTCAGAGGCTCGGTGTTTAAAGGACTGTCTATACATTCAAATTGTTACAAACATTTAAAGAAGCTGCTGTTTCCATAAATGAAGGACAAGTTATTCCTATTATGAAAGCTGGGGGGTTTCCAGGGTCACTGGTATGCCAGCAGAGGATCCAGAGCCAGGACAGATAATCACAATAGAAGAATCTACAAATGCCTGAGGACCACCTATGCAACATTTGCATGTCTCATGCACCAGGTGTTGCTCCCTGGAACACGTATTTTGGGCATGCACTCAGTGTGCCACTCCTACCAGCTCCTGGCTTCCACCAGAACAATGTCACGCACTGCCTACAGCAATGTGCAGAGTGAGGAGCGCCAGCCCCAGCTCAGAGAAATCTGTCATTTACCAAGAATATCTTGTGTCAGTGCAAATCCAGTCCGAAGCTGGGAACTGGCAGGACATACTTGAGGTATCACACGCACAGCGCAGGAACAGAAAAACTGCTTTTCCCACAGAAAAGTTTAATCAAAGGTTTAAAAGAAGGCACACAGAGAAGTTGGGGGTCAGGCTCCAAGGGAGACACAGATTCAGACTCCAGAAAACAGGCTGCAAAGAGGAGCTCATCACACTGCACACAGATGTGCTTTCTCTACAGAGGTGAATGCACCTAACACACCTCTGGTCACTTTGTCCATAGATCCTACACATTGCAAGGATGGGAGCACCTCACCTTTATGCATGAGCTGTTCTCAAAAGCTAAGGCTGAAATCCTGGCAATAGTTTCCCACTTAGTTAAAAGGCGAAAGAAAACCCCCCACCCAATACAACAAAGAAAAATAATCAAACAACCACCCCGAGTCAAGAGGCTGCTGCAGCACAGAATGAAAAAGTGCTTACTCTTCTTCATGAACAGATTATATTTCCTATATCAGGCTGAAGGTAGCCATGGAATAGGATCCAGCACATGGATGCACTTCTGGAGGATCTTTAATAAATATGCAGAGGGAAAACCTCTCTCAATACAAATCCTATGGAAAATACTGCTTCTGTAGACAGAAGAGAGACCAGTTATGTTTGTGTACTCAGGCACTGCATATATGAAGATATTTTAGAGGCTTCTATACTTAGCCATTGTGGTTTCAGTCTTTCCCAGGCCAGAGGTAGCTGTGTAAGCATACAGTCAGCACTAGCTAAACAAGTACTTTTGAAACTGTACTATTATTACCAAATTAGTTAAAGAAGGTTCCTTTCTCTTTTTTTTTCTTTTTTTTTTTCTTTTTTTTTTTTTTTTTTAGGGGGGGGGAAGGGGAAGAGGAAAATCTAGACTTCAAGATAAAAGCATAAAAAAAGCTCACCAAAACAAACAAACAAACAAAAAAACCAAAACAAAACCCCATCATCCTTCTAGCCCTTAGAGCAAGATGTGTTTTTTTCAGTATCTCTTTTCATTTAACTGCAGCCAGACCACTTCAGGTCATGCTTTCACCTGACCTCAGCAGGCTGGTAGCCCTGGGTGCCCATGGTGCTCCAGGGACACCGGGGTGCTCCAGGAAGCCATGGGGGTGACTCAGGCAGTACAGCTCCTTCCTCTGAGTCAGCGCTGCCCAGTGCTGCAGCACCACGCCGAGGGCAATGACCTGTTGTCTTTCAGAGGAAATAAATGGGTGCCTGACCACACTGGTGGCTGCTAAAGCCAACACCAAGCTTTGCACAAACACTGGCATTTGGCTACGTGACTGCTCCCCGTGTGCGTAATTACATTTCTGCCTTCTGCCCTGCTCTGCCCTGGATTGTTTCAATGGTTGCTGTGTTTCACCCAGTCCTAAATGCAGTCTGAGGCTTGGAGGAACAGCTCCAGCACTGCCCAAAACTAAGAACCTGGAATTTTATTGCTGACCCCATCTTTGGTTGGCTGCATGACCTAAGCAGGTCTCTCCTACCTTTTCCTCTACCTTGCTTTCCCCATGTGCAAAGGGGAGATCATGAGAAGAATCTCTTCTGTAAAATGCCATGTAAGAGAGCACCATAAAGGTGAATTATGTGAGACAGCATTATTAATTAGGTATGCCGATTAAACATTCTGGGACTTTTTTCAGTAGAAAAGGCATTAGGGAAAATGAGAAAGATTCGTAATGAAAGAAATAAAGTCTTTGGATTTGATATAATCAAGACCTATGATCTTTCTTCAATTCAAGAGAACCTTGGATTAAGGACCAGACAAGTATTTTCCCCTTTGATGTGAGGGAGTTCAGTGATGCCTACTCTACAGGAAATTCTCAAAAGGTGCTGAGATTAGCAGTAGGCTTTTTTTTCCACAGGCTGCCTATAATTACCTGAAGAAAAATTCATCCTCTCCTTCCCTAATCCCAGGGCTCTGATCACATTCTACATTTGTGCTGGTGACTCCATTTTGGAGCCATGTGACATTTACATGACACAGTCTGGAAAACACACCTGGATCTGAGATTTGGCACAAGCTTGCTGAAGGTTCACGGAAAGGTTCCCCAAAGGTTTGTGACTCTTCTCAGCACAACCAAGAGCAAGTTACAGTTTGGCACTATATGTTGCAGCTTGGGCAAGTAAAAAATGTGATCAAACTTGGAAGCTTTGACCAAGATGCACTTGGAGAGTTTCAGCTCAGTTTAGGCATAAGCTCAGTCCCAAACAGGCTGGAACAGAGAGCAGCCAAAGGCTCTGCACTCCCCTGCACGGCAAAGGGCTCGGCTGAACACAGGTGACAGGGACTCACAGCAGACCTGGCCACCACCAGCACAGAGACAGCCACGGGAACACCAGCACTGTGGGTCAAATAGGGAGTCACTTCTGAAGTAAATCCCCCACCAGTCCCACCACTCATGCAAGTGGTTTGCAACTTTGAGCAGCCTTAGAGCTTGCAAATGGGATTCTCCCTGGAAGAAACTGCTCAGCAGACTGTACTTGAGGAGAATACTCTGTGCATTCGCCACATCCATGGGATCAGGTAAAAACTAGTCCAAAATAACACTCCCCCAATCCTACAGTGCTATTTCATGGGTGCCAGGTCTTCAGCACCAGCTGTGCCCCCTCCAGGTCTGCTCCTCCCAGCCCTCTTTGCCACAGGCACCAAGAACTGGGACTCTGCTGCCCAAAAACCAGAATGCAGAGGTACAGCAGTACCTGATTATTTGGGATATCTGCTTTTGAGCACCATCTGCTGGATATTACAACTCTTAATCCCCTCCAGGCCAGAAATGGCAGCTACCTGTCATCACCCAGGAAGATGCAGGGGTGTGGAAGCAGGGAGCCTGTCCCAGGCACCCCTGAGTTGCCCTGGCATACAGTGTGCCAGTGTACTGTGTGAGGGCACCACGGTCGATAAATCAGTGTCCACTGAAAACAATCAGAGCCCAAAGATACACCCACCACCACGAAAAGTCAAACCCAGCATCAGCCTTCCCCACACGACTGAGCTGCTTACAACTCAGTGAATCTAAATGAAACACTCTGCTGAAAAAAGATGCCTACATGCACTTTACAGAACACCTAAAATCCTTGTTCCCCAAGAGGATTGAGCTGCAGAGGCTCTGACAATTTAACATTTCCTCCTGCAGCTCCGACCTGCAGAGGTCACCTGTCCACCACAACGCTGCAGCGGATGACTGGCAAAGAGGCAGGCAAGTTAAAAATAAAAAAGATGGGCAATGTCACCTCGAATCTACACTCCATGAGGAAAAAACCAGCAGCCTCATATTCTACATTTCAGCCTTCAGGTGATTAGAAAGTTGTGGCCATCTCTGATCCCAGTAATCATTCTATGCAGAGATGTTCTGGAATGCAAGGCTTAGGCAGTGACTGCTCTAAGCTAGTGTCTACTGTCAGATGTCTCCCAGGAAGGCACTGGAGGCTTGTAGGGCCACAAGAAGAGCTTTTAACTGGCTGCAGCTGGAAGACTGTCCAGGAGAAGGAAGCCCCACACCTTCTAAATGAGCTAGAATAAAATTAATAAACTGTGTGCAAGACTTTTATCCATATATCTAATCCTTTCTGCATTCTAATGTGTTCTCAGTCTAAATTATTTATGTGCTGTAACAAAAAAATAAGCTTCACGTGTGTCAGATGTTTTATTTCAATTTCATTGGAAAGCTTGTATTACATAAAAGTATACACAGGAATGCCTGGTTTACTTCTCTGTACTTCTAAGTTTATATACTTCTGTCATGTTGCTTTTTATTACTCTTCACTGTAATGAAGGATGCATAGTCTTTTTCAGTCTTTCCACACCTCCAGGCATTTTCATCACCTTGTTCTGTTAAATATTTGTAGCAAGGTGATCAGAAATGAACTCATGATATTTTATTTTTAAGACTGGAGTCCCAGAGAATCACTTGTAGGGTGATTAGAAACAAATGCATGATCTTTTATTTTTAAGAGCCAGAGAATTGCTTGTCTTTCCACCAAGGAGATCCCACACATCCCCAATGGCAGCAGGCTCCTCCTCAGCCCAAGGCAGGGAAGAAAGAGAGGATGCACGGCTTGTTTCACCCTTTTACACTGCAGAATTCACGACTACTGGAGGAGTTATGTGCTCCCTTCCCATGCCAGCCAGCCTCGGCTGTGGTAAGGCAAGGGAAAAGGCATTAACCCTGCTCCCTGCTAGGAAACAAAGTCTCCCACTCATTCCCGAGAAAAGTTAAAGGTACTCATTTCTGAGGGACTTGCGGGGTGGGCAGACACAGCGCAGTTCTCCAAAGATAGCTCAGAAATAACCCGGGAGGATCCCAGAGGAAGGCTGGGTGTCTTCTTACATCTGTCTGGTTTCCGAGATGGAGTGTAAACAGTGGCACATTAGCTTACATTAATTACAGGCTGCCGGTATTTTGCTTTCATGTAGCAAGCTCTGGGAACACAACACCAGTGATAATTAAACAGCGCCTGCCATCAAAGGGCTCCAAACCAGCCAGCAAAGCAGGCGGGCTGCTGGGGCAGGGCTGCTGGGGTGGCACACAGCAGCGGCTTCGCAGGACACAGGAACACAGCACGCTTGTTTAGGAAATGAGAGATTTCTACTGAAACTACAGAAGGAATTAGCACGTGTTTTACATTAAGTACTGTACAGTCAGACCTGGGTAGGATTAACATCAGTGCCAGGATGATCCATTTACACACAAAGTTTTATATCCTATAAGATTATTTCTCCCATTATAAGACTCCCTACTTTTTTTTTCTTTTTTTTTTCTTTTCTGGAACAATGGCTCATTAATGATTGAAGAATAAAAAGAATTTATGTCCCACTTTGTTTTCTGAGGGTGAGAAAAACTCATGGCAGTGGAGTTAATTTTCTGTGTCACCACATCCCTCCTTCCCCAGCTCCTTCCACACATGCCACTGCCCACTGGTTATGTGAGATTTTGTGCCAGGCTCAGCAGTGTCAATACTGGGGTGGATGATCAAACCTTCCTTCTCTTGTGCCATATCCCATCTGGCTTACCACATCCCTATTCATTTCCTTTTCTGTCCCTGCTTTTTCCAGACACAAAGCTGCTTTTCTGCTCTTGCCCATCCCCTTGAGTCAATGCCCACCAAGGTCAGGGAAGACCACGGTTGCTTCAGCTGGGATGGCTGAATGAATTGCTCCTGTAAGGCCGGGCTGCTCCCCAAACCTGCAGCCCTGAACCCATCTGATGTCTTAAAGACACCAAAATGAGAGGTCCATGTGGAAGCCAAAGGGAAAGCAGGGGATTCTAGGATACAGCTTTATGCTCTCACTTGGAACGAGGGGCAGAACTAGAGGAGGGGTGCAGGTTTCTGCCCACCACAGCTGCTGGCACTGCCTCTGCCTTGCAGAGAGGACTGGGAACCTGCAGCTCAAGTACCCAGCACCCCAAGATCAGCTGCCTTTTGCAGGCAGGATCTAGGGACTGGGGACATGAACATACTGAAATACACACCACATTCCTTTAGTATTCCCAGAGGAACTCAGAAACTCCAGCCTGAGCATCAACAGCACTACCAAAGGCCAAAAGCCTCCTGCTGTCCTCATGAGCCCAGCATGACCACAGGGTTTCACACAGCCTGCCCTCTGTGCAGGGACAGTGACTGATTCAGCAAATTTCACCTTCCCCAGACTTCAGGCAAGGCCACAGATGCTTTCCAAAACCCACTCGGGCTGCAGCCTACCTGCTGACATGGGACAGCCAACATGCCTGGCCAGGAGCAGATCCACAGCAATGACAGCCACAGGGAAAAGGGCTTGAGGGGGAAAATAGGAAAGGAGCAAACTTCACACGGGAGCAACACTGACTTTTGAATGGTTAATTGCATGTTGCTATGGTTTAGTTAATAATCTGAAGTGAGACACACACTGCCATGCAGCACCTCCTCACCAAACAGAGGTATCGTTTTGACACACCATGCAGACTGTCACTGTCACATAACAGTTGAATAAAAGCCATGAATATTAAAAGCCATGAATATTAAGTCTGCACACACAGCATTCCATACATGGAACATGCTGTAAGGCACCAAGCAATAAAGTACAAGAAACCCAAGGAGACAGCTACCAAACTTCTACAATACCTGCCAGTATTGTTCGATTACCTACCACCTTCCTATGAACCATGGAGAGTCAAAAAGCACAACCAGATTCGGAGCCCACAAATGAAGCTAAAGAGAAGTACTTCTCTGCTCTCACACACTCCTGAGTAACAGAGAGGATAAACTACACCTGGGCTGCTTAAAATGGCAATTGTAATCCCTTGCAATGCAGCCACACTGCCCTACTGCTGTTATTCGGGTGTGACAGAGATGACAGCGAGCTCAGGTGGGCTGTGTCCACTCCTTGTGGCACTTCCACACCCCAGGAATATCTTCCTTTCTCCTGAAATCACTCCCACTGCACTAGCAGAAACAGCAGGGGAAGACAAGCCAAAAAGCAGAACTAGAAACTGCAAAACCCAAGCCCTCTTTAGTCACCGAGCTGCATCTGCTCTTCACACATTTTTGGAAGGATACATTTCTGTTCCACCACCAGTGAAAGCCCAAGGTCTCCAGCTGTCAGCATGCTGCCAGGGCTGGGGTTCTTTCTGATATATTTAGAGCCCACAGCATCACACCAGCTCCTCTGCTCATTAAACCATGATATTTGAGCTATGACGTTCATTGCTGCTTTCAAGGTAATCTATCTGAACAACCTCTCACACTGTAAATCTGGTTGCTGATCAAGAAAAATATGGTTGCCCCAGTGTGACTTTGTCACTGCAATAAGCTTTGCTTTACTTAGAGAGCAGGTTTTATGTCTGTCTTGCAAGGACAAACTCCTGATCAAGACTAAAAATCTGAGTGAGACAACTGACCAATGCATCTGACCCAAGGCTGAAAATAAAAGCTGGCTTCCCACCTTAGTTTCCAAGTAAACTCCACCAAATGACGCAGCACCCCATACTGCATTTCACAGGCAGTACAGATATATTTAGCCCAGTATGGGGCACAACTGGCTGAGCAGAAGTCAGGCAGGACACAGGGAAACAAACCAGGCAAACCATCCTCTCCTACTCAATAGCATGGCTCTTGTTCACTTGCTTTGTTTAACATAAACAAGCAAATAAAGCCCCAAAACAAGGAAACCTCACAAGAGGAGTTTTATTTTCAGGCCAGGCAGCAAACCCAACAGCTGTAATTATGTCCTGTAAATTAGCAGTTTAACTTATTTGTGTTGTTGGGTGTTCTTTGTATTTCCATCCTAAAGTCAGACAAAACCAGCATCTACCCTTTCCCCAGAGGCTTGTGAGAGAAAATGGTGCAAACACCACACAAGCATCAATACATGTGAACATGCAATCTCCTTTCATGGGTGTCACACGAGGAAAAACCAGCCCCCTGAACAGTGATACTTGGGTGCCTGAGGGAGCACACTGGGATCTAGAAAAGTACCTGAGGGAGGGAATTTCAGTGGTGTATAGACAACTAAATTGCAAATTACTTGGTCTATTTCAGAAAACCCATCCCCTGCAAGATGTTTCCAGGGTTGTGGCAGGGTTAGAAAATAAATGTAGATCTAGGAAGCTGAGTTTTTGCCCTCAGGGCCCTGGGAAGTGATCTTCTCCTCAGCCTCCATCAAATCAGATAACAAACAAGCCAAATTATTGTGATTATGATAGAAGGCAGTAGCTGCTCAGAAGCATCCAGCGGGCAGGGTTTTGGCATCAGCTGGTTACTGTACAAGGCGATGAACCAGAGATGTTTCCAGCCAGAAAGCTGCAAGAGGGCTGTCTGCCTTCTCCAGAAGGGCTCTCTGCCACACAGGAACACAGGGCATCCTCTTGGCTTCCATGTGGAGTAATCTCCTGGCCTCAGCTGAAGAAATTACAAACTGAAGTCTTAGTCATAAAAGACTTCTCAAACCAGGAAAACCATCCATTGCATACTAGAAATGAATCAAGAAATCACAGCAAAACATAACAAAGCTGTGTGAACAGGAGTATCCTATCAAGACCCCTGGCTGCAGTTTTGCTTAACAGGGCTGGCTTTAGTTCAAGTGTTTGGGAAACTCTCACTCCAAATCATGAACCTTCAGTTCTGAGCCGGCCCAAGGAGAGCATGATTCCTTAAGGAGCCCTCAGTGCAAAACACAAAACCACTTCTCTTATCATTCTCCTTTTCCCCAAAGGGGAGGCAAGGTGGGGTCAGGGAAGATTTGTGGCCATGATAAGACTTTAATGTCTGAGTAACACTCAGAGCCTTCTGATTTCTCAGACTTGCACTACCTCATCCTCTCCTGTGATGATTTAAGAGGCTGAGTAGAGTGGTTGTCTCCTACACTTTCACTCCTTTCCCCTAAAGTGAGCTCTCTTCAGGCCTTATATCCATGTCCTTCCCTCAGCCAAGAGAGGCCAAGCACAGCTTTTTGCTGAGGTTATTGCTGCCCCAGACAGCCAGGAGAGGAGACTATTATTTAAAGATGTGCAGAGTGAGACTGGGATACGACTGTAGTTACTGAGCCCTGAGCACCCATCCTACAGCAGAGGACCACAATGTGCTGAGATGTAATAACCCTCCTCCTGCAGGACAGTTGAGGAAACCTCTTTTTCTTATCAGACTTTTGAAAAAGCAATAAAAGATTTTGCTCTAATTAGAGGTCAAAATATTGTTTTTCAAAACTCTGGCAAGTAATTCCTATCCTACCGGTTGTACATGTATGGCCGACAATGTCTGTTACCCAAACACAGAGAAATGACAGGCACAGCTTCTTATCCCTGACTGGGTGACTGCAATGCTTGGAACCAAATTTATGATACAAATATTTGAAGTTAAGATTTCAAAATTCAGGTGTCTTCAGTAGTTTCTGCTTTAGCACACTACCACTGTATCCATAATGAAAATCACTTGTTAAAATACAAAGAGCATGGTAAGCTCTTCAAACACAATCAAACACCACTCTTCCTCTAAATATTGGCCAAAAAGGTTAACATACCCACCTAGTCACAGGGACATTTCTCTCTCTCTCAGGATTTTTCATAGAGATGCACAGAGAGACAGAAAGAGAAAACAATTTCTATTTCTGCTCCTTGTTTTTTCCATATGGAATGTGTTTGGAGAATTGTTTACCTGGGGTGATTGCTTGGTTGGATTCTGGTGAGGATTGTTTGAGCCTGATGGCCAATCCAACCCACCTGTGGCTGGACTCTGGCGAGAGGGTCACAAGTTGTGAGTGAGTTAGATATGGTAGTTAGAACAAGTAGGTATGTAGTTTTAGTATCTTCATTTATATAGTATATTAATGTATTTTAGCATAGTAATAGTAAAGAAATCATTCATCTTTCTGAACTGAGTCAGACATCATCATTTCTTCCCATCGGGTTCAGCTGCATTTTACAATAACCCAGCTCATCACTGTTCCAGTGATGTAATGTTTGTAACAGTCCTGTCATACACAGGAGAGGTTTCTGGAGAGCCAGGCTTTTCTCCTGCAAGAACAAATCTCCTGCTCATTTAGATTAATTGATTTCACACACAGTTGATTATGTATGTGGCCTCACTTGATTTTCTGAGCTCTCCTCACTCCAAACAAAACAGCTTAGGGATGTAGATGGAGCCAATTGCATCTGGGAAGAGGGGAGGTAACACCTCAAAGCCAGACAGAAAAGGACATTTCTAGCTTCAGAGACTTTTCTCTGGATGACACTTTGAGGCAGCCTGACAAAAGCATGCTTCTAGGGAACACCATAAAACTGCTTCAGGGACACACTGCACAGAGCCCGGCAGGAAAAACCTCCCCACAGTGGTGGGAAGGGGGAAAAGTAACTTCTGAGGAGAAAGATATATAGCAAGCTGTGAGACTGCAAACAATAGATGAACCACAAACTGTCTTAAATTTTAAAACACCCTGATTTCATATAACAGCTTGTAGCTAGACTGGGAGAGCACCAGGATCCTCATTTGTGCATGGAACATGTAGCAGGCAGCTGTGCAGTGCACTACCAAATGCTGGCTGAGAAGGAAAATTTATCTTCGGAAAGAAACCTGGGTATTAATTTGAAAGTACAACACAGAGCAAGAAAGATTAATTGCCCTCAGCCTCTCCAGCCATGTGGATACACCACAGGTTCAATCTGCACTGAATTACAAGTCATCACTGACAAAGTACTGAAGTAGCCAGCCAGCAAAACCAGTGGAAATACGCTTTTGTGGATCTGGTCAGAGAACAGAATCTCAGTTCCCCAAGAAGGGCTGGGATTTCAGCATTTGCCTGCATCCCAAACAGGGATGAAGGTCAAAATATTAGACTAGTTCATACTATGAACAGTTCCAAATGCTCTTGATTTGAAAACGCAGGGGGGGGGAAGGAAGATATTAATGATAGAAATATAACATTAAAAATGTTTTAGCAGAAAATTTTCTCTGTCTACCAGCACTGTACAGATGTATGGGCTCTGGAATCCTGTCTTCCATTTTCATTCCTACTGCGCAAAAAAAAAAAAAAAAAAAAAAAAAAGTGGACAGGCTGGAGAGAGTCCAGAGAAGGTCCACAAAGATGGCAAAAGGAGTGGGAAGCCTGCCAGTGAGGAGAGGCTGAGAGAAGAGGGCCTTGAGAAAAGAAGGCTTAGGGGAGATCTTATCATCATCTGCCAGTATTTAAATGGTACAAAGAAAATGGAGACTTCCTTCATACAAGGAGCTACATGGAAAATATACTGGGTTACTCCTGGGGAGATTCCAACTGGACAGAAATGGAAAATTTTACACAATGGAAACAACTGGCCTTTGGAATAATCTCCCTAGGAAAATGGTGGATTCCCCAACATTGGACACTTTCAAGATTCGCTGGACACTGTGCTGGGCCATCTTGTTCAGACTGTGCTTTTGCCAAGAAAGGCAGGATCAGATGATCCTTTATGTTCCTTCCAACCTGTTATTCTGTGATTCTGTGAAAATGAAATATTGATCCAAAAGGAGGGATTTTGGGGTTGATATGAAATTTAAACTCTTGTTCTGGATATCAACATAAAATGACATTTAAATGTCAATTGGGAACAGATATCATTAGGTTTTGAAACATCACAACAGAAAAGCATGTTTTTCTTCTGAAAATTTCAATTTAGATCAAGACATGTTTTCTTCTGGGAGCTTTCTTTCATTTACCAGCTCTGTTTGTTTGTTGTGCTGCTTGAGGATTGGACATTTGCTCCAGGCATACAGATGTCTGCACTGAGGTTATCCACACTGAGGACACACCAGAGATCCTTTACAGAAATCCAGGAACACACCTGCACCCAGACATTCTTAAGAACCTGAACTGTTACAGAGTAATCATCTATTTTAACTTAGGGCAATTGTCCAAGGTGTCAGACAAGTAGCAAACAGAAACTCACTTTGCACACAGAGGAAGAATGGGGTCTGCAGATACTTCTGGATGCCCTCCAAAGCATCTCCTCTTCATCAGCATACCAGATTACACATCTCTCTCCAAAGACTGGCTTTGCAAAACCTTGGAGAGGAAAAGGCAAGTGGGCCTCTAGAAGCACTAAGCTACCTCTAAAAACTCGTTACTTATTTAATATCATTCCTTTGCAGAAACAAATCCTACAAACAAAAACCTAACTCCAACCTCAGCAATCCACAAAATTTCTGTGCAGACACCTTTAGGCAGATGTGGAACTACCAGGACCCTCTGCCCTGCGCAGGAACAACCAGCCAAAGCCTGCTGTGGGAGCAGGGACAATGACAGAAAGCAGCATTTCCCTAACACCTGCTGCTTCACACCCACAGGACAAGGGCACAGCACAATTTACAGGGACTGGTCACAGATGCAAGGCCTCAGATTGCCACTCACCAAGACAGTCTGGCTGATCCAGCCAGCACAATGCTGAGGTATGCCAAGAGAAAGCCTTGCCAAGGCAGGAGTGACAGGACCAGGCAATGAATTTGATGTGATGATGCTGGTATTAAAAGCCAAAGGCTTCTGCAGTTGTGGACAGAGCAGCTGAAGGGAAAAGTAAAATGCATTTAGTGGAGTCACAACTGTTGACTGAGCAAACCAGCAGCATTTGCCTGAAACCAAATGGAGAACAGATTATGTTCAAGCAGCTCTGGAGATTTTAACATCAGACCAGCATCTGCAAGCTGATGGACTTTCTGGATGTCAATCTACAGCTTGGGAATGGGTGTTGCTTTGAAGCCCTTTCAATCCCAGGTTGAGTTTAGGAAGCTATGACCACCCCAGGGCAGCCTCTGACACCTGTCAGAGGTGGGACTTGGGATACATCTGTCAAGATGTCAATGAGCCACAATTTCCACAGGACTGAACCCTATCCCTGCTCCAGCTGCCAGCATACACATCCTCCTGCACACAGCTCTGCTGGATAATCCTTCCCTGGCTGTGGACAGAGGTTTTTGGCTTTGTGAAGATCACCACCTCTTTTATCAGGAGGAAGAATGGCTTACTGGAAGAAAGAGTTAATATTCCTTGTTGCCTCAGGGAGGTGCAGGAATTGATAGAGGCAACCAGCAAAGTTTTCCATGCCTGCTCCAAGGCATCCTGTGGTGGCCAACTTCCATCTGCCCAGCTGGCGATGGACTGCATGAAACATGAGGTTCGCCAACTCAGATCTCACCCAGCTTTACCAAAAGCAACAACAAACCAACAGAACTTTCTCAAAAGCAGCAACAAACGGACAGAACTTTCTCTCTAATGTATTTAAAATACATTTCCCAGTTCAGCCTCATCCATAAGCTAAAGCAAGGCTTAGGTAGCACAAACTGACTGTGCCTAAACTTAACTGCGATTCCTATTGCTTCTAGCTTGCTTTTATGCTTGACTTGAAAGCATTACCTGGCCTCTCTAAGTAGGGCCTGGTCCAGACTTTCAAGGTTATCCCACTGAACTTTTTTTAATTCAAGAAATGGGAAAAAAAATACATGCTCCTGCCAACACCCCAGTGTCAGCTGTGCTGACAAAGATGCCTCCATGGTGCCCACAGAAAATGCTGTGGTTCCCCTCCTTTCACAGGCTGTGGCATAGACACAGTCTAACACAAGCAGCCAAACTCAGACAGTAAATTGTTCCTGGTGTGTGAGTCTGACCTAATTGGCACAAATTTCCTGGAAGATAAAGAAGTTTTATATGTCTTGTAGATAAAAGTTTGGGTTGTTACCTGCAATGGGGTTTTATACCACTGGGGTGCAACTGTTGTACAGAAATACAGACCCTTACTTCTTCTCAGCATGCTGTGGAGGGAAGCTTTTGAGGCTTCCAGTAGACTCCTTGGAAAACAGCAGAGATGCTGAAAGAGCCTGTGAAGCTTAAGTAAAAACTGAACAAAGCCAGTGCTGCACTTACCAAGCTTACCCAGCTGAAAAAACCTCCTTGCCATTCATAAAAAATTATTAGAAGTTCATTCTGAACATTGGCAAAACTCCCAAACACCTAGTTAAGAATAGGTGGAAATGGGGAATAGTTATAAAAACAGAAGAGAAATCAGGACAGGTAATTGGTCATAATTAATAATAATAATGAGTGCTCACAGGAGCACTCATTCCAGTCTACCTGTACCCCAGGCTGTGCAATCTCCACAGGTGGAGTAACAGCTGCAGCCACCCACAAGGCTGCAGATGTTGCTGCGAAACCTGGTTTGTGCACACCACACTTGGGAGCAAGAGCTGACATTGTGGTCTAAAACCAGAAACTTCCACTGCAGTGTAAAGAGTAATGGGGCTACCCCATAAAATATCTGCACCATCTCAGTGTAAGACTGGAAAGCTTTGGTTAGTTTTCAGAGATGCAAACTGGACAAAATTGACAGCGATGACAGCCACAGGACACTACAAACCTTCCCAGCTGTGACACAGAAATGACAATGGCAAAATATTTACTAAACAAAACCCTGACCTGCTGCCAGGACCAGTATTTACAGAAATTATTAACAAATCTGAGCCACAGAATACAATAAAGGAACCTGTAGAATTGCTTGAGCTGTAAAAACAGAGGAGGGAAAAAAAGGAACTTAATTTGCCTTTGTACAGTATCAATTTTTTATGATGGGAGACAATTTCGAAGTACTCAGGAACACCTCAGGGAGCAATGAACCTGACAGTCAAAAAATTATTTTTTCTGAAAAATGTTCCACTAATGAAGACATGCTTGGGCTCATATGTCTCTCTCGACACTCTGTGATACATAACAAAGCTCAGAAAGGTTTTCCAGCTAAGCATGGGAGATTCTCATTTAATTTGCTTTACAGCTCCAACTTGTCCATAACAGAGGTGCTACAATGCTTCAGGACTCAGTTAAACAATGGTAGCAAGCTAGCCAAAAAGCTAAATACAGAACAAATGGAAAAGGAAGACAAATTTAGAGAGACCACTGAAATATTAGTATTCCTGTGACTTTTGTTAACCCTCTGTCCTTAATGATGGACAAAAACAAATCCGAAACACATGTTCCACCCAATCACTTCAGTCTCCCTCACCTCCAATTGAGATGGGAGAGTTTACAGAACACGTATTTTCCCTCAAATCCTTCAATGTGTGCTCACAAATCTCTTGCTATACAAAGGCACAATGTTGCTCTGCTTTTCTTCCCCTAAGACAAAAACTACCAAACCCTTTGAGCCTTTCCCACGAGCTACTCAAAACCATAAATTAATCTAAACCAAGAGCTCTTTACCCATCCCTGCACGCAACAGTGCCATGAGCTCTCCAGCCACAGACTGATTCCCAGGAAAATTCACTCCACTGGAGTGGTACATTCTGCTTTAATTCATCTCATTCCGTTTTGCTCCAGAGGCTGAGATGAAGCTTTGCAAAATGGACTAGTCACTTTGAGTAATCAAGCCCAGACTACTCAGGAATGCCCAAGTATCTGAAACAGCTGAACCTCAGGGAAAAACAGGACCTTTGACAGCATTCAGAGCTGGATACCCCAAATCACCAGCCATGAAAGCCCTGGCCTGCATTACCTTTGCTCTGAATATGAGAGTATTAAACCCGAGGCCACCGGGTTAGCTCAAAGAGGGGCAGAGGAGGCCAGGACTCAAACCACCTCTCTCATGTGGCAGACCACAGCATTAGCTGCAGGCATGCCTGGAAAGAGAGATCAGTCAGGGGTCTCTTGCAGGGTTATGCAGGACACAAATGGTTTGATCCCGACAGTTTTATTTAGATGGTGAAGGCTCCCAGGTTGGGCCGTATTTACTGTCCCAAACTTGGAAATTCTAAAGAAAGCTAATTCTATCCAGCCTGTCAGAAAGAGGAGCATTCCCTTTCCTCTGCTTGTCCCTTTCTCTAGCTCCTCTGAAGATGAGGGGCACATCACTTACTTCTCAAACAAAAAGCCAGCTTAGGGAAGCCCAGCTCTGAACAAAGTGAAATAAAGAAGATGCCTTTGTGAGGAAGCACCTACTGCTTCCCCACTGCTCAATCCCTATGGGAGCAGAAAGAGGCACTGTCCCTCTAGAGCCAGCCAGGGAGCAACTCAGCATGCCTGGTCTCTGGGAGCAACCACAGCCAGGGAGGAAAACTGTGGGCTATAGTGGGACAAGAGGAGATTTCCTGAAGCCCGCTGCAGAATAAACACTCAAGAGATGAGAGGACAAGGGACCCTCCAGTCCTGAGGGCTGTGCAACCAGATTTAAAAATAAAACCTAGGAAAGGGAGAACTGGTTTGCCTGGGACCTTGAAAGAGCCAGCATCCACTGAGAAGAGGGAGAGCAGCAAACCACCAGCCTGAGGCAGCCAGGAAACACGGCAGCAGCAGCCAGACCCACAGCCCAGCCACAAGAGAACAGGTCAGCTTAGGAGGGATGAAGCTGGCTGGGGAGTTAAATTTAGACAGGTAAACATTCCAAGGGGAAGAGATGGGGTTCACACAACCTTCATGTTTGCCACTGCCAGCCCCTGGGGAGAGCCCTTCAAAGAACTACTCGGGGGCTGAGGCACCTCGAATAGGGCTGTTGGGGCCAGTGGGTTGGGAGCACACAACTCTGTGGGGCATTTTTACCCCAGCATTTGCTCCAAGCATTTGCTTCCTGCCTGGCAGCATCCCCAGCAAGCAGGAAAGCTGTTGAGAGAAGCATGGAGGACATTGCAGCATGAGGAAAAGTGCAAATCCTGAGTACACAGGGTACAAAGAGACACCCCATCTCTATCGGAAGATTTTAAGAGGTGGAGAAGCAAATGCTGCCTTTGATCATTTGTTCTGAAGGTTAATCACCCTGCTGTTAAACATTGCCTGTTTCTAACAGAGCCTGAATGACCAACCACATGCCTTAAGTTCTCTTGTATTAGAAAGCTCTCCAAGCACCAGCTACTTTCAGAGCTGCTGAAAGCAGTCAGGTATCCCACCATGCTACATCTTAATGCTCTTCCTGAAATGCTACACAGCTCCCCATTCATCAAATCTCCCATTAGAAAAGGATTTTTTTTAGTCTGGGAGAAATTCCCCTGAGCCCTCTCTGCGTTGCTTTCATTTCTAATAAAGTCTGTGTGCCTTCTCCCAGAAAGTGAAGATCCCTTTCTATGCAAAAGTGGAATCAAATCACACACTGCACTGTCTTACATAACACGCCTTGGCTGTCCACATTCTGATTTTACAAGTACTGTGTTTAAAACTCTCTCTGAAATGTTCAGTGTGTGTGTGTGTGTGTGTGTGTGTGTGTGTGTGCATGTGTGTCCAATTTATTTGGAAATGATGAAATGGTTTTCACTCAAACTTTGATCAGCTGCTACAAAAAAAAAATCTTATGAATAGAAACAATTTATATTCATTTAAATGAGCAATCATGCAGTTTTCAGAAAAGAGCTGGTTTCCCCGTGTGCCTTGAAACCCAAACCCAATAACTTTAGGACAAAAGACTCAAGATGTGAAGCAGTCCAGAAAAAGAGGGGCCTACCAGGCTAGAGAAAGGGACAAATAACTTAAAGGTAACTTGAAATTTCACAGTATTTGATCTCTTCCAAAAAGAACAAGCTCCTGGAGACTTTACTATATAAGAATGTTCATTTTTCTTTAAAACACAGGACCCTCAACTTTCTAGGCCCAGCTCTTTCCAAATTTCTATTTTTTTTTTCAACTGATGTAATGAATTCTGGCAGATTGGGAGGGAAAGGGCTGAGAAAGAAGACTTCTCAGGACTGTGAGCCTGCAGTCACAACTTCAGTTTCAGCTTTCCTAAACTGAAAACTTCTTTCAGTGGAAGGACATTTTCAATGTCCATGTACCAGAGACAAGGGAAAGGACACAGGGGCTGCTTACAGCTCCTGAGAGCTGTGCTAGCACTGAAGAAGCCTGGGAGGGACTCCTTTCCAAAGGGAAGGGATCTGTTGCAGACACTCCTGGGCACAGAAATGAATGAGGAACGGAGCCTGAAGAAACCTAAGGCTGGAATGGGGCCAGTTCACTTCCCCAGCTCTGCCTCCTGACCTGCACTGGCAGCTCGTCCTCATGGTTCTCTCCCCATAGACTTAGCTATTATTTTTTTAAAGGATAAAACCCAAGTAGTTGGGCTAGCTGTTCTGCACACGTGGCAACTCATCCCATACCCTGGATGTTTGGGGTGAAAAACAATCCACCTGAATTCTTGCAGAGCCCAACCTTTACCTTGGCTAAGCCCAGGTGTCCATGCAGTGGTTTAAGAGGAGTCTCTCTCTCATGCCAACCTTGAGAAACCCCACCTCTTTCTCTTTTGGGAAGAAGAGCACATACCCAGCTTGGTTCTGCATTTACAATTGCACTGTGTGACAGAAGACAGGCACCTGCAGGTGAAAGTGCCACCATCAGAAAAAGTGGTCCCTTCATCTGACGTGTCGATGTCCAGCACCAAATGTGTGAAGGAAGGGCCCTGGACAGGCTCACACCTGAGCACTGGTGTGGTGTGGGGAAGGTGAGGGACACTCTGGAGATGTGCATGCAGTAGGCAGGCTCTGAAGGGACAGATGGACGAAGATGAGTGTAAAGGAGAGAGAGACCTTGTGTGTGCCCAGTGCTGTGTGGGCACAAAAGCCCTCTCAAAGGGCACCAAGAAAAGAGCCCCAACATCGAGGTGGATAAGCAAGCGTTGATGCACACAGTCCTCACGTGCAGGTGATGTGGAAAAGAGCAGACTGCACTGGAAATGTGCAGGTGCATACAAGGAACACCATGCACACACCCCCGAGGTTTTGGCTATGAAGACATTGAAGAGCTTAAATGTCAGCACACGTGTAAGGAAAAGCTCTGTCACAAAAAACCCTGACCCCAAAGGTGAACAGGTGAGTATGTGAGTGCAAGGCAGCAGGGCAAGAGTGATGATGATGATGCACTGTAGGGCAGCCAGGAATGCATTAAGAGATAGGTGAAAGTTGGAAAGGGAGACTTACAGGGACACTCACCTGATGGCAGAGGAAAACTATCAAAAACATGCACATAAAGTGCATCAGAGCACACAGAAATATGTTTGGGGAAGTTGTTTTACCCGTACCACTAAAGGAAGTATTACACCACAATTCTGAGAAGAAAAACCAAGTTTCATAAAAAAGTGTGTCTGTCACAGACCTAACTGGGATGCTCACGCCCTGGTCCTGTGAAACCGGGCACACTTTCACTTCTCATCTGTGCTTCCAAGAGGGTAAGGACCTTTTCCCACGCCACAGGTCATGGCTCATGCTGGCAGCCCCACCACACACACACGGGTGAAAAAGGACACTGTGGGTGCTCCCAGGGAAGCTGCTGTGCTCATGCCCAGGGAACGGATCCTCCTCTGACAGTAAAATCCCTGTGCTCGTAGTAAGGTCCACCTCACTGGAGTAACATCTGTTTTGTGAACTCATGTCTGTCACGCCTGAGGAACATCTGTTTCATCAGCACAGCGTCTGCCACCCCAGAGGAGCATCCCTCGCGCCCCAGCAGCATCCCTCATACCAGAGGGTGGCCCCTCACATCCCGTCAGCGTCTCTCATGACACCTCAGGTCTCTCCCACCGCAGCAACACCACCGAGGCCACCCCGGGGCCATCCCGCAATCGGCCCCGCGCTCCGGTGGCCCCTCCGCTGCCCCGCGTCGCTGGCGGCTCACCCGGGGGCCGCTGCCCGGCGGCGGCTCGGCCCCGACGGGCCCCGCCCGGGACAGGGGCGGCCGCCGTGGGGGCTCCGCGCAGCCCGATCGCCGCAGCCCCCGCTCCGCCCCGACCGGCGGCCGCACCGGGCCGGGGGCGCCTCCCGGGCTCGGCGGCAAAGCGCGGACGCGTCTCCCGGGCTGGGAGAAGCGGCAGACCCCCGGTACCGCCCGCGTCGCCTCCCGCCCCTTCGGGGGCCGCGCAGGGAGGCGCCCGGCCCCGGGACGAGCCGAGCCCGGGGGTCTGCAGCGCCCGGCGCGGCCGAACACCTCCGGGCCCCCGGCTTCCTCCTCCCGCCGCCGCCCTCCCGCCGCCGGGCCGGGGCCGCCTCCTACCTGCATGTGCCGGGCGCCGCCGGCGGCAGCGGCAGGTGAGCGGGCGCCCGCGGCGGGCACGGGGCTCCGCGTCCCGCTCGGCGGCGTCGCGGCGGCCGCAGACCGCGAGGGGACGCACCTGCCCCGGGGCCGCCGCCCCGTCGCTGCGCCGGGCCGAGCCCCTCGCCGGCTGCGAGAGGGGAGCGGGGGGACGCCGCCGGCGCTGCCCTCCCCGGGGCTCCGGCAGCGGCGGCACCGAGCGCGGCTCCCGGCCGAAGTTGGCGGCAGCGGCGAGTGCCGGGCCCGGGAGGTGCCGGCGGATCCCGGGGGCTCCGGCCGCCTCCGCCCC